>CM053408.1:98428590-98470555 GCA_028644305.1 Xerus rutilus | reverse complement strand
GAGTAGGCCAAAGCAATAGAAACTTATTATCTTACAATTTTGGAGACAGGAAGCCTAAAATTAAAGGGTAAGTGGGGCCACAATCTCTCTGACACTTAGTGGAGTCCTTTTCTGCCTCTTTGTGGCTTGCATTGGTGCCTTTTGATTCTTGGTATTCCTTGACTTGGAGCTGTGTCACTCCAAACACTCTCTGCGTTGCCTTGTAGTATTGTGCTGTAGTTTTGCCTGTCTTTCTTTTCTCCTCTCTCCCTCCTCTCTCTCTGTCTCTTTCTTTCTTTCTTTCTTTCTTTCTTTCTTTCTTTCTTTCTTTCTTTCTTTCTTTCTTTCTTTCTTTCTTTCTTTCTTTCTTTCTTGTGCTGGGGATTAAACTCAGGGCATTACACATACCTTCTCCCACTCAGCTGCACCCTATCCCTGAGCTTGTCATTTCACATGGGATTTTCATCCTCTGATAAGGACATAGTCATATTGGATGTGGGTCCACACTAGAAATCTCATCCTAACTAGATTATATCGGTACTGAATATTTTCAGTAAGGTTACATTAGTAGGCACCAAAAGTTAAGATTTCAATACATTTGTTTGGGGGATATAATTAATCCATAAGAGGCAAATTTGGTTTCTTCACTTTATTTTATATTTCTTCAAAAATTACTGCTTATTAATATATTAAAATATGGCAACTATAATTATATCAAGATTCCTTCAAAATTTGCCGAGATATTAAGTGGGGTTCAGCAAACTTTTTGATAAAGATCCAAACAGTAATTTTTGCTGTATGGCCCACATATTTACTGTCACAATCTCAGTCTCTCATTTCTGCCATATACCATAACAATAGTAATAGCCATAAATAATAGTAAATAAGTGAGCATGTCTGTGTTCTAATAAAAGTTTATTTCACTGAATTTCATTTATTTTATTGAATTTAGCCCAGGGGCTATGTGGTATTCGGACACCTGTGCATTGAACTCAAACACACATAAATTTATATTCTAGCCATCATTGAGTGGCCGTGATCTTCAGTGACTTAACCTCTGTAAGTGCCAATCCCTCATCAATAAAATGAGACTATTTCACATAAATCGTACAAACAGTGCTTAGCTCATTGTAGGCATTCCTATGTCGTGTTTATGTGGCCCTTCCTTTGTAAAAGCAGTATAGCAAATTGGATGAGAGCAGTTTCTCTTTCTGGTGTTTGATCTTGGGCAAGTTCCTTAATATCACTATGCCTCATTTTTCTAATCATTGAAATAGAGATAATAAGAGCTTACCTTTTAGCTTGCTTGTGAAGTTCCACTGAGTTAATACATGTCAAGCAATTAGACCCTTGCTTGGCATTTAATAAGCACCCAGTAATTGTTACCTACTCGCATTGGCCAGTATTGTTATAATTGGTTTTCCTTGTTACTCAGCAATAAGATGTAGTATTGAATTTTATTTTTGCTGAATTTATGTCAGACAATGAGCTAAGATGATATTCAGGCCTAAACATTCTGTTTCTTGTTATCAGTTAGATTAGAAAGAAAGAATATTTTCTCTCTTATTCTCTAAGTTATTTCTGCTCAGTTAGGAAGGAGATGGGCATCAAATTCTGAAGGCAACATTTCTGTATTCCAGTTGCACTACATCTAAATTTTTCACTCATGTTACAATTAGAAATTAAAGGAAAATGGAATTTTGCTACAGTGCCAACATTAATACAAAATATTTATCTATTGCATCTGGATTTTAGTCTTTTTTAATAAACCAATATAGGAAATTGAGTAATATTTTGTTCATGTATAATTGAGAATTTTTCAAGGATATATGGCAGAGAAAACCTTCTTAAATACTGCATTTTCCTAGTTTGCATTAACAATGAGTGTTAGAAACTTCTTTGGCTATATTAGAAACAACTAAGAATGAAAATTGATAATAACCTAGAACTAGAATTATACTAGTAAATCAGAAAATTACTAATTAAAACAGTTCAATGTTAGTAACTTAAAAATGTAACTGTAATTTGTAAATATGAATTTCTAAATAATGAGAACTGCTTTAGAAGAACTAACTATAATTATCATCTAGCTGGATTCTCACTTTTCTTAAGAGGGAAAATAAATCATATTCTTGACTCTTCTATTGGTGGGTTTGCTGTATGTTCACAAGGTCATGAAAATCATGATAAAATTGTGTACTTTTATTTCTATATTTTGAATATGGTGTATGATATGTCCCACATTTGCAACAAAAATGCCACTGGACACTGATTTGAATTAAGACAAACCCATCCAAATGTGGTTTTGTTCCTTATACATCTTTGAAGACTTTTAATTTTCTTAATGTTAAATAATAAAAGGCCAAATAATTTTAACAGTGTTCGAAAGCTTCCTACATTGTAATGACTCAGAAATATCCCATACATTTCAGTTGGGCCATACTAATTTTCTAATAGCAAAATTGGAGAAAAATAATTATTATATCATTTATTGAGTGTATTTTAAAATAAATTCTTCCCATTTCTACCCCAGCAGAGACCATGATTCAGCTACCTTGGCCTCTAATTCATGTAGAATTTTCTGTTCAGCTAGTTGTTGAAGTTTTTTTATTTATTGTTATTGTAAGTATAATTACTGTGCCTCTTGAATATAGAGTATTGCTTATGCTAGCTCTCAGACATGCTGTCTCTTGGCATGTGATTCCTCATCTCCACCCATGTTTTTTTCCCCTATCCCCATTCACAAGGTTTTGTTCAGGGCTTATTGAATTCCTCCTTTTCTCTAATTCATATTCTTCCAGTGTTAGATTGAATCTTAGTAATTTTATTAACTTGCTACAGCTTCTATAACGAAGTACCACAGATTTAACAACAAAATATGTTGTTTCAGTTCTGGGAGTAAGAAGAATGCCAAAATGAAGGCATCCTTAGGGTCACTTCCTTCTCTCTCATGGCTGTGAGGAAAGAGCTGTTCCAGGCCTCTTGGTGTGTATAACCATCATCAGGTTCACATGATATTCTCCTTGTATTCATATATCTGTGTCCAAATTGTCCTCTTTTTAAGACACCAGTTATATTGGATTAGAGCCCACCCTAATGAGCTCACTTGAACTCAATTATATCTGCAAAGGCTGTATGTCCACATAAGGTCATACTCTGAGGTACTAGTCATTAGGGCTTCATGGGATTCAACACAAGGCTTGGGAGAGACTTGCTTTAATTCCTGACAGATATTACGTAGAAATCCACCTCCTAAATGCTAGCAATGAGAGAATAAAGAGGCTAAGCATTTTTGTTTGTGTAAGAATCAGAACAAGAATCGCTCTTTCTTTTCTCTCTTTTTGATATTGAGTATCAAATCCAGGGCATCATATATGCTAGGCAAGTGCACTAACACTGAGCTGCATCCTCAGTTGTTTTAATCTTTTATTTTGAGACAGGGTCTTGCTAAATTGCCCCAGTTGGACAAATTATTTTACATATTTTTTTCCTGAGTATTCTGTCTCTTTCTCTACTTGAAGGTATTTTTCTCTTCTTCCCAGATAGACTGAAAGTAATTCAATGCTGGACTCACCAGGGTACGTTTGAACTCACATGGACGTGGTTTAGGATCATCTGATACCACATTTACTTTGTTACTTCTTAGTTTAAGGTTTCCAGTCACAGAAGTGAGGATTATTAATCTAATTTTCTACATATCTTCAACACTTACTTACAATTTATTCACTAAGCAAAGATTTATTAGGAGGTCCTGTCGTCCTGGTTTTGGTTAGACATTAGGCTGTTAATTTTAACAGGGCCTGTGAATGTTCTCTTCTGTCATGTGAGATAGGGTGAAAATTAGTTTCACTGGTTCTCAGTCATGAGCTGTTTAACAGTTATATAAGTAGCTTCTGATGCTGGGTTGGTCTCCAAAGAGCATTTGTTACCTCTAACCAAGTATGTCTGTAACATTTTTAAGTAATGACAGTGTTCCTGTGATATCTGTGAAGAATTAGTCAGTCTTAGGAAATCTAAATCAGCACATTTCCTCTACCTTATCCCTGGCCACTCACACATTTATCAGCCAAAAGAAGGTAGCAGATTGCAGATGCATTAACATCAGTCTTTAGTGTTAATATTCTTATCTTTTATTATCTGGTGAATAGGAAAACACATCAGAATGGAAATTATTTATAGGCAATGTTAAAGTAAACATATGCCAACTATGAGATACATTATATGTGTATTTATTTTGGGCTTAATATTCATAAGATGTGAGAAGTTAAAGCAACTGTTCTTATTACCTTTTTATATTTAAGGTCCAAAATGCTTTAAAGATGGTACAGATGATAATAATGCAGATACATCCATTACATTAACACATTCAGAAGGGTACATTGTTAGAATACTGTAGATTTTTATTATGATATTGCATACAGAATTTGAAGTATATTTATTAAGAGCTTTAGTTTCAAAATACTTTAGACATCAGGGAACAGGTATTTACTAAGCACATGAGGTTGGAATGTGAGTCACTTACCTGATATATAATTAGTAATATATCCAGCACCACTCTTGATAAGTATTCTTGATTTATAATTTTTTCCCTCCAGGCAAATATTTCTTAGTAGTGATTGAGGGCATTATGAAAGTATTTAAGAAGAGCTTTTTTAGAATAATAGTGAATAGTAGAAGAAAACAACAACAACAACAAAAGGCTGCTTAGGATGTAAAAACAAAGTTAGGCTAGAACGTGTACTTTTGGGAGAATGATAGAAACCAAGGGAGGGGGGTGGCTTGACAGGCCAGGACTCAGTAAATGTTAGGCCAACCTGTGAAGGATGAATGCCTATTAGGGAGCAGAAGAACTCTCTATCTGGTGTTAAAATTGGAAAATAATTAGGGAGGAAATGTGAAAAGTGTCAGGAAGTGGTAAGAGCCTTATAAGAAGGAAATTACTCTGGCACCTCCTTGTGTATTGATTAGTGAGAGATGGGCCTTAAGGAAAGGAAGTTGTAGCTATCAAAGAAAGACATGCCTAAGGCAACAGTACCTGTGCGTAATAAAAATAAAATAAAATAAAAGATGGACTGAACTGAAAGACAGCAGACAGTAATCTCATGCTGTGGGCAGATCAGCTTTCTCTATGCCTTCCTGGTGCTGGCTCTCTCCCATGCTGACAGCAGACATGTAATTTACATCTCTGACATCAGTGCTCAGGCACATTGCTTTACACTCTACTCTTTTGTTCCATAATCTACTTTCCCTATGATTTCACTTTTATTTTCACGCTGACTGATACATGATTTTCAATGGAAATCTCAATACATATTGCTTTAGGCAAAATTTTCTGTTCTTAGACAACTTATCTTGGAATCAATAGAAGGAGATGGAAAGGTGTCAATTGCTAATTTTTGATGGTTTCGATTGTTAGATAAGTATAAGTTTTGGAGGTAATAACTTTTGTCCTTAATGGGAACTCTAACTTAGTGTTGTGCTTTAGTTAATTTTTATTTTACATATAGGAAACAATGACTAAATGTTAAAAAATAGAGCAGAAGCAGCTTATTAATATGCTTATATTAGAAGAAAAGAGTGTGAGGAAGAACAGGGTATGATATATAAATGCAATAGTTAGAATATAAGTACATAAGACATATATCAAATATATATAAGACATATATCAAATACTAAAAGACATATATCAAATACTAAATACATATATCAAATACATATATCTATGTATTTGATATCTATATCATATACATGATATACTAAATACATATATCAAATACATATATAAGACATATATCAAATACTAAAAGATAATTAGGAAATGGAACAAATCAGTCACTAAACTTAGAGACTGTTGTGTGTCTGCAAATTTGCAGTAAATATGTAAAAAATCTTCCAATTTTATATTTTTCCTTCTCTCCCTCTCTTGTACCCATCAACCTGGTACAATGGCTGGCCTCAATGATGCAGATGTGGATTCCTTCTCTCTTGATGCTTCCTCACGGATAATGAGTTGCCATCATTCTCATGGTTTTCTCAGATGTCTGCACTTCAGGTAGCTGTAGAAGAATAAAGGACAGGGAAATCCACTTCTGGAGCATTAGAAGCAGGATCTGATTTTTATACTTCACTTCTGTACACATATTTTTGCCCACAAAATAGTTGAATGATCTTATCTACCTGGAAGCAAGATTAGGAAATGCCATCTTTGTGAGCTTCCAGGTGGTACTTGTACTGGGAAAGAGAATGCTAAAATAAAAATGGAGGGACAGCCAGTGGCCCTTTCCAAAACTGAGCTTCTGGATGGTATGTACAAGATGAAAGGAGCCTGGATTTCCAAATGACCAAATGAAGCGGAGATATGCTGCCATTTTCAAACTTGGACATAAAATAAAAAGATTGCTACATTTTAGCTGCTGTGGTTTTGTTGTTGTCTGGTCTTCATTACAGCAGTCCAGCCACCAATGTCCTAACAAGAAGAGGACAAGTATCAAAAACATATTCTTTAACTGCATATAGCAAATACATATATCAAATACTAAAAGATAATTAGAAAATGGAACAAATCAAAGTCACTAAACTTAGAGACTGTTGTGTGTCTGCAAATTTGTAGTAAATATGTAAAAAATATTCCAATTTTTTATTTTTCCTTCTCTCCCTCTCTTTCCTTCTTTCACTTCCTCCTTCATTTACCCTCTCATTTCTTGGTTTGTTCCTTTCCTTCTTCAATAAATGAGTAGAAACAGTGATTTAACTAATATCTAGACATAAAAACACCAAAAATAACTTTGTCCAGAACTAACATAACTGAATGTACATTAAGACCACCTTTGCATAAAGTAATTTTAAATTTTCAAACTGTGATCACATGTGTCTGTTAGTGTATTTTTGCAAAATTTCTCTCCAAAATACTGAATTTCAAACATTTATATGATGATATCCTTGAAAGTTTGTAAACTAAAATTTTAGGTTTATCTATACTGAGATTAATTATAACATTATGGACATAGGTTTCTTTCACTTAATTCTCATTTAGATTATGTTTCCTGGCAGAGAACCTGACTACTGAACAATAAAGCAATTATTGCCATGATGATATGTAATATTAAGCAGATTATGTCATAGTTAATTTTACATATTCATAACTCTGCCACTTGGAACTGTGGATATCAAACCGAACCTGGTTTTTGATAAGATAAATAGAAAATGCAAATTCTAAGGTAACAAAGTAGCATCACTTTTCCCTTGATTTTCTCCTATAGATCCGAATTCCTCTGCTTACTCTTGTTTAATAACATTTTTTTTTGGATTATAGACTTCTTTGAGAATTTGATAAAAGCCAGGAACTTTTCCCTAGAAAAATAAAATACCCAGACACATGTTTCCGAAATACTGTGCATACAATTTCAGTGGTTAACAGATTCCTTAAACCTCAATCATAATTTCCATTTCAGAATATAATGCTTGGAAACTCCACTCTTAATCAATATACTAGATTGACTCATGCAATATTTAATGGAATGTCCTTTAGGTGTTTCACGACTGAGGATAAATTTTAACTTCTTGGCAAAATGTAATACCTAAGAAGAGTTGAAAGCCAAGAGGTTTAACTAACTGCAGTAAAATAGTCAATGGCATATGGCAGCATGTATTCCTCTAAGGTTCTCAGTGTGTAAATGGTCATCATCCATAAGTACAAGAAAACAAAGCTACACAAGAAAAATAATTGACGTGGTTTTCAAGTTCTTTCTAGAACACTTATATTGCAAAGGACTTTTCATATAAACTGCATAATTAAAATAGTCTAAATAACCAAATTTTCATTAGATAGTTTTAAAGCAGTATGTAGACTATGCATAACTATTATAAGGCACAAAGGAATCATAGTTGTGATTCAGTGAAAAGCAATGAAACCATCATAGGTTAATAGATGAACCTTTGCATTGAATTTCTAATAATGTTCTTTATCTCCTGAGGTATCTGCTTTGTGTCATACAGCTTGAAGCCAATGAAACAAAACACAAGTCCATGAGTTCTTCCATACTCTTGGTACTTTGTTTCCATTTTTTTCTTACTCTCTTAGTTATTTCTTTAAGCTATATGAAAACTTATTGGCTCATATTCCTTTTTTCCAAAAATGTGAGCCAATAGTTTCCACTTTGAGTAACAAAGTGAGATCCAGAGTTAACGAAGATCAGAACAAGTAGAAGTGAATTTGTCTAAAACAAGCATGGAGAGTACACAAAGTAAGTTCATATACTTAACTGAAAGTACAGAGGTAGTTTTGCTGCAAGTATGGTTGGATCTGGGAACCCAAACAAGGACATCAGAATTGTTCCTTTCATCTATTCACTTTGCTGTCCTCTGTGTGAAGTCACTGTCTGTCTTCCACAGTGGGGCTTCATAAGATCAGATTTACCCTTCTCAACTTTAAGACCATCAAATCAGCACTTATTGAACCACATGAATCTAATTCTCTGAGCAAGATTAGGGATGAACTCACTGGATATTTTCTGAGCTTTGATCAATCATTTTGGGAAGGTAACTGTAGAGAAAGAGAGATGCCAGGCTTAGGACCTGTGACTAGCCCTAGAGTTGTTGGTGGGATCAGCACATCACTACAGGGAGTAGGAAAGAAATGACTTCACTGGGAAATTATAGCTTCTCTTACTAAGAGAAGAAAGATGGATGCCAGTAAGCCAAACAACCATCTATTCACATCTCCACAACATGCCTGAAAACATTCACATTTATGGCAATCAGAGATCTTTGAGGAATTTGTCAGTTCTAGCACAATTAGCAGGCCATTCACTGAGTTCTAGATGTCCTCCACCTAGAGGACATCTAGTTTTGTGCATGCAGCTAGGTCTCTTAACAGCCTTACAATGCAATGTTTATGTGCCTAAAGGAGCCCTTTCACTTAAGAAATTACTTTGCCTAGAAAATTGAAAAGTGCTTTCAATAAGTCACACCATCTGCTGCTCTCATATTAAGTTAAAATTGACCAAAATTGAATCTTCGTTAATGTGACTTGTAGCTTTCACCTTCACTTTTTTTTAGCAGTGTTATTTGAAACTAACCCCTAGAAATAGTCCTTAAATTGATGGGATTGAGTTTTTAAAATATTTTCCTGAATCTAAAATGTTTTTCCAATTATTTATTTTTATTTTAACAAAAAGACATTGAAGCCATGTGTAAATTAACACTTCTACAAAGCACTAAAATTATTGTCCAGGAAGCAGAGAAACATCTTTAACACCAAGTGGGTACAAGAGTCTTACTCTAGCTATCACAATTTGGGGTCAGTTTAATGCTGAGAATACTTTTCTACAGCTTCAGAGAATGTTAGCTAGAAACCTCTTTTCTTTGACCAGTTGGTCAAATAAATAAAATATACACTTGGTGAAGCTACTATCTCTGAGCTTTGGTCATGTGGGGAAATCAATCTTTCATTGCATTCTTTACTCTTTGAAGAGCTGAAAGAAGATAAAAACAAAATAAAATTTTTGCTTATGGAAGTCACTGCCTTAGCAGTAGCTACAATGAATGAGAACTGAACCGAGACCGCAGGTTGGTAGATGGTGCTTCTTACTGACATCCTCAATATTTTTATACACATATGGCAACTTTCCTCCATTTCTCCAGTGCTTTATAGTCACATTTTATCACCAGCAACTCTTATTATCCACAAACTTAGTTGGAAATAAGGCATATCCCTGGTTTCCAGGAAGTGTGATTTCTCTTCAAGTCTTATCTGATTATCTGACCTTTCTTCTGTGGGCACTGGATTCTTATTGAGTGTGCATACATGTGCACATGCACACACACACACACACACACACACACACACACACACACACACACACTCAGTCACATTTTCCCCTGGATTATTTCTCTAAATCACTACAGTGACTTTTCCTAATGGCTCAGATCCCACAGAGGTAATTAGAAGGAATTGTTATCTTCTTTTTTATAGAGGAAAAAACCTAAGGAACATAAAATTTAATTGATGTATCCACCTACTCAGCTTGTTAGCAATAGTGTAACCATCATCTGGCAAAATTCTGCACATGCTTCCCCGAAACGTGACAAGAGAAAGCTGAACACTACTCTATGTATATGTGATGATTTTTTTCCCCTTGGAACACTTTCTGAATCTGTGCTCGACCACCATGTCTATTGTGAGTGCAGTAGGTCTCTTAACAGCTGTGCAAAGCAGTGTAATTATTGGATCATGATCTTAGCAGTTTGAAGCAATCAATGTGCATTTGTTTGAATGAGTATCACACCAGTATTAGGAATGTAACATGGTACTGTGTGGGTCTGATGCTTTCAGCTGCTCCAGGAATTAAATACAAGTTCCCTGAAACTAGTAGTCCCATGGATACACACAGGCGCATATGACTTTCTTTTAACAGCTTGCTTTTCCTTCACGTTGATGCAGTGATATTTCATCTATTTTCCTTTTAATCTTGGTTATAAGCTACTCAAAATGATCTCATGTTTTTCTAAATTATTATGAGTGAAAGAATGAAAAGCACAGATATAGTGGAAAAATAAGAGCTTTGGCTTTGCCATTTACTGATTGTGTGATTTTTAAATAATAAGACTCACTTTTCATGATCCTATAATATGAAAACACTTCTTGTATGTTATAGTGAATATTAAGTGAGGAAACTGAGAGGGACAGACTTTTCTATTTTTTCTTGACATATTTGTTCTTCTTACTATTTTTCTCTCTCTTTTTGTAGCTTTTTATTCCTGTAATTGACAGGAGAGGAAATTTTTCCCCTACCTACCTCACTTTCTATTTATTTTAATATTATATATTAGACATAATGACTCCCTTCATTCAAAATGAATTTTAGATACCATAGGCACACAAGGAAAAGATAATCACTGACATTCTTGGGCACCACACCA
This sequence comes from Xerus rutilus, assembly GCA_028644305.1. Lineage (NCBI taxonomy): Eukaryota > Metazoa > Chordata > Mammalia > Rodentia > Sciuridae > Xerus > Xerus rutilus. The sequence continues at coordinate 98,459,656 of CM053408.1, read as the reverse complement.
CTTGTCAAACACTATACACACAGTTTCTGTGAACCCTGAGGGCATCCTTATGTGGTGGTTACCACCGGTATTCACATTTTACAAATAGAAACGGACAAGAATCACTTTACACAAGACTGGGGATCCAGAATCCAAGTGAAAGCAATCAGATTCTAGTCCAGAAAACTAGCTGCTTTTCCTTAGATTCTCACATATTTAGTATAAGAGGCATTGTATCCAGTTCTTAAAACAGAATCAGCAGCCATGGAACCTCAGTTTGACTTCTGGTTCTATCATATCAGTGTGAATCATCACACAAGTAGCTGAAATTGTTTTCTTACATATGGTAATTTTTGCTAGGCTTATGCCTTAAGTATTGGAAAAGTTAACTGAAATAATCAGTAGAAAACACATAATAGCACATGGTGTATAATAAGCATGTTACAAGTGGAGGCTATTTCCTCAGTCTCTTTCAAGAGAACTTTTATTTTCTTTTGAGGTGTATGTGTTTGTATGATTTAAAGACTGTGAATAGGGGCAATCTTATTCTTGGCAAATAAAGCAGAGGTATGCTGAGATAGCTATAACTAAATAATAATTTCCTGTTGATAGTAAGGATGTTAGATTTATTGAAATAATCGACTTTTTTCAATTTGAATTCTTAGAGATGGGATTAATACTGAAATACTTATATCATAAGAAGACTGAAGCAGGAGTCATTTGTGCATGTGTCTCTTCAGTATTACACTGCACACTTGCTAAATTCGTCTTTATATCCACAACACTAAATATATAGTAGACACTCAATATTTTACTGTCTCTAATGCAGTGAACCCATCGTCAAGTGCCACATGCAATTTAGGCACAGAACAAAAGGTAAATGCACATTCATTATCTAGAGACTATAATGTTTTACCACAGAACTACACAAAATACATATGAAGACACATTCCTTCTATATAACGGCACTTTTATTTCCCTGAAAACATTAAACAAATGTGAGTGCACTGGGTTTAAAATAGTTTTGTTAATTTTATATTCAAAAGTTCAGATGTGATGCCAACCACAAAGACATGCATATTCTGTTTTGCATGTAAAGATTTGTACACCAGAATGTATGGACAAGTTAACTCACATTCATGGAATTTTATAAATTTTGCATTCACATGGCACTCATCTGGTTTTCATGAATATGGAACAGTTAGCCTTTTCTTTTCTAAATAGTTCGTATAATGGACCCACCATAATGTTAAAATTCAAATTCCATGGACATTTCCAATGAGGTAGTTTAATCAAAATCAAACACAAACACAGAATCTCATAAGCCTTTAAAGCTACAGGATTGAGGGACAGGTTAAAGTTGATCACAAGAGTGTAAAATTCAGCAAAATTCAGATTGTGAGATAATGCAGGAGAAAAAAAACAATAGCAAAAAACCAACTCTATTCTTCAACAAATAAAATGCAAGGCAAATGCAAGGCATGTGGCACTTGACGATGGGTTCACTGCATTAGAGACAGTAAAATATTGTGTCTACTATAGAGTGAGATTAAAAATAATGTAATTTTAAAAAGGCAGAAAGTTGACTAATTTTTTTTTTTTTTTTTTGGAACTGGGGATCGAACTCAGGAGCACTCAAGCACTGAGCCACATCCTAGCCCTATTTTGTACTTTATTTAGAGACAGGGTCTCACTGAGTTGCTTAGGGCCTCACTGTTGCTGAGGCTATCTTTGAACTTGCAATTCTCCTGCCTCAGCCTCCAGGGCTGCTGAGATTATAAGCATGCACCATCACACCTAGCTAATTATGATTTTATCATGTGTAGAACTTAGGTTCCACTTTGGAAGCGTAGAACCAATTATTACACGAATAAAACATTGAAAATGTGATGACTTTGATGGTTTTAAAGAATTGTTGTTAATTATTTGAAGGATAACAGTGTTGTAGTTTGATTAAAATAGTCCATTTTATAGGCAGACAGTAAAATATGGATGAAGTGAGTGATATCTGGGATATGCTTCTACTCACTGAGAAGGGAAGAAGTGGATAGGAGAGTGATTGGAACAGGTTTGCTCTTGGGATAATATTTGCAGGTACTGGACAATGCATGCATGGAGACGTATGTGATTTTATTAAAGTTTGTATGTTTGGAATTTTTCATCATAAACCACGCTTGAAATTTTTATATATTATTTTGCAGCTATTTACTAGATTGGCTGATTTGCTAGAATTAAAAAACTAGAAAGTGAAAGAACTTTAAGAAACTTTAGGCTGTTATTTTTAAGTAAATAAATGTTTGAAAAAATAGTTAAATCTGATTTGGAATATATAAAGGCAATGTATTTCATAATTGATTTCTTTACAGAGAAAAAATGATGGAAACTATAGCAAATTAGACTTAGACCACATTATCATTTTTTTTTTTTTTGTACTAGGGATTGTACCCAGAGGCGCTTTACCACTGAACCACAGCCCCAGCCTTTTTAAATATTTTATTTAGAGACAGGTCTTGCTGAATTGCTTAGGGCCTCACTAAATTGCTGTGTCTGACTTTGAACTCGTGATCCTTTTGCCTCAGCCTCTCAAGCCACTGGGATTAAGGCATGTACCACCACGCCCAGCTCACATTACACAATTTTTAGAATCTAAAACATCAGAAGAACTTTCTTAGTGATGTTCAATAGTGAGACTTGAAGATAATATTATAATCCAAATTTTCAACATTTTAATACAGAAAGAACTATACAAAATGTGCTGTGTGATGAGTGCCTGTCTTGGTTCTAGTACCTCAGGGATACTATAGTAATATGCTATGTATTGAGTGGCTTGTAGACAGGAAGTTTATTTTTCAGACCTCTGGAGTCTGGGAAGTCCAAAATCAAATTGGTAGTGATTTTGTATTTGGCAAAGTCCTGTTCTTCATAGATGTTGCATCCTCTCTTAGTGGAAGTGGCAAGGCGGCTCTTCGCAGCATCTTTCATAAGGACACCAATCTCATTCTAGAGGGCTTCACCTTCATGATCTAATCATATCTCAATAATCCTATCTGTTAATACTATCACTTCTGTGATAAGGATTCAACACATAAATTTGGGGGAAATGCCAATATGACATTTAGACCATCACAGCAACATATTGGTCAGTGGAGACCAGTGTTAGCCCTAACTTAACAACAACAACAAAAAAACAGTTTTAATATGTAGATTAGGACATGAATATATTATTGTAAGACAATGAGAGATGAATATTGAACACATAAATATTGATCAATTCAGTTTGTGTGTTGGTATGCGTGTCAAAGAAGAGGTTGCTATTTTTTTAATCTGTGCAGCATTTACTTGTGATTTATATTATAAACTGGAACTATTATTAACAAAATATTGGTAGTAGAAACTTCAGAATAAAATATGCCAATGATCAGTATTTATAAGGATATCTTTTAAAGAATAGAAAATGAAAAGCATCGTCCAAGAGACATAATTTATATGCCAAGTGTGTCTGATTTTCATTTAATGCAACTCATACTCATTTAATTTGAGGGATTCTGAAGCTGAAGAGATAGAAAGAATGTCCTACACACTTAATGTGCTTTTATTTTAATTGCATGCTTAATGTAAATACCTTATACTGTACATCATTTATAATGTACTTTGTTTTATGTGTCTGCTAAAAAATGGAATTGTATTAGATCTCATCATTTACTATTTTTCTTGATCATTGTATAGTCAATATTAACTGCTGAAATTCAAATGTTTTGAGCACATTTGAACACTTAGACCTAAATATATGTTCAGCTCCTTTCTTGTTCGAGAAAGTTCTAAGAGTTCATCTCTTTTGATGTGCATTAATGCAGTTAAATTCATTAGTTTATCTTTATGGTTTTCAAGGTTGGATGGGAAAATAATCAACAATCTGATAGATTTCCTGAAAAAACAGAATGCACAAGATATTTCTGTAGAAGTGCTTCATATCAACATTCTTTTTAAAAAATTATATTATTTCAGCCGGGCACGGTGGCGCAAGCCTGTAATCCCAGCACTTAGGGAGGCTGAGACAGGAGAATTGTGAGTTCAAAGCCAGCCTCAGCAGCGGCGAGGTGTGGCACTAAGCAACTCAGTGAGACCCTGTCTCTAAATAAAAATACAAAATAGGGCTGGGAATGCAGCTCAGTGGTCGAGTGCTCCTGAGTTCAATCTACAGTACCAAAAAAAATATTATATTATTTCTAAAGATATATATAAAAAACTTATAATTACCTACTATAATAAAATCTTATATTTACCTAATGTTATCAGTAATATTTTAGTAAAATCCAAGTGAAACAACTAATATCACCAAAATAGGAAATTGCTCTTTTAAATTATTGTAGCAACCCAGCTACTAGAGACTTTTTTAGAAGTTCTTAAACATAATGAAGCAACACAAGAGAACATTTGCAGGATTAGAGATAGGCTCGTAGTAAGTGCTCCATAAATGCTTGATGAAACACAGATGCTCTCATGGTCAAATGAATGTATGCTTCATATACACTTGGCCTTTTCTTTACCTTCTGTACCTCTCTTTAAATAAATAGGAGAGTACATCGGTCACATTTTGGAGATGGGTTAACTATTTTCAGCCTCTCAGCAAATGGGAGTAGGAACATTGCTAAATGGGCCCTTCTTTGGAAGGATCTGGATTCTAGAGCTGTAAGTTTAGTCTTTCCATTTGTTTAACATGAACTATTATATAGAAATATTAAGCCTGATATTTACCAAATCCAGAGAGCCATTTACTGTATATAAATGCATAGAGTAGTTTATAAATTAGAACACCTTGTTGTTACATGTGAATTAAGTGAATGATTGGCCAGGATCTTTTTATCCTTAAGAATTTTCTCTTCCCATAATGGGGAAATGATTACTGCCTATAATGGTATATGATCCAAATCTACTATCTTTCTCTTTCAACTAAATAGGAGAATAGCAGCAGCAACAAATTACATTAAGGGAAGGGAACAAAGTGACCAAAGACTATTTATTCATTAATATAAAACTCCTAATTAACTATATGTTGTGATCAACTACTTGATTCTGATTTTTTTTCCCATTTCAGTTGACTCTTTTTTTCTATTAAGAGTTAAAACAGTACTCTCCAGAATATCCAGGTTATTAATCACTCCAGAGTATATGGGGGCTATTGTTATGTTTTTGTGTCTGCATAACCTGTCAGATTTTTACCAAATTTGGTAAGTGAAAAATATTTCCTAGGATTTTCATGAATTGACATGCATTTCATGTGATAGGGAAAAAAAGTCTGTCAAAAAGTATGAATGTTAAATTCACTAAATTTTATTGCTTTAAACACATTTCAGTTAAAATACGGATGAAGATTGATAGAAATTATTTATTGTGTATAAAATAATCTATGTGGAAAGATAGACTCTAAACTGAAAATTGCTCAATATGTGAAAGGAGAAAAACATTAGGAAGAATATTACCTGTTATGGTTTGGATGTGAGATGTCCTCCATAGGCTCATGGGTGAGACAGTGTAAGAAGGTTCAGAGGAGAAATGATTGGGTTTAAGAGTCTTAACCCAATCAGTGATTTAACCTTCTGATGGGATTAACTGAGTGGTAACTGAAGTGGTAGAGTGTGGCAGGAGGTATATATATTTTAGGGAATTTAGAGCGTAGCTTTGGGATATATATTTTGTACCCGGAGAGTAGAGTCTCTCTCTGCTTCTTGATCACCATGATGTGAGCTGCTTCCCTTTGTCACACACTCAGCCATGATGTTCAGCTTTATCTTGAGCCCTGAGGAACTGAGCCAGTCTTTTGTGGACTAAAATCTGTGAAACAATGAGCCCTCCAATAAACCAGTTCTCCTCTACAATTGTGCTGGTCTGAGTCCTTTAGTCACAGCAGTGAAAAAGCTGACTAAAGCAATACCATATCCAGTTACTTCCAAACTAATTGAAAAGATATCAAAGTTTATTGGAATTTTTCAGTGAATTACAAACTAATTCAAATAATGCTAACAGAAAAAATAGTCACTTTGAAACAGAATTCAAAGTGGAACCTTGTTTGCTATAAATTATACTGCATACGTTTGTGAAAAATGACATTTAGTCTGCCAAATGCCTTTCCTTTAATAAATTTAAATAGTGAATTATTGGTAAAGGAAGAAAGCTTTTGTGAGATGAATAATCATAACCTAATATGTTAATGTACGTGTTCTCACTTTTTTGGTATTGAATGTAATGTATGTATGAAATAACACAAAAAGAATCTACAAAATTGTATTCTGTTTCCCAAATTGGAGGGAATAAATTGATGAATGCTTTCATGGATTAGGATATCTAACAATTGTCAATTAAATAGTACATGCTCATCCCTCCCACCAATTTGTCACTTTTTGCTTACCTAGGTTATTTTTCCTTAATACAAATAGGACACATTTCTTTCCATAACTAAAACAGCCACACAGCAGCTGCTTCTGCTTCTAGTCTGACTAGCATATTGAAGTGAGATTATCATTGTTTCAAGTGGTATAAGGCCAAGCATGGTGGCACATGCCTGTAATCTTTGTGGCTTGGGAGGCTAGGACAGGAGGATCATGAGTTCAAAGCTAGGCTCAGCAACTTAGTGAAGCCCTACATAACTCAGAGACACTGTCTTTAAATAAAATATTAGAAAAGGGCTGAGGATGTGGCTCAGTGTTAAAGTGTCCCTGGGTTCAATCCATAGTACCAAAAATAACTAAATAGATAGATAAATAAATACATACATAAAGTGCTGTAAGAATATCATAGTCTTTTTGAACACATTTTACATTCTCTTCATGAGAATTACTCTTTATTACCCTGTATATGTACTGTATTACATACTGTATTTCCATGATAATAGAAGCAATGAATTTGTTTAAACATTAAAATAAGTTACTATTTTCAGTGATCTCTAAGTTCTAAGTTGCCATTGTTATTATTTTACCAGGCTTACGGTCACATCATAGGTAGGTTTATTTTGCTTTCCAAGAAGTTGACATTCCTCTCTTTGGAGAAGAAAAGTAGTATATGTGTCAAATTCCTCTTCGATTACTATTAAGTTTTGTTGTCACCAAATATTCAGTATATTACTGTGGAGAGAACAGTGTCTAGTTTTCTATTTCTGAACTTGTGGCTACTTCAAATTTTGGATATGAAGTCATCAATTTGACACATATTCAGATTTGCTAGTATGTGACCCTATCCTTTTGCAGAAATTCTACTTGCTGCATGTATGGGTAGTAATAAGGCCTATTTCACTGAATGTGAATATCTGGCAAATAACCTCTAACTATGCTTTCTGAAGCTATAAGCTCATTCATGGATGAAACAATGGGTGAATTTCACTTAAATAAAATACAGTATTGATTTTATTAATTGATGGACCAAGTATTTTCCACTGAAAGAAATGGCTACTGCTTATACGAGCCTGCATGTAGCACCATGGTTGAATATATTAGATTGTCTAGCGAGTGGTAAATTTTAGATTATCCTCATGAAATGTTTGTGTAATCCAATGAGAGAGAGGCCACTGATGGCAAAAAGCATTCATAGTCCTTTAGGTGACATCCCTGGGTACCACAGAGTTGCTTAAATGCTCCCTGCTCCCAAAGAATTGGGCATAGAACCTTTCAATCTTCCTATATTATCTGATAATGAATAATTAATTGTCTGGAGCTATTTTATTTTGTTCTTAAGAAATTATTTCTGCAGGAAGATGGGCCTAAGATAATTTGAATAATCTTTAGCGAGAATGTGGGAACTCAGATACTTGAGGTTTTCTTGTTAGCAGGTATATGCAACCTTTGGATTCCACTAAAACAGACAATAGCACCTAGCACCCTGGAGTAAACACATATCCCAAAGAATAACTCTATTTTAAAATCCTAAGTGTGGAGAAAATTTTTCCACCATCTGGTGCAAAGAGCAAACTAGTGATTATTTACCAGTCTCCCTGGTTTGTAGCTTTTAGATAATCTCCATTAGAGTTTGATATTGATGAGGCCAGGACCCTTGCATTAGTCAGGGTTCTCTAGAGGAAAAGAAGCAACAAGATAAATATGTGTATGGTTATAAAAGGGGATTTATTAAGGTGAGTTACATGACCAGGCGCTGGATAAAGCAGTAGGAACCAACAGCTGCTCAGTCTGAAAAACTGGAGCCTCAGAATAAGAAGGACCAATGACAGCCCCAGTCCAAGACTGATGGCCTGGAAACTCCCTGAAGAATCACTGTTGAGAGTCCACGTTAGAAGAATGAAGGAGCTGGAGTCCCATGTTCTCAGGTGATGCAGCAGCAATAGACCCACTCATTCAAAAAGAATTGAGCTTCCGTTCACTGTGGCTTCTTCCTTCTGCTTTTTGTTCCATCTGGGCCCTCCACCCTATTGGACGGTACCATGACGTTCAGGGTACTACCCTTCAGTTTGCATATGTCAATCATTTCTGGAAATATCCTCACATATATACCCAGACCTCTTAATCCTAGGTGTTTCCTTGGCATCTCTCATTCCAACCAGGTGGACTATCCAGATTAACTATCATTAAGCAAGATCTACAGACCATGCACTTGGCAAAAGATTTGTGTTTTGTGATCACAATCTCATAATTCAATTCAAGTAAACAATCTTTCAATTTTAAGTGTTGGTTGTGAACAATAATTTATGAGAAAAATGCAGATTCTTTAATTGATCATATGATAATGATGAGATGAAAAAGTAATTTCAAAAGTAGGAGATCAAGATTTTTACAATGTGGCTTTACATTGTGTGTTTGAGTGTTTGAAGGTTAGTCAGACTTTCTGAAAGCTAGATTCATTCTCTACAATTCTGACATAATAATCCATATGCCATATAGTTTTTTGTGATCAATAATCAGCATGCTGAAAGGCATTTGATTACCAAATTCATCATTGGTAAAATAAATTAGTTTTATTGTATTATTTTTATTATAGTACAGTTTCATTCATCAGTTTCATCTTCTACCAGTGGGTAATTTTATATTTTTCTATAATTTTTTGAAACTTAATTCATTACATTTCAATATGAACATGAGAATTTCAGCAAAAATAATGAGTACCAACTTCATACCAGTAACAAGGGGAGTTCAAAGGATGGCAAATCTAGTACTCTGAAGAATCTTCCAGGCTAGTCAGGAAGATGTTCAGTACATAATTGGGTACATGTTAAATATTTGGCCATACCTTCTTGTACATAGACCTATGGCATTCATAGCATGATCTCAGCTATGTAGAGCAATAGAAATAGTTAAAGTACCTTCAAGTAAGACAACCAGATAGAGTTAATTTAACAAAGAGCTGCCAAGCAGTTAAGATCTGTGAATATATGATGGAGTTACAATATGGGGTAGACTATAGTGCAGTTTTGCAATGGTGTCTGTCTCATCATCCCACCATTATCAATTTTATTGCCTCCTACCTATTTTGCTTCTTAAATGGAAGTAGAGCAATACTTCTTTTGTCAGCTAACCAGGCATAAAGGTTTAAAAAAGTCTTTTCCTGCTACCTTTTGGAGCATCTCAGGGTATAGGAAATCTCTTCCCACAAAAACATACAGAAACACAGATGCCAATAGCCAGGAATGCTGGCTTTGCTTGGACCCAGTGCCTGTGACAGACCTTCCTTAGAAGTCGCATTACTCAAAATATTTTATATGTAAACAAATATAAATAACAGTGAACATATTAAAACAAGCTAAGAAGAAGAAGGGATGTTTTAAATGAGGATGTCTGCTTTGTCCACTGAACATATCAATAATTCAAAACTATTTTTTTTTGGTACCAGAGATTGAACTTAGAGATTCTCAACCACTGAGTCACATTTTCAACCCTCTTTAAAAATGTTTTTATTCAGAGACAGGGTCTCATTACGTTGCTTAGGGCCTCCCTAAGTTGCTGAGGTTGGCTTTGAGCTTGGGATCCTCCTGCCTCAGCCTCCCAAGCTGCTGCAAAATAATTCAAAACTCTATCAATGTTTTGTTTTTTATACTTCATATAATGCACCTTATGTAGAATACTGGTTCTATGTCCAAGATAAAGGGCTTCATCTAATCTCATAAGCAAGAATAATTTTCATTACATAAACTAGAAGAAATTGCAGGGTGTTGCTTCTGAACTCTGCGACATGACTAAATATTCTAACGGCGTTTTCATTTTCTTTTGCTTTATCGTTAAACAATGTTTGGCTAAATCTCATTATGTTTATATTTTCAATTGTAAATTTTGGAATGCATAGAGAGTGTTTAGTTCACAATTTAGTTATAGAATTCAAAGGCTCTTAATTCTTGCCATGAAATTGGAAACTAAACAAAATATGAAGTTACTTACTGAAATGTTTTACATATTCCAATGAAGCTTAATTGCTTTTATTGATTTGGGAAGTAATCTCAGTGCAGAAGTGGTTCTCCATAGTTTGTTCTGTAGCTTTTTTCCCCATTGGGTTCTAATTCATTATGAATGACAAAAATAACAAAACTCGATTTTTATAAATGAGTTACCTTTTACTTCGAATATGCAGTACAAACCTCATTACTGCAACAAAAAATGATATTAATGGTATTTTTCTGTTTATATCCTTACATATGGTGAATGATTTAAATAGTAATTTAACCAATTTGTACAGTAAAAACCACACTAATTCAGACTAATTGTGTGGAAAATTTTAATAAATGTAGAACATCTGATAAAATGTTTCTTAAAAAATCTTTATTTTTTCAAAACATCTATGATATTATAGTAATAACTAATTAAGTGTCACTATACTGATTTCATATATTACTTTTTGAGCAAAATTGTGAATTGTTGGCAATTTGCACATAGTTTTGCACTTACATGGACCCCAGCATGCCTTTGAAATGTTAGCCAAACAATTCCCACTTCTTTCCTGCCCCCCGCCAGTAACTTGTTCACACCATTAAATTGCCTCCCAAATTCCTTTTCAGTGATAATACAAATATTTAAAGGGACTTGAAAATGTGAGCTCAAAAAATCATCCTCTCCAGGCTGGCAATGGTGGTGCACACCTGTAATCCCAGCTACTGGGGAATCTGAGGCCAAAGAAGCACAAGTTCAAGGCCAGCCTAGGCAAATTAGAGAAATCCTCTCTCAAAGTAAATTTAACACAGGTTGAGGACATAGCTCAGTGGTAGAGTGCTTGCCTAGTAAGTGCAAGGACCTGAGGTCAATCCCCAGAACTGAATAATATTGTTTCTCATTATCTCATTAATTATTTCATTGATTCATTAATATTTTGTGTGTTGTATTCTATGAAATTATAAACAGTTCAATATTTTCAAATATTTTATACATCCATGCCAAAGTGTTTGTAGAAGTTTTTTAAAGGTGAATTTAAAGGAACACCCAATATAAAATATTTATTTTCTACATAATTATCTCCTTTAATTCCTGCTATAGAACAGCTGATTAATGTACATATTTTAATTAAAATCTGGCAAAGGTATTTGACATGAATATTAGTTGGACATATGCTATTGGATACCACTTTTTAAGAGCTACAGTTTTTTAAATTCCTTAACCAAAATATGTGAATTAATAATTTTGTTCTTGATCATAGAGAGTATAGATAATAATGTAAGTTTAATTAATTAAAACACACATTGCTATTTTTCTCTTCATAAATATAGGTGAACATTATAAACAATAAAATGGTTTCTATGTACTTATCTGTAGTGATACCCTGGGAATGGTAGTGAAATTGTTTCTAGATTTATTTGAGCAGTCGTTTCAGAATTTATCCACCTAGTACAATATCTACAATGCTGTAGCAGTAATGGAGAATGTCTTTATAGCTTGGCATAAGCAGCTCTTTCTCTCAACCCTGTAATAGTCCTACTTACTGATATAGCTCCAGAATACATTGGAAATGTTGTTTTTTTCCCCCAAAAGGTACATTTTGTGTTGAACTCTAATAAGAAAATTGAGAAGTTAAGTTTTCCAATTTGCAGTAAGATAAATATACATTAAAAAATAGAGTTCAATCAAATTGGTTTAACATGTTTCTGTTTTCTAACCATAAAAGTAGCCTCAGGAGGAAACATTCTGCACAAGCTAAATAACCATAGATTGCATTTGAGGGCTTTTTCCCCTCGATCTTTGTTGACTTGAACTCTGAGATCTGTACAAAACCTGAGGAGGTTTTAAATATGTTTCTGGTACTTACACTCTGAAGGCCTCAGTTTACTCACGTGTTAAATGTGATGCCAGGCATTGACTTGAACAGTATCTGAAGTCTGTTCCAGTTCTGGTTAACAAGGAGGAGCATACAGGAACAGGAAGGTAAAGACATCAGGAGAGGAGAAGTGAGATCAATTCTTTGTGAATCTAGTCTTTAATTCTGCAGGTCACAGACTTTTACAGATTAGTTATTGCCTAGGGTGCTTATAAAATGCACAGTCCTGACTCTTTAGCCACAACTACTGAATGCATATCTTGGGGAAGAGGTAGGGCTAAAGTATCCATTTTTAACAAATGGTTTTTTTGTTTTGTTTGTTTGTTTTTTACACTGCGATTGAGAGCCAATAATGGATCATAAAATCAGTTTGATGGATCTTAACCAGTATTTTTAAATTAAGGAAGAGAATGGACTGGAGTAAAATGAAATGCAATAGAATGGGATGTGGTAAAAGAAAAAAAAAACAGTGCACTGAATGAAGTTATGGAAGATACTGTTTTATGAAATCTTCCTTTCCTGTGTTTACAGGACAGAAATGTAAAATTTCTTAATCTCAGCTGTGATTTTTTTTTAAATTGAAAATAATGCTGCAGTGTCATTTTGAGAATGACTGTCCAAACAACACAAATTCTAACATACTCCTATCTCAGCCACCTTGAATATACTTAATTGATTAGGGAGTGACTTTTCAAGATATTGCTTTAGTCCAGATTTTAAAGTGTAGAATTTGACTTCCCTATGATGTCTATTTTATGTCATTTCTGCTAAATGAGCATCCTTGCCTAATTTCCCATGCCTCTTTTATTCCTAGTTCCCTAAAGATGCATTTCAAGGTGTACATGCCTCCTGCAAGGTTCTTACATGGAGCCTACCCTCCATGAGGTAGCATTTATGTCAACAGCTGCAGCTTTCAGTCAAAGCTTTTAGCCAATGGGAAGCAGTGGCAGGTCTGCCAGGTCTAGGCTTAGTCATACAGTAATTTCCAAAATACCCTTCTTTAGATTTGCCTCTACTGTTGAGGCCATCTTTTGTAATCTATTTCCTTACCTTTCCTCAGTATCCTTCTAGAGAAGGATCCATTCAACTACCACTCTAATATCCTGTCCATGTTTTGCCAGCTTTTAACTGCATACATGTGTTTGTGTGGGTATACGTATGGTGGGGCAGCGAGAGACAGGGAGCAGCTGTCATCCTTGGCATTGGGTCTTGCCATAACTAAATTTCCCGGTAATGTGTGAACCTGATTCCTACATTATCATTTGCTATAAACTGCATCTCAGTGTTACCTATAACAATGGCAATGTTGATGATAATAGTAATAATAATAAAAAACTAGTGTGTTTAGTGGTTTTTTTATGGATTGTATATTCTTTTAGAAGCATCAGGATTTTAACTGGGTTAAGATGCTGTGCTGCCTGTAAGTAGCAACATCCCATCTAGAAAGCAGCATGTAAATACTCTTCATATTATTATGGTAGATATTTAAAAACCAAAGTGTCACAGTCTTAGGACAAAGAAAAGGTAATTTGTCTTAGATGGTTTTGTTGTGATATGTTAGTAGAATGATTTGAAATACATGGAGAAAAGAGAAAGTGAAAAAAATGCATTAAAAAAGCTAAAAGGAGAAGAAGTTGGTAAAGAAATTGGTTTCAGGAAGAAGGAGGTAGCATTTGATCACATGGAAATAAAGTCAGGAATGACAATATGCATTCATAACATGATGATAAAAACAAAATTCTCACCAGTCATCCAGTACTAATTGCTAATTGACAAACAAAATAGGCCTTATATGTCACATGATAAGTGGCAGATAACTTCATGAAGATGAATTTTTCTGTTTCTTAATGGCATATTGGTTACTGAGATACTAACTAATAAATAAAACTCTATTAGTCATCCTGTAAACAAAACCTCAAGTATAGCTGATTTTAATTACAAATTACTTTTCCTAGAATGTATTATAGCTATAAAAAGAATAACACTCAAGTCATTTTTTACAAAGTAAAGTGAATGGGAAGAAATACTCATTTAAGTTTTTCTGTAATTGTTTTCAAAATATAGACTATCTGCTTCCAAAAGAGTCGAGATATTTTACAATAAATCACATTCATAATGAGACTATTGAAATAGAAAAAAAACAGAGAGGAATAAGCAATATACTTCTCCTTTTCAGGCTTTTAGAAATATGATGATTGAGTACTGAGATTATTTGCAGCCAAGGCAGATTAAAATTAGACTGATTTCCCATTTTATTTTAGGACCACAGTGGATTTTTCAACCCTGCTGACATAGATATTGAATTCTATCCCAAAATAATTTGGGGATGTGATGCAGACATCTATATATTTTAGTATTCCAGGTAATTCGAAGGTGCAGCCAGAGTTAAGAACAGCTGACCTGTGTAAAACAAGGAGGAAGCTTTATTGGACTTCAATGGCTTAAGCTCACATAATAGAAAGAAAACTATATATCTTTTCTGTTACTGCTGGCCTCAATGAAGCAACAACGAATTACAGATAATGTCCAGTGGAATTCGAATCTGGATGTCTAATTTTCAGCCTAAGGGACCTGAGAAAAACCCTTATCGGCAATGGCTAAAATAATTGACTTTATTCTCCTGGGCACTGGTTTTATCCTGTAGTCCAGAATCTAGCACTCTTTATTTTTAAATTTAGGCCTGTCCTAAAAGATGACTTAGTTACAATAACACTTTTACCAAGATATGCAGAAGTCTCAGTGACCATTTATCAATTGTTCAGCATTCAGTCAAAGCCACAAGGTCTGCTGGGTAAGAACAGATCTGCTGATTGCTCAACAACAATATAAACGTGGGCAAGTTCCCTCCACGGGTTTCGGTTTTCTCTTCTGTAAAATGCACAATAACATGAGTATTTACTTCATAGTGTTATTTATTATTAAATAAGCTCTGAATGGACACACAGCAAGCAATCAATGAGTGTTCGAGAACATCACCATGCATTTTGAATACATGCTAATCAACTCTATCATTAATGAGGCTTTGCCTTCTTTCAGTGCATTCTAAGAATTGTGTGCTACCAATTACTAATTACCACTGGGAAGGTTTCTTTCTATTGATCAGTTGTTGCAGTATGGATGTCTCCCTCTCAGTCAGCTTATTTATTTATTTTTTAATTTTAGAGATTGCTGTCAAATGAAGTGCAGACAATATGTCCCACGACTAGTTAATTTATCATCTACCAGTGTAAGCAATTGTCATTTAAAAACTGAAGTTAAACATTTTTAAAAAGCCAAGATTCTCTTGTTCTCCCCAGAATAAAAAGGTAATTATATGCTTTATTATTATTGCTATTTCTTAATACACAGAATGTATATAATGAGAACAAGGGACAGAAACACCAGTAAGTCATATATTTTTATAGGCTATAGAAAATTTAATGAATTATAAGGGCCAAAAATATTATAATTTAAGAATTTCACAAAGTGAAAAGTGAGGTATCAGTGATGTTTAAAAAATGACAGTGCCTCTAAACTAGTATAGATAAATACTTAGAGATTTAAAAATAGTTCTAAGATAAAAAAGGAATAAAATATTTTATTTTAGATACGGCTCATTAAATCTCTTTCAAATATGAAAGGTAAATAGGCTTTGTAAACCAAATAGCAGTAGTAATAAAATATGATTGTTCTACTATTGCCTCATTGAGTTGTTTTTCCCTATTGCTTAAAATTGTCCCTTATCCAGAAGCTTAAGAATTCAACCATTTTTCTAAAGAAATTGGTAAACAAAATAAGTGGCTTTTGTGGCATTTAGTATTGAAATAATACATGGTAAATATTTGATAATTAGGTTGTATTATCAAATTATGTATAAAAATTGAGCTTGAGAGTGTTTCTAACTACCTGCCTTACAATATAGGAAGTATCTTTTAGTCTCTATGTTATAGTTAGGTTGTAAATATCCTCATTCTCCTAAAGAATCATAAAATTCCAAAATTTAATATTAATTTAGTGAGCTTATTTTTCATTTTTCTTTTGGAAAGCTCAAGCTTTTTTTTTAAACAAATAATCCATCCTTCTAAAATGTTCCTTACACATATAAAACAATGAGGAAATGAGAAACAAGGAAGGAGCAGTAACTGCAGTTAGGGTACCTACAGCTAGGCATCAGTTAGGATTTAATACTTCTCCTTAAGGGTAGATTAGGCCATTCTTGAAAATCTAGGAATTCATTATTGACACCATCATTTCTTTTTAGTCTTCTTTTTTCAATTCTAGTGTGGTGGAAAGAATTAATTTCCTTTAAGTTCATGTTGCTGTTGTTTTGTCTGTGTGGTGCTGGAGACTGAACCCAGGGTCTCATGCTGATTGTTAAAAGTAATTTTGATTTTTAAATTTTTTAAATGCATGTTACAGCCTCATAAAAATCTTTGGCTTATGGACACAATTCTGGATTGAACTCACTATTATCATATGTAGACCAATTTGTGTCCTGTATAAGGGTTCATTAGATCTTCATTGCATCTTTAAAATAGAAGAATTATTATTTATGTTTACTTAAAATGAATCATGGCTCAGAACAGCTAAGTAAGTGGCCTATGATTATTCAATTTATAGTTGATGTCAGGAAGTTAAATTCTGGTTTTCTGATTGGAAAGTCGACAAATTTCCCTAAAAACAATTTTAGTAATGATTAGTTTCTGTTTTATTCATCCTTTTCACTGCTATGATCAAAAAGATATGACAAGAACAACTGGATGAGGAAAAGTTTATTTGGGGGCTCATGGTTTCAGAGGTCTTACTCCATAGATGGTCAACTCCATTCCTCTGGGCCTGAGATGAGGCAGAATATCATGGTGGAAGATTGTGGCAGAAAAAAGCTGCTGGGGACACGGCACCAGGAAGCAGAGAGAGAGAGACTCCCCTCACTACAAAAAAATATATACCCTAAAGGCACACCCCCCTAATAACCCACTTCCTCCAGCCACATCTTACCTGCCTACAGTCACCACTCAGTTAATCTCCATCAGGTGATTAATGCACTGATTAGTCTAAGGCTCATAACCCAATCATTTTACCTCTAAATTTTCTTGCATTGTATCTCACATGAGCTTTTGGGGGACATCCAAGCTAAACCATAATAAGCTTCAAAGTTAGATTTCATTCAGCTTAATAATTAAGGACTTAAATAACACTCCTGAGGCTTACTCTATTTGCTGTTTTGATTCCTGCCAGACCTATGAATGCATCTAAATCAGGAAAGGTATTTAAGGACACAAACCTTCATTCCATAGAATATGAAATCTGGAGGATTTAAAATGTATGTATTTTCCTAAACAGATTTTACCAGGTGCAGTTTCATGAAATGTCTAAGATAGAAAAGGCAAAAAAAAAAAAAAAGAAGAAGAAGAAGAAAAGGGAGCATCTGTTTGAGTGGATCCTAAAATCTAAAATGCATGTTTCATTCATTTCAATATGGGAGAATTAATTCACATGCTTTTGAGGCAGGCCCTTATCTGTGCTTCTGTGTATTTAAGGAGGTAGCTTTTCGAAGTTTCTTGTCATTGTCGATGTGTTCACTTCTAGTATTTCAATAGTTACAAACCCGACCAGTCCTGCTGGAGTTCCACTTGGTTCTTCAGAATTGCTCCCTTCAACAGCTGCAGACAAACTCCAACTGTGCAATTTACCAGTAGTCTTATTGATCTCATTCAGCTGCTTCTGGAACTCCATGGGTGTGTAGGATACTCATGCAAAGCAGCTAACCAGCATGGGAACTGAGCTCCGGATGGTTATCACAATGCCTAAGTGAAAGAATAAAAAAATAAAATAAAAATAAGCCTGTACTTGTATTCAGTGAGCACTTTTGAATGATTAATCCACACCTTGCCCAGCTGGGTCTAATAACTAAGAGTTCAGCATATAGATTTTTTAGCACAGTGGTAGGCACAAAGTGAACACTTAGTAAGTCTTTGTTGGGTTGAATGTCATTGTGAAGATAGTATTTTTCTCATTAGTTGCCTGTCAATATTCTCTTTCCCTAACTTAAGACTCCCTCTGCTTTCATGTCCTTCTATTCATGTAAACATTGAGACTTACAAGGGAGCATGTCTCAATGAATTAGGGAGTGAAATCCAACTGTGGTCCAGCAATGCTTTCACCATTCTATTTTGTACCAAACTTACCAATCCCTACTATTAGAATTATACATCTTAGGCATGAATGAGATCTTGCAGCCTCTTTCACACATTAGGAACAAAATCAACATCTTCATGTATGTAAAGCCAGATGACCAAAAGGAGGCGAATTAAAACCGCTGGGCAAGTCTTTATTGGAAATACACCTCTTGGGCGAACCCTCCCATCCATCAGAGTGTGTAGGGGCGCAGGTGTTCCGGGGTACAGAAAATTTTAAAAGGCCCGGTCAGGAAGGGGAGGGCTTAGGTAGGAAGGAGATGTGATCTAGAGTCCTGTGTCCTCTGGGATTGGTCAGGGGGGCCTGCTGAGTTCCGAGTCCTTCCGAGATGAGTCAGGAAGAATGGCGGTGCCCATACTGGGTGTTCCCTGTTCCACTGCGCATGTGGCCCGCGGCAGCCATGTTGGTGCTTCGGCACATGCACGCTGCTTGCTGCTTCAGACTGCCTCAGCAGAGGCAGCCATGTTTGTGCTTTCTGCATTTCCCTCGCCAACCTAACAATGTGGTCAAGTCCGAGAAGGAATCACAGAAGAGGTAGTTTCAGAGGATAAGGAAGATTTAGACAAGCATGTTTCATGGAGCTGATTTTTGGAAATGTGTTTTTCTTTTCACAAAGATGTTAGGCCTGAGGGAAACTTGCCATCTTTGTAACTTTTCATTAAGGTAATTAACTAAAATGTTTGATTATCATGCACATTCTTGTTTGTGATGTTTATTTGATGAGAAAATGCAATCCAAGAAGTATTAATATTTTCAGGATCATAAACTGTGTTAAGGAATTTCTTATTGGTGAACAAACTCACTTTGAAATCACTGATTTCAATCATTTATTCTCTGATTCAGCACATCTATTCTTATAGTTTCACACTCTTAAAGCTTAAGAGAATTAAAGAATTGGAAAGGATATTAAATATTATTTGCTGCAACCCCCTCATTTTTATAGTTGCACACAGTAAAGCTGAAAGATTAATCATTGTCCTATATTTTACACTTACTATCAGACCTACTTCTGAAATCTAAGTTTCCTTATCCCCGGCTCAAAGCAATTTCCAAAATAGACAAAAAATATCAAACCATAATAATAGTAATTATTTATAAACTATATTCTAACACTGTTACTGAAACAGGTATAATAGATAAACATGATTTTTGAGACCTTCAAATGTAGATAAAAAGTCCATAGAAACATATAAAAATGTTAATTACAATGCAAGAATTAACAGATGTTGGAACAATTAGATATACTTTGTGGGATGGCAGATATTGCCTTCTGACAATTTGATATGATGGAAAAGTGCTGTTATATAGTATCTTGAACTTTGCATTTTGAAGAAATTAAAAATAGAGATGATTACAGCCCTAGCAATAATTAAAAATACACATTGCTGAATATCCTTGTGCAAGGAAAAACATTATTAAAAAGAGATACAAACTAATGACCTATCGGTGGAATTCTCAGCAACTGTGTGTGAAAATAAAAAAAAAAACAAACTTGAGCTATGGTGTACACAAGTAAAGGAGTTAAATAAATGCACTCCTTGATTACAGGGTCCCTTATGGATTATACTGATTAAAAACTGGGATGGAGAAACAATGGGAAGGCTCAAATGCCCAATGCTAGGGTGAGACAGATTAATTAGACAGTGTACAGAGATTAGAAATTGGGCTAGGATCCTCTAGTGTACTTAGCCATGATAAGGAAAAATGTGAGAATGAGGAGTAGGTGTGTTTGTATCCCTCAAAAAAGCATGCATCAAGGATTAAATTTAACTCTTAAGGAAAAAATAAACCTGGAAAAAAGCCAAATTGTCAATAGAACCTGGTGATAGTAGTGGATTCCATAGTCCAATTGCCTATTCTTCTTATCATATGAAAAGAAACACAAGAAATAAGTAACAAGAAACAAACATGATGAATACGAGAAGGAACATCCACTTACATTAAAAAACTTATTGATGCTTATTTAATCTGCAAATGTTCACTGAGTCTGTTATATAATCTGTAGGTATTTATTGTGCCATGGTTTATATTAGGTAATTTATAAATAAATTGTGCTTAATACTTACAGGAACTCTGTAAGTTAGATGTCATTGCTCCAGTTTCTAGAAAATATTGTTTTAATTGATAGGACCTGAAGTTCAGATGACTGAAATTGTTTTCTCTAAGCCATAAAGTGAATAGAATGGGCTTTGATTTTAATTATACTATTTTCTGATCCCAAATCACAAGCAGTTTTTAACATACATCACAGTGACGTGAAGTGCAAGTTACTAGCTAAGAAATCCTTTCGCTGTTTTCATATTCTCATGACCATACCAAGTTTCTATTTTATGTTCACAATAACTTTCATGGAAAGACATGTGCTGTGGACTGTATAAGAAATACAAATAATACCTCACTTACATAGCCAAAGAGCCCAATGTGTTAGCTGTATTTTACTTGATGAGAATATGTCATACATGTATTTCCACTTTTACCCTTGGAGAGCATAGTTTTAAAGAGCATTAGATGTTCTAACTCCACTAGACAGTTACTATGGGGATTCATGCTGCTCAAATCATTTAATCTCTACATTAGTTTATCTGAAAAATGGGAAGAATAACAATCTCTTCCCTATTTAAGGTTGTTAGAAAGAAGCACAAATATATTGTATGTGGAAGAACTGTTAGAATATTGTCATATGCAATTTTCAATTATTTTTCAACCATTTTTCTAAGTGCCTGATACGTAAGAGACATTCGCCATAAGTTTTGTATATAAATGTTCAATTTTATTTCATCTTCGAGTCATTCTGGGAAACTGGTATGAATAATGGATCTACATTTCTGTCAGCATCTGGTACATCTTTATTTGGAATTTCTTTTGGAAGGTGAAAGCATCTGCGCTGAGGGATGTCATGTCTGAGGAAGAGAAGGCAATGAGCCTGGTGCATTTTCTTGTGACTGTAGAGGTGGTACAGGAACACTGCCTTGTTCTGACAAGAGGCTAGTGAAGTGTCCACATGTTTACTTTTCTATGAGAAAACACCAACATAGTGTTTCAGAGCCAAGCAGAGAAACTTCCAAATAATCTAACAGTGAAAGTGTTTCAATCTAATTAACCATGTTCCCACAGTAAATAACAAGGAAAAACTTGAACTGAATCTTATGTAACTTTTATTTATTTATTTATTTTTAAAATATTTTTTTAGTTGTTGATGGATCTTTATTTTATTCATTTATTATTTGTATGTGGTGCTGAGGATCGAACCCAGTGCCTCATGTATGCTAGGCAAGTGCTCTACCACTGAGGCACAGCCCCAGCCCTAACTTTTATTTTTTAATGCCAATAATTTGTGAACAGTGCAGTTCTGCAAATCAAAACTTAGCAACAAATGCTTGAAACAAAGAGTCCAGATAATCCACAAGCTGGACAATGTCCCTTTCAATAAATATCATTTTTTTGGTGACATCTTTGTACACTTGGTTCTGAACTATCTAAGAAATGGGTAAACTAGGCCAAATCTGGACTTCTGCTTGTTTTGAAAGTAAGCCAGCTATAATTGATTTTTTTTACCTTTTTAAATATTGAGAAATAAATAAAACGTTTTGTAGAATGGGAAAATGATCTGCAACTCAGATTTCTGGATTCATGAGTCAAGTATTCCTGGGTCAAGGTCATGTCCATTCACTTATATGTTCAATGGCTGTTGTCACCTCACAATGGCAGAACTGAGGAGCTGCAGCAGAGATCTGTGGTCCACAAAGCCTAAAATAGTTATCTTCTGACCCTCTACAGAAAAAGTTTGCCAAACTCTGGATTTGATTTAAAAGAAACTAGTAAGAAAGAGAAAAAAAATAGATCAAAGAGGGGAAAAAAAAAACTGTGTCCACTATATAGATGACCCATCTTTTGTGTTTTAGAACATAATTCCTATCTTTTTTTAGAAGTTAAAAAAAGTGTTTACCTATATTTACTAATAGTTTCAGATCTTGGTTATTCTGTTCCCTAACATTTTTCATGAAGGAAAAAACAAAACACCAAGAAGCTAATTTGTACTTTTAGGCCAGAGTAGATCCTGTGGGTAACTGGAATATTGAAATTCATTATTTTTTTCTTATTTGCAAAATCAGAACGTTAATACAACACATGAGGAGAAATGATTATATAAGTGAAACAAAGAGTGCATTCCTAGCACAATTTTGGCATTCAATAACTACTTATTTAATACCAGTGTCATTATTGTTTTGTAATAATTAAGTAGTTGTGATCTATAGGACAGAGGACTAAAAAGTCTCACCTGCGTTCTGTTTCTGAAATGTAATATAAACAATAATGTCAAATATGTAACTGCAAGCCAGTTCAAGGAGATAGTTATTTAACTTCACCTTTCCCAAATGAGAGTTTTAATTAACTGATCCAAATGTCTCAACATGCTTCTTCTTAATATCCTTTCATCTGCTATCGACTTGAAAGAAAGAATGGAAATTTGAAGTACAGAGGAATCTTGAGATGTCAGTAAAAGAAGATGCCCCTAAAAAGTTAAAAGACCTGATTAAAATTTGTTTGAGGGTTCTGCCAGATATCCTGCAACTAATGCACCATGGAATCCTAGGTATGCTTGTTCAGTAGCACTGACTCTAGCTGAGGATGTTTGCAGATTAATCAAGAGCCCCACTCATTGCAAGGAAAGACCTCCCAGTATTAGATAGCTCCTCTTCAAAAATAAAAGGCAGCTCTCCTTGTAATACTGCAATGTTCTGCTCCATGACTGTTTCAGTGCTTTATGACTGACAAAGAGAGTCATTAGAACTCTGTTTGATGGACATAACTAAGTGAATTGGAAAAAATAAAAAAAGCCTTTTCAGCTCATTCAGAAATAATTGATGTGACTGAGACAGCTGTATGTGAGCTCCAGATAAGGAGACAATTTATGGAGAAACCACTGGAGCTAAAAAGGAAGGTGCAGATTTAAAGTTCCCAATAAAGTTGTCTGTTAGACATAGCAGTATTCAATAAGGAAAAAGATTTAACCTGAGGTTCTTTCCAATACCTGGCATCCTTAGGGGCCTATCCTCTTGAAAATAAAATCCCTATAAAGGTACTGTCAGTAGGTTATAAAAAATGGACTCTTAGGGGAAAGTGTCTGCACTCTTAGTCCCTTGCTGAATGTTGTCTTTTACTGTAAGTAATACACATAACAGTTTCCTAGAACTTAAGGCTTTTTGTTTTCTTTTTCTAAAATTGACCATTGTCATATCAAAGAAAATAATCTGTTTATTTTGTACATTGTAATTTTGCTAATATTGATAGAGGGAAATACTTTAAGTTTGTCTGATTATGGACATAATATTTGTTTTTGAAGTGTGATGGGTACATTTAATAAGACAGTTTAGAATTAATAGAATATTGGTTTTATTATCATTCATATATTTGCATATCATTTGTTCTCTTCAGCTTTTGCTAGAAACTGTACATGAACTTTGTGATAAAGACTTTTAAATAGGTAACACCTGAAATGTTATACATGTTTAGTAATCATCATTTTCTGAAAATGGAAGATGTCAATGACATTATGTTAATAATATACACATTAAGGTTAATTTAAAATTTAATATCTCTAAATGTACAGATTATGAATAGCACATATTATTATGTAAGTACTTTAACAACTGGAGGATGCTCGTATGATTTTATAAAATTTACAAATTTTAAAATGTATCTACAAGAAAAAGTGAAAAAAAACCAGGCAGTTATATTTGTGGTACAATTTGACTCCAGCTTCTTAGATATTTTTTCATAAAAGTAATCTTTTTAGAAAATTCTTTCAATTCTCTAATGAATTTGAAATTGGTCTATTTAACTTTCCTTGGCCCTCGTGTGTGAGTAGGGTGGGATCTGGCTGCTGGTCAATATCTAAAATAAAGCAGAGTTTGTGGGAACCTCTCTTGTCACCTCTGTACCTGCTGGGCTATATAGACTTGGGTTCTCTGTCAGCTGCTTTACAATACCACTAATGGAGACACAATCTTACAGAAAGGGATAATAAATCAGAAGCTTTCCTCATTGTGCCTTAGAAACTCTTCATGGGTGCCTACCAATGATGTTGATGGAACACAAATCTTCTTTCTGTTATCTTTCTGTTATGCCTCTTCATGTAGTCAGGCTGTTTCTCTCTTTATCTCAAGTTCTCCAATATATGGATTTTAGCATCTGCTCACATTTTTCAGAAAACAAAACTAGTAAATGCAAATGACTCTACTGAATTACTGAATATGTTACATTGTACACCACACAAGGCTCAACTTGTTGAATCTGTTTGCTAATTTCCTCTTAAGTCCTTGACATTATTTTTTTTTAAATAAAAATAATCACTGCAATCACACAACTCTCCCCTCAGGTTCACCAACATTTCCATAGAAGGGAAGGGAAGGAAGAGGCTGCCATCCCCAGGTCCCCTGACAACAGAAAAGCAAGCATGGCAGACAGAGGACTTCTCCATTAAGGCATTTGCCTACTTCGTGTGTGACCACTAGATTTCCAGAAAATGAAGAGAATAAAATTGTATGCAGAACGGGGATGCCTACTGCAAATCTATAGAGATTTCAAGCAGAGTAAACCCTAATGCATTTCTGTCAGTCGGGAGCCAAGTGCTCCAGGGATTGCACCTTTGAATATATTTGCAACGACATCTAAAATGTTGGCATAGACCCTGTTGGAGGGTGTGTCCTCAAGTGAACTTCTATAATGTGTTATAATGGAGAACAAAAATTGTTGATAAATACCATTCTAAAATAAACCAATATAGAAATACTCAAGCTCAGTGAAGGACCAGATCAGAATTGCTTTTTAAAAATGGAAATATTATCATATGTACATATTTGCTTTATAATTTGCATATAAAATAATAAAAACCAAGTACATTAATAGGATAATTAGAATTGAAATTTTGTATGGACTTTAAAAATTCTGTTTAGAAGCCTTGTGAATTGCTGAGCTAGCTCTATATTTTCTTAAAAAAAACTAAAAACAAAAACCTAAAAAATGGTGTGAGATAGCTCTCATTATATAGCTGTGGCCTGAGGTATGGTACCTTTTATAGTATGTGTCTTTAAGGGAGCTTAAGGCTCTTTTTATAAATGATCTCATTAATTCTCAGAGAATTTAAGTTGGAAAGGGCAGATAGTATTATCTCCATTCTACAGACCTTGAGCCTAAGGCGTCAGAACCAGAGGTCAGCTAACTTGCCCAAGGTCACATAGAAAATCTATAGGGCTTTTTTTTTTTTTTAATAGAATCTTTTCCTTTTTCTGCTATTTTTATCGCACTCCTTTTTTTCTCATGAAACATACACAGAGAGAGACATATTCACACCCACAAATAAAAGTCTTCCACAGGTTGTACTGCTTATTTTGCTTTTGTAATTTTAAGAATTTAACCTCTCTTGTAATTCTAGTTAGTTTATGTATTCATCTTTTTCAGTCTCCTCTCAGTTTCTGTTGTTGGACACCTGTTTTTGCTTACATCTTAACTTTTCACCTTAAAACAAACTTTCACTGCCAATGAAGGAAGACAACAAAAATAGATAAAGCACTATACAGATCTTTGTCTTTAAGCTGCTATGCTACTTCCTCCTTTTTGTCATATTTTTCAAAATACTAGTGTATCCCTACTTTCTTTTGTTCTATATTTGCATCTATCTTTGTTCATTGTAGTTTGGCGGTGTTTAGCCACAACGACCTTCTAACAGATGACTCCAAAGGACCTGTGCTCCTGAGCATTCTTCTTAATGTTTCTAATTCTTTTGATTGAATAGGATTTTTCTTCTTCTTTCTGGAAATGGACTGAGTACTGGGTCTCTGAGACTCAAATGTGATCTGATTTTTTTTATCTACTTCTTTTTATCTCTTTTTGCTGATCCACCAAATATGAATCTATAACTAGCCCTTAAATGTATGTCTTCTATCAAACTGCTTTAGGGATCTCAATCCACACATCTAAATCCCATATGCAGATTACAACATCTTTTCCCTGCTTCTACTGTATTGGTAACTTGATTGTGTTGTTTTTTGTGTGTTTCTGTAGCCAATAAAACTTTAGGGGTTTTCAGTGTTTAGAATTATTGTTGAAACCTTGGAACATAATGGGTAGAAAATAAATGCAATGTGACTTAATGACTGAATCCAATCAGCCACACAGTCTTGCTTCAAAAGAGCCTTGCTGTCCATTCTCACTGCGGCCACCACCTTTCAGCCTTACCCTTTGCTAAATGAATGTTTCTCTAAAGTTCAAAATGTCTTGGTGTAATCACCTGCCTTCCTTCAACATTTCTTCTTCCTCCTTTTTTGTAAGAAATTATCAGATCATTTAATAGATCATTTAATTAGATAATTTGTTCACCTAAGGAAATTCTTTGTTTCCACCACCAAATTTTGTAGAATCATCTTTGAATTCTCCTTCTTTTCTTACTTGTTCAGAACACTAGCCTCCCTTCACCCTTTCAGTAATCTAGAAGACCTGTACTCTTCCTCAAGCTCTTTGATTTTTCTCTTTTAAAATAGATCAGTTTGCTTTTCAGGACACACAATCATTTATCAGCCAAGACAGAAAAAGACAAAGCTCCATCACTCCAGGTCACGAAGTATCATCATGCCTATGCTTTTGAGTCTCAAGATGGAACTATGCATGAGTCTACCAACTCTCCTTGGAAACTGCTATAACACCAAGGGAACCAGCTGGCTTCCTGGAACAGTTTGCTTTCTTTCATGTCTTTACATAGGTTTTTCCTGACATTAGGGTTTTTCTTCATTCTCTGTGCTTTTCATCAATTAAGGAAATCTTAGAAACTACTAATATCCAAGTCACATCTGAATGCTGACTCACTGGGCTTCTGTTGGGGCCAAGAATTGGTATTTCTTTTTTCCACAAGTTCTCTGGTGTAGTTATAAGTTGCATATCATCACTTCAATGTGTATAGCAGCCCAATTTACAATAGCTAAACCGTGGAACCAACTTAGATGCCCTTCAATAGATGAATGGATAAAGAGACTGTGATATATATAGACCCAATGGAATATTACTCAGCATTAAAAGAGAGTAAAATTATGGTATTTGCTGGTAAATGGATGGAGTTGGAGAATATCATGTTAAGAGAAGTAAGCCAATCTCAAAAAACCAAAGACTAAATGTTCTCTTTGATAAGTGGATGCCAATCCATAATTGTGAAGGGGGTATGGAAAGAATGGAGGAACTTTGGTTAAAGGGGAGGGAGGGAAGAGGAAGGGACATGGGGGCAGGAAAAATGATAGTATGAGATGGACATCATTGCCCTAGGTACATGTGTTACTGCACATATGGTGCAACTCTACATTGTATACAACCAGAGAAAAGAAAAGTTGTGCTCTATTTGTGTACAATGAATCAAAATGCATTCTGTTGCCATGTATACCTAATTGGAATAAATAAATTTTAAAAAGGATATTTAAAAAAAGGTCATTTTGAATTCAGATTCAACCAAGAGTTTTCCAAAAATACAATGACAATTACATAATATTCATCACAAGATCTTTTACTTCCAAAATTTATAATAATTTTTCAAGAAATAAACACTATACCTACACATATAATAAACAGAACAAAGCATTTCTGGTAGGTTAGTAAAACCCTCAACCTATTAATTTTGATTCTTTCTTTATGTTTGTTCTTAGTCTCTTTGAAATAAAAAGTTACTTCTTGTAGAAAAAAATCATCATTTAAACTATTTTGCTTCAGAGTATTAGTGATAAAGTGAAAGTCACGTATTTAATGCAAATTCATCCTCTGTTATGTAGTCAACACTGGTTTACATTTCCACTTTAGTGAGTCTTCCTGGAATATAATGATAACTTGAATTCTGTGTCAAAGCCACTGTTACAAATGCTAACCGCCTTCCCAGGAGACCTAATCTGATGATAGTAGATGGTATATAAATATTTATCTGTCTGCTTCTCTCTCTCTCTTTTCTCTCCCTCTCTTTCTCTATCTAGCTATCTAATTCAATATATATGGTATAATACTGGAATTAAATTTTCTCTCTTTGCATCCATAGACTATTCTTCAGAATAGGATTCTGTATGAATTTGGTTCATATAAACAAGTTAAATACATTGCTGTAAGAATTTAATTATTCAAAATTGTCAGTTCAAGAGATAGTGCTATAATGCTAATACTTTGTAGAATTCTAATGCCTTATTTTAAATTGTGGATAAAAATGATGTGATGGCATATTCTGATCCTTTGTGTAATACTTTTTACATTGCACTTTTATTGGAAATTATTTCTTCATTCATTCAGATATTATTTTAAATAGGAAAATATTTTTATACAAAAGAAGAAGCATTGATAAATCTATTTGTTAATATATAAATAGATCTTAGTATTTTAAAATTATAATGTTCTTACTTCTAAAATAATTTATGGAGATTAAAAAATTCACAATCACAATAAGGTAGGAAATCAAATAAAAATGCATAAGTTTATGACAGTCATTATTTAACCCATCACAGACTAATCATTATTTTATTTTTGACATTTTTCATTGCAAACCTAGTTTATAACCTGTCTCTGCTCTTCTATCACTGCTTTGGTGGAACAAACATGTAAGCACAGATTCTGAGATTAACACCTTCACACAAAATGTCATTCTCTTTTCTGCATTTATATAAAAATGAAGCACCATTTCTCATGATGTCTTATTTTTCTTTTCTCAACTTATTAATATAATTTATGGATTTATGGATTCATTTTGGTGAAAATGTTTCTTGTGTTAGGGAAGACTGATCCTAAAAGATTTGAAAGTCATTACAATAGAATTAAGTATAGCATTTGACACTCTTTTATCTTTTTATATCCATATGTCTATTTTTAACCCACTTCTGTGTCTTGAAGTGATAATATGGTTGCCTGACCCTTGGAGTTCTTGCCTAAATTCAACATTGTCATTACAGTTTCATCATGTGGTAGTATTTGCGGAGTATCTTTTGTGTGTAGAGCAATGTGATTTTAGGAGACATGTCAGTGGTTTCATTTCTGAAGTGACAACAAAGACATCAATCACAGATACTGTGCAGTCATCTAGTAGGGATAAATGGGAAATTTTTTTAAAAATATTTTTTAGTTATACATGGACACAGTGTCTTTATTTTGTTTACTTGTTTTTTTATGTGGTGCTGAGGATCGAACCCAGTTCCTCACACATGCGAGGCAAGCGCTCTGCCACTGAGCCACAACCTCAGCCCAAATGGGAAATTTTTATTAAAAGAAAATACAAATAGTGAAGCATGGTAAATACAATTTTATTTCTACATTTATTTAGATGTAGGATAAAATATAGAAATCATACAAATAAATGTAAAGAAATGTGAGAATTATTAGTGAAATAAATATGGTGTTTCTAGAACACATTGCATGTAAATTTTGGCCCATAATGTATTTGCAATTTATACTAGAAATATTTTGTAATTGTTTTTCAATATTGCAGACTCAATTCAGTTAAATATTATAAAGAAAAATGTGATTCAAAGGTTTCTCCTTGATACTTAGATTCAGCCATTCTAACAATTTGATTTTGAACTAGAATGAGAAAGAGAATTTTGTAAAGACTGTGTGTTCCAATTTAGTACATGAAAGGTAAGGTACTGAAGAGAAATAGCAGTAATGTACAGTATTCTTAGCAAATCTTCTATCTATAACAAAATAAAGGGACAATTTGTGGAAGCATGTGTTTGTCTTTAGCAAAGCCAGTTTATAAATTATAGGAAAATGCCACAATTATTCTTAGCTTTCTCATTAATAACATCTTGTGCAGATAATCCTTAACACTTCCACAATTCTACTGGTCCTGGTTAATATTAGTAATTCGTACCTTCAGCATTTAAGTTATAAAAGTACAAAAGAAGCTCTTCGTTTTTTTCACTGTTTTCTAATAAATTTAATTTTATGCTATACAGTAGAAAGAACAAGTTTGAGTTACAAGCTTAAATATATATATACTTGTGCCACCTTCACATTCATACAAGAGTTTAATTGATACAACTATGGCCAAAAGTAATCTCAGATAGACATTATGGGCCAACGTTATACTGTTTTTCCAAATTATTGTTGGTATGGAGCACTGGAATATATGATATTAGTTTACTAGTTTAATAAGCCTGAGTTTCCTTTTTATTTTATTATGTAGTCGATATAATCTGTACATTTCATCTATAGTAAATCTTCAGTTTGTCCATTATCATGAGCATAGTAAATTATCAGTTCCTATTGGATAAAGTTTTGCATAACTTTTTAAATACAAATTAAAAACTGCGCATGATTTTACTGTTTTTGAACAAATTACAGTCATAGTAAAAACATATGATTAAACTTCTTAGTCTATTTTCCATTCATTGTTTAAGGAAATTTTTAATGTGATTCTTACAATTTTATTTTATTTTATTTTTTTATTTTTTATTTTTTTATTTTTTATTTTTTTTGTGGTACTGGGGATTGAACTCAGGGGCACTCGACCACTGAGCCACATCCCCAGCCCTATTTTGTGTTTTATGTAGAGACAGGGTCTCACTGAGTTGCTCGCTTAGTGCCTCGCCATTGCTGAGGCTGGCTTTGAACTCGCGATTCTCCTGTCTCAGCCTCCCTAAGTGCTGGGATTACAGGCTTGAGCCAC
>CM053408.1:98405824-98428490 GCA_028644305.1 Xerus rutilus | reverse complement strand
TCTTACAATTTTAAATTGATAATAATTTTATAAAAAAGAAGTGATAAGTATACTTTGATTTACTAACACTGAATTTGAATGCTTATTTATCAGCTGTAAATTTACTAGTTACGTTAAGTATCAGAACATTTAGTCTTTTAAAACTTTATAACTCATGGATGAGGTATTTAAAAATGGCGTCTTTTTACAATGGGTAAATTCAGCACTGATTGTCAAATCACTGACCCTTGTTTTTATGAATTCTATTTGTAAAAGGCATAAAGGCTATTGAATAAAAAAGATTAAATATGTAGAACTAATACATCAGATTTAAATGCATGTGTTAGTGAAATTGATGTTTTCTTTGTTTTAGAAACAATTTTCAGTTATCCAAGCTCCAAGCATTGTCTTAGATAATATGTAGTTCTCCAAGTCGATTTCAACATATTTAACAATTTTTATTGAATTAGTTGTCAATAGGCTTTAATGTATGTAATTATGTATTTTTTAAAATAAGATCATTTACAATCTTATACCTTAGTGACATTCAGAATCTTTTCTTTTACAGCCATTTCGTAGAGTGACGTTTTCTGTTGTGAGTCAGCCTCAGGACCCACATCAAGGGTCACTGCAGAGTTGCTATGACAGCGGGCTGGAGGAGTCAGAAACACCAAGCAGTAAGAGTTCATCAGGGCCAAGACTGGGTGCCCTTCCACTCCCAGAGGACAACTATGAAAGGACCACGCCGGATGGCAGTGTTGGTGAGGCAGAGCATATGGAAAATGGTAGGGGCAAACACAACATCCACACACATAATCACGCTAGTGAGCCGTAATAAGTAGGCTTGGCAAAGGTCAGTCTAAAACTAAAATAAAATAGCTAACACCAAAACTATTTTATTTTAAACAGTAAGTGTTTACTAAAATATAGAAATGCCAAATAAAGCGACATAACTATGTAGATAAAACTCACCAAAATTGCACTATCATTTTAAAATGGCCTGTCAGAAATAAATGCGCATACAAATAAATCAGAGCAGTGTCTGCTATGAAAATGCTAAATTAGAGCATAATTCCTTAATAATAGCACTGAGAAAGGTCTTTTCTGATTGTTTCTTCTATTCATTTTTGTCATGCAACTATTTCTTCAATTGCTACTGTCCAGTCTTGATGAAAGGAAATGACCATAAACAATACCTTGCTTGACTCCCCTCAACTAGATTTAAAAACAAACAAATAAAAAACATTTTCAAATCTCTCCTTTAAAATGCTAGCTGAAATTGAGTCAGAGGAGAACAGCTCTGTCTTGCTCTCCACAGTATGCAGTAAATACTATTAGAGTTCCTCTCTCATTTAAGTACAAGGTTTTACTCATTTTTGTGCAAGAAAAAGGAAGGAACACAAATTATAATTCTCCATATTTTACCCTGTTGTGAGGCTATTCTCATAATTATTATAATTTACCTTATATGCATTTCATTTAAGTCATAAAGTTATATTGC
Organism: Xerus rutilus; assembly: GCA_028644305.1. Taxonomy (NCBI): domain Eukaryota; kingdom Metazoa; phylum Chordata; class Mammalia; order Rodentia; family Sciuridae; genus Xerus; species Xerus rutilus. The sequence goes on along the minus strand of CM053408.1, from coordinate 98,427,010 downwards.
AGAAGTATTTATAAAACTTTTCACATTTGTTTATGTTCCCAAAAACAATTTAGCAATCCATTTTCTGGATTTCAAATCATTAGTAAATGTTTGAGTATAAATTTATGTCAGATAATGGAATGGTACAAATTTTTCCTAAATTTGTTATTATTTCATATATAAAAAAAGATATGGTTATATATAAGGGAAGGAAGTGGCATCATGAAAACTTTGTTTATAGTGAAAACTCAAAATGGATTTATGTCTTTCTCTATCTCAATCCTCTAGTGAAGTAGGACATTCCAACTTTCTGCTATATAATAGTTTCTTCAGTGATGATATGCAAATACAGCATATTAATGCAGGAAAAAGATTGCTTTTCCTTCTGTAAGTTTACCCATAAATATTAAAATCCAAATATATATCATATATATCATATCATATATATCATATATCATGTATATATATCATAAGCGACCCCAAGTTAAAATATTGCTAAACTAAATCATGACAAATAATTATTTATCCACTTTATTATCAGGTGAGAAAGTATGTACCAGGGTTTGATGATTGGTGTCCCTCTTGATTAATTATCCAGACATTAAGTGGAATTTTGCCTTCTGGCTATAAAGGCATGCTTATCTGTGTGTATGGTGGTGTGTGCTTATGTGGATGGGAGTTTGTTGTGGTTTTTAAGACAACATTTTAAAATATTTTTTAAGTGAGTATAAAATTTTGGTATGAATTGAAATGCTGATGAATATTTAAGACAAGTCTGCTTAATAATTTTTTGAGAAAAATAAAAATTAAATTTATGTAACATATATGTAGTATCTTTAAATATATAAATATTTACAGATTTATTTAAATATATATTTTTACATGTATATATACACATACATATATATTTTTTTAACCTACCAAGAAAAGCAGGATTAATTTAATATGAGGGTATTACTGTATCTGAGATCATCCTTTGATAAGAACAATTTCACTTATGTTTTTAAAAGTGCTTATTTTTGTTTTTAATAAAATAATGTGCAATGGAGCATTTTTTGGATGTTAGCTACATAAATACAAAAGACTGTACACTGTCATTATAGACACGTTTTAATGTTATTTTCCATTTTTGTGAGTTTAAGGGCATTCAATATCTTTAAAATAATCAAGAAATGATGAATAATTAAAACATAATTAAATATGACAAACACATATTATTTCCTTTTTAGGGAGCATACATATTATGGAAAACAACAGGTGAGCTTATAAATAGAACAGAAAGTTTACTGAGAAAGATTCCCCCCAAAAAGCCTTTTAGTTTTTGTTTGTTTGTTTGTTTTGTAAACGTGCATTATGTCTTGTCAACAGCAAGGCCCATGATAATATAACTGCTTTTTCTTGATTTTATATGTGATTGACATTTGAAATGCAGAGTTTATATAAATGATTTGGCATCTGCTAGCTATGATTCATGTTGGTCCCCTATCTATAAGTAATGACAGAAGGAAATGTGATACACTTGGAGTGATCCAAATGTAGCAGTGGAATAACAGTTTTGATGGTGTCCATATTTTTAGACTATTTCCCTAACCATAAAGTGCAGTTGTATTGCTTGAATTCTGGTAAATCCATCTTTGATATTAATGGGTCATTCTGACATAAATAGAATTGGAATAGAAACCTGTCAAGTATTCATTTGTCACATTTAATTGGAATCCAGGTAATCTGCAGTGTTTTGCTTGGTTAGGTTTTAATCAGGATTTGTATTGGATTTTCACTTGGTTTTTCCATAAAGTACCATTTTGGATGCTGTCCTAGTTCCTAATTATTACCTCAAATATTTTCCTTGAATTTTAACCTGTGCGAAACAATGCAGTTACCACTAACTGTATGAGATTAACATCCATTGTAAAGTTTGGAATGTAATTTTCAATGCAATTACATGTAACATTCCAATATCATGATACAAACCAGGAATAAGTTAGGATAGCTAAGGATAAAAATAAGTTGTCACAGATGCTGTGTCAAGGAAGTAATTGAAACAGGCAAATTTAAATAAATAGACAATGAAATGTATTTTTGTTCAAAGCTTTCATTTCTGTATTTTTTTTAAAATATTTTTTTAGTTGTAGATGAACACAATATCTTTATTTTATTGTTTTGTATGTGGTGCTGAGGATCGAACCCAGGGCCTCACGCATGCGAGGCAAGCGCTCTACCGCTGAGCTACAATCCCAGCCCTCATTTCTGTATTTTAGCATAATAAAATAATTTCATGAAGAAGGCCTGTGGGTTAATTCTCTTTTCAACAAGCTTTAACCTATATTCCAACAGACATTGGTGCCAAATAAGGAATAGAGTTTTCTTCTCTGACTAGCTGAGGAAAGAGAATGCCCTGCAAGAGTAAACACAATTTCATGCAAATCAAATAACGTAGAATAAGGAGACCCACCATTTGGAAGATCCAAATCTATAGAATTTATATCCGTTGAGCTTCTAGGAAGTAATACTCAGAATTATACGTTTCAAAATTATTTTAGGAAAATCTTGTGAATTATTCATGGCAAAGATCACTAATATGTTAGTAATCATCTTTATGATTTCATGCTGATCTTTTGATTGATGAAATTGGAGTAATTCATTCTTTATTATCTCATTAAAAATCAGTGGAATAAAGTATTTTAAAATATATTGGGAAATTTTTATTTGACAATAAAGAAGTTAAAATAATAATAAACTAGAACAACAAATTGATATTCAAGTAAAGAGCAAATATTAGGTTTAAAAACATCAGAGCTCACCCTTGATGATACAGTAATCTTCAGACTTTTTCTTGCAGTGTGATTCAATAGTTTTTGGTCTATTTTATCTATATATCTTGGCCCTTGACCTACTTATTCTTTCAAAAGACCCCTCCAAATCATCTTTGCAAAGCCAGTTTTCCATTTCTGTGTGGCTCAGATATAGAGAACACTAACTTGGCCTTTAATTCTAACTTTGCCATCAACGGTTTATAGGTCACTTCTTATTTGTTTCTGATCATCTTTAAGGTAATTAACCAAATTAAATCTGAAATCCTACTCTGATTGAACAATCTGTGATTCTCTCCTAACATCCAGCTTTCCTTGTGTCTTTTCCTCTAAAAAACAGAAAGAGACTTTATGTCTCTTAGTGAGATGGAGAGTTAATTTTATAATATATGTTAATGAGGTGGGGCAGTAGTAATTCTAAGGCCTTCTTCTCAACCCACAGAACATATGTGATTTCTAATAAGAAGTAATGCATTTATTATAAAAATCGAAGAGTCCAACTGGTGATTTCTGGCCAGGTGGGTGGAAAGGTTGACACCACAGCAAGGCAGTGTGAGAGACATGTTGGGAGCTTCCCTTAATCACACTGTGCAAGGGCCATCTGGATATCTGGTATCACCCCCTGCCACAGTGCTCTTCACAGATAATTATGATTAAGACATGCCACACTGGAATAAGCTTTTATTTTCTTGCTTGACAATTTAAACTTGGGTCAGATTAAGAATGAAGACAGATAAACGCAAAGTGTTTTTTTCCTAAGTAAACCTTTACAAATAAAACACCATAGAAACAAAGTAGGAACACAGCAGGTAATCTATAAGATAGGTTTTAAAAAGTTAAATGAGGTTAGCAAGTTGGAAACTCTAAATCCTTAGTTAATTTTATGCTTCTTGGATTTTCTCAGATTTTTAAGAAACAGTATCTTTGACTTTTATACACTAATGTTTTTAAAATTCCCAAATTAGAACTTTCTTACTTTTCAAACTCACATATGGTAGACTCCATTGTTCTATTCATTCACTATTCCTCATTTCTTTATTCCACATGCTTTAAATAAGTGTTTAGAGTGTTTCGTTCTTGATGATTAAAACATGGCATGGTGCACTGTGAACATATATTTTTTTCTGCCATGAAATGTTTACATAGCTTTTGAAAGTAAATGAGGATTCATTGGGAATAAGCCAACATTTTTATAAGGCCAAAGGTAATAAGAATGGATAATAAACATATTATATTTGTGAAGGATAAAGGACCCTCTCCATTCCCTTTTCTCCCACCTACCTAGGCAATTCTCAGCAGGTATCTATCTATAAGGCACTGTTGTCCTTGGTGTGAGCCTGTGCTCCTCTCATTTGACAGGGTAATGTAGCATAGTGGCCTCTTCCATCATTCCTAAAAGTCTCACAGACTTGTGAATGGCATAAGTATTATACCTCAAAAACAAATGTCCTCACATACTGTTTTTTTTGGTAGGAATAAACTAACTCACCCCACTAAGATTCATTTCTATGATTTTGTATTTCTTCCTGACATTTTGGTTGTCAGTGTCTCACTGAGATTAATTTTCCTACTTCTCCAGTCATCTGTGACATTGTTCTGGACTTCCCAAGTATTCTAAAGAAGTCTGCATGCCACCCATTCAGGAGGGCCCTATTCCTTCCTACTTCATAGTGATTAGAGAGAGAAAGTAATTGTAGAGAGGATCTTTAAGCCAGGTCTTGGCTAAGTTAGATATGTCCTGCAGCAACTTTCCAACTTTCCAGTAAAATGAAAAGTACAATCTGAAAGAATCTGAAAAGATATTCTCCTACAAGAGAATTGGGTAGAATCTACTAATTAAAAACAAAAAATTTGCAATCTAATGAATCAGTTTGATTCCTGGTCTCACCTCAGACTAAGAGTATAATTTTCTCACCATTTTTAGCCCGTTTCTTCAATTACAAATCATAGGACTGTGGAAGAACCAAAGACATAATAGCGTGCTATAATTTATAAATAACAGTAGTTATAATTTGGCTATGTTAATTGATGATGTTAATTATTTGCTGTTATTATTTATGATAAATAATTTTGAGTATAACTTTAAGTGGATTTGGTATAACACAATGGCTTAATATTGGCCTTCATAAAGTGTTTAGTCTTACAAGGACAGCATTTTAAAATTACTGATCGGAGTAATATTCTCATCTTGGATAATTTCCAGTCCTTTATATTATTATTTTTTAATTTTTATTTATTTATTTATTTTTGGTGAAGTAATGGGATGACCTCAGGGACAGTGACTTACAAACACAGCAAGGATCTAAATGAGTGAAAGGAATACTTCTATCTTCTGACATAGAATCAGTTCAGTTCTTTGTGCTCTTTTTCATGCAAGGTCTAGAAGTTCCATCATTATCTTTTTTTCCACTTTTTTAAAGTTTCTACATTTCATATTCAGTGTTCCAGTTGAGTGCATTATTCTTCAGGTGTATATTTCCCTTTGAACTGTGGCAAAATATTCACAATGACAGGAAAAATGAACTGAAAAAATGTCCAATTAACATGCTTACCAGACTCTCAGTCCTTTCTTTTCTAATCTCAGCATTAATAATTAATACTGATAAAATGTGTCGCCATATTACCCTTTTTATTCTAATTTGGTCCTTTAAAACTACATCACTCTACTGAACCTTTATGATATTTAAGAAGGTAATGAGCTTTTATGAAATCTCAAAGTGACTTTGGAGGTCAGTTAGTGTGTTTGTTGCCTTCAGATTCTCCAAGCATTGAGCTTCTGTGGCTTTTTACCTCACTTGTTGACAATGAATTTGGTTGTTTAGTCCTTATTTAGTTAAGGCATTATTACAATCTTTCCTGCTTTCTTTAATTTTGTGTCTAAATCTTATCTATTTCTAGCCTCCTTCTGATTTTTTTTCCCAGAATTGTGTATAAAATCTTGATGTTAGTAAAATATAACAACATTCTTTTTTTTGGTACTGAGTATTGAACTCAGGGGTACTCGACCACTGAGCCACATCCCCAGCCCTATTTTGTGTTTTATGTAGAGAAAGGGTCTCACTGAGTTGCTTAGTGCCTCACCGTTGCTGAGGCTGGCCTTGAACTCACGATTCTCCTGTCTCAGCCTCCCTAAGTGCTGGGATTACAGGCTTGAGCCACCGCGCCCAGCTTGACAACATTCTTAAGCAAATTCTCTGTGGTTAAAAAAAATAAAACTGTAATACAGTGACTCTGAAGTCAGCACTCCTTTTTTTCTGGGGTGGCTCAATTACTGAGAAACTGATTCATCTCAATATCCCTCTTCTGGGGTAAACATTTCCTATTGAACCACTTCTATTGCAGGATTTTTTTTGACAAGTGAAACATTTTTTTCATAGAATAATGGAAAGCAGAGAAAATACCTTTTGGTGTCTCTTGTTTCACAAAGTGATTATATGGAGTCAAGGCTGTGATTATTATTTTTGATTCAACACACTTGTATTGAAAATAAAATAAGACCAAGATTTTTCAAGAAGTTTAAATAAATGAAAAATAATCTCTGACTTAAAAATGGAAATCCTTATATTGGGGAGGAACCTTAATAGCAGCAAATTAAATATAATGTAGAAAGTAGGAAGTTCATTAGAGAAGTTCAGAGTGGTATAAGGTACAGAAAAGGGCAAAGTAAACTAGACAGAAGAATAATTATAGGTGCATTTATTGGAAATTTCACATTTTGTAAATGAAATTTGGGGCTGGAAGAAGGCCCTGAAATGTTATTTGCCTCATGTCATTTCCTCTTTACCCATCTTCAATCTAGTTTAAAATCAATTATTAAATTGGCTTATAGTTTTCATGTTTAAGCCAAATAAATTCAGATTATTTAAATTTTGTTATTCTAATCACATTATTGTCACTGTTTCTCTTTTTATGTCTTCTTTATTTTCTTTTCATAGGACTTTCTCTTTTTCTTTCGTTTTTTGCTGCTAAGCACAATTAGTTCAAAACCTCTAGAATTTAGTATTGATACAACTGTCAGCAAAAGTTAAATCCAGATCTAAGTTATAAAACATTAATTTTATATGTCTGTTCTTTCCTTGAATATAGCTCTGGGCAATTACTAGACACATGTATGCTTTAAATGTGGTCTTTCAAATTTAATAATTGCCTGTAAATAATTTTTTGAAGTTATTCTATTTCTTTTCAGAAGACCAGTTATACTACTTAAATTAAATAGATGATTAGATTACATTAGAGTAGATTGAATCACATTAGGTTTATTTTTTTGAAAACCAATTCATTTCTTTTGTGGTGGTTGCAAATTGTTTTGTAATTACTATTTCAAAATTCAAGTTAGGTTTATGGTTATTTCTCTTTAAGTCTCATTCTCCTTTTATGTTTAATATAGACAATAGGTTGCATTCTATTAAAAATCTTTGTAGTGAATTTTCCCTAGTTTATATATGTAGATTTTTTGTCTTTTGGTCTCATTATCTTGTTTGCTTTCTCATTGTGGTCCAAAAATATGATTATGAATTTATTAGTAAGATGAGAAAATACTTAAAACACAAGCAAATTTAAATGCCTCCTCTAAGACAGACTTTTCACTGTTACCATGATAATCTTAAAGGAAAGTAATCTTTTAAAACTATATGTTCCAGTGAAATCTGTGTAAAATGGTATAGGATGTTTTGGTAATAAACAGATAATAGAATAACACCTAGCTGTTTAAAAATCTTCCAACTTATTCATTTCCATTTAGACATATTTTCTATGATATATGTGCTTTAAAATTCTCACATCTTAGAATATGAGGTCAGTAGAGGACCCACATGTGATCTGTGACTAATGAGCTGCTCTGAGGTTGAGTTCCTTGCAGCCACAGTGCCCTGGGATGAATCGTGCACATTGTTCCTATACCATGTGAGGCCACATCTCACTCACCCAGCATTCATAGCAAAAGGTCACAGAAGCTATAGTTGAAATTTTATACAATGAACAGGGAATGCAGAGTATTATGAGAATTCATTGAGTTAAGTTGAATAAGCATTTGTTGAGCAATTACTCTACACAAATTTCCATGAAGGATTCAAAGGTGAATGAGACACGGTCTCTGTTTTCTACATGTTTAAATAATGCAATGGAGAAGGATGTGAACAAAATTAAATCATTAAACATAAAGTCAGAATGCTGGGCTTGGTGACACTGCCCTGCCATCCTATCTACTTGGCAGGCTGGGGCAGGAGGACTGTAAATTTAAGGCCAGCCTGCTCAAAATAAAAAATTAAAAGGACTGGAGATGTAGCTCAGTGTTAGAATGCTCCTAGGTTCAACCCTCAGTATCCAGAGATATATGACAAATGAACAGATGATAGATAGATGACAGATAGATAAAGGCCTGAAAGATACTATATGCGAAGATTACATACTACAAATACCAGAGATCTTGGGGATGGGAAAAATTGTAACCAAGCCTTGAAAGATGAGTAAGTAGATTTTTTTGTTAAGCAGAAATGTGGGTAGATTTATTGAAAATAGTGATGGAAGTCAAAAACAGCAATCTGAGAAAGGAGGGAACAGTGCTACCATTTGCCAACCTGGGGAAAATGGAAAAAAACAGCCCATTTCCAGGGGTCTGTGACAGACCTGTAGGATTTATGGCATCTTTGAAAAATGCAAGTGATATCCAGCAGGCTATTGGAACTATAGATTGGAAACCTGAAAGTATAGATAAGTGGAACAAATATAGCTTTAGAAGTCATTAGCACATCAGTAATCATGGACTTTGGGGAATAAATGAGACCATCACTTGTGCATATGACATCAAATAAGTGATGATACCAAAACAGAAGCTTACCAAGGACTGAAATATAAGAGAATAATGGAGAAGGCTTCATTAAGGGTGGCTGAGAAGTATATTAAAAATAAAATGATATTGGGGAGAATCTTTAAATTATTAGACTGATCTGAAATTCAGTGTGTTTTTAAGAAAAATAGGCATAATAATACTTAGGGTCAATGCAAGAATGTAATTAATTATTGGTTGTGAGGGAATATAAGAAAAAATAAAATAAAAAGCAAATAACCCAACCAAATATGGCAGACTAACATGGGGAGTTAGAATTAGGAAAGTAGTAGTTGTCAAATATTTGTTGCTGAAGGGAAGACAAGAAACAAGTTATCATAGGAGAGAATGAAGATCTTGACTAATGAGGAGAATTAGAAGACTCAGGAGGAAGGCAGTTTATGTTTTTGTGTTTCCTCTCTCCCATTATACTATAAACTGCTTAATGACAGGATCTGCCTTGTTCATCATTGTATGATTCATCTGGAATAATCTTGTCACATAGATTTTCAAAAGAAAAAAAGTTGAACTTAGCTATATGTATTAATTAGGGGCACAATATTGTTGACAGGCATTCAATGGAAGTAAAAAAACTGAGAAAACTGGAAACAAAGAAATGTAGTATAACAGCATATTTGAGAATTTCTTTCTCAGATCACCAAGTCCAATGTGACTTGTTGGTTTATTAGCAAAGGAAGAGGCATAGCTACATCCCTTGTAATCAATCATAACAAATTAATGCCTAGGAACATTATCTTATGTTTAATGAATCATCTTACACTCCCATGATTTTAGTATTTTTAAACAGAATTTTTTGAAAGTACAGCAGTTTGAAATTTCTGTGTAATAGCTTTTGCTATCTTTCCTTGAGTGATATAATAATTATTCTTTTAAACTACCTTTGTCCTCTTATGTGACTCTTATGTTTTATATTATACTATGCAATAACTTGTTCATTTTACTTACCTGAAATTAGAAGAATATCTGATTAATTGCATTTATGGTGCAATTGATGGCATTGTTCCAGTCATCATCAAAACAAAAACAAAGTATTTTGTGATTTTGAGATCCTTGATCTTATAACAGCACTGTCAATTGCTGTAGTACTATGCATGTAGATGTTCTTTAGAACAGAAAATAATTAAAATGGAATTTGAGAAATAAATTCAAATTTTATCATACAAAGACTAATTTTAGTCCATTCTACATGTGCACAGCACCCACATCAACAATGTTTGCCACAACTAGTACATCACTCAAGGGAAGAAACACCTCCAATATATTACATGCAAATACTTATTAGTAATGATTTGCCAGAGGGATGTCACTCTCTGTGTTTTTTAAAATTTTTAATCACAAGAAATATAACTGTTATGATTTGTATGTGAGGTGTTCCCAAAAGCTCATGTGTGAGACAATGCAAGAAGGCTAAGAGGTGAAATGATTGGGTTATGAGAGTTAGTTAACCCCATCAGTGAATTAATCCCCTTATAGGGGTTAAGTGAGTGGTTACTGAAGGCAGGTAGGTCTGAATGGAAGACGTGAGTCATTGGGGGCAGGACTATAGGGTATATATTGTGTATCTGGGAAGTGGAGTCTCTCTCAGCTTTCTGATAATCATGTGAGCCACTTCGCTACACAACACTGTTCCTCCATGATGTTCAGCCTTATCTCAAACCCGGAGGAATGGAGCTGGCTGGCTGTGGACTGAGACTTCTGAAACATTGAGCCCCCAAATTAAATTTTCCTCCTCTAAAATTGTTCTTGTCAGGTTTATAAGTGCGAAAAAACTGACAAAGATTATAGCCATCAATGTCTCATAAGTTTCTTCTCCTTTCTCTGTGTTCTTTGTTGCTTAGGAAGAATAACAAATAAGGACTATATTGATAAAATTTGTCCTCCATCCTAAGATATTCTAACTAATTTGTACATAATAATTTCTAAGTAAAAAATTCAATTCACACATATGTTCATTTCATCAAAAATCCCTAGATATGTGCATTTATTTGGGCTGGCATATGCACTCTCCATTCTCCTAGAATATTAAATAGAATTATATAAATGTAGTCTATAACAAGAGAAGCCACTTTGATTGCCAAGTGGTGTTTGGGGGTATCTGGAAATTTTTTTCTAGGTTCATACAATTTTATCAGTGCCTCCAAATTATACAGAGACAAGTGCAATAAACAATTCTCAATATTACAAGATCCTGATGCCAACATGAAATATTAGTTTATTAAATTAAGAGCAGGAGAATTCTTATTTATGAGATAGAAAGTCCCTCCAACTTCTCAAAAATCTTCTTTTCTTTAAGGAGATCCAAGACAAATCAATGTTCATCTTAAAATATCATCTGATAAGGACAAACTTGGAGGTGCTTGCTACCCCAGAACCATTGAGGCCTGATGAGACCTGCAGGACCAAATCTGTCCTGGACTGAGGTTATCTCTTGGGGCACTCATGAGGCACTCTTGAGGCACAATTCTGTTTCTCACTTGATGTTTATTATTGTCATTTTTTTTCTTTTGGAATCATATCTTAAAAATTTTTCATATTCCTTCTTGAAATACATACATGCTTTTCCTGGGTATTAGCTTTAGATATTCTTGCATAATCAAACTATTTCCTTTCTTTCGTGCTAGTCCATTCTGTAAGGTCTTTGCGTTATCTAGACATTCACAATTATCCATCAATCTTGTTGTCTACATGACAGTTTCTGCACCAGTGATACCTGAAGTTCAAACTGTGTGAAAAATAAGCATCTCCTAGATTGATATATAATTTTAGACACAATTGTTTAAATGGTTACTGAAAATAATTATATAAATAGTTATTATCCCAGATAATTCTCACCTAAAATAAGGTAATGTTCAGTTTTACAGATCTTTAAGGACATTGAATTTTAGGCATCAACCTTATTCTTTCCCTTCACTTTGGTCAAAGCAATGTTAATCATACATCATCTTTGAACAGGTGACTGGACACAGCAGGTTCACACAGAACCGTAATTTATCAGGATTTTTCCCTTTAAGCTATTGCCCTTTGTTTGATGTGATCAATTGTGTTCGGCCTTCGTCAGTTCTTTGGGAATTCAATTTTGAGAGGCTCTGTGAGTTTCCTGGACAACATTGGTTCATCATTTTCTCCCAGAATAATGAAGATCTAAAATCTAATTCTTGCCTATTTCAGCCCTGGACTGTTTTTATCCTCTTTTGTGAAATCAAGCCCACATGGTTTTCTCTTGCAGCCCATGTCTGAGCATTATCTGTGTCCCCAGGATCAAGTAGCTATTAAGTTAGTTCTAGCAATTGTCCATGGTTTAGAGCTACCCATGCGTGTTTTTCTTAAATAACAAACATTTTATTTCAGAGCACAAAGTACAGGACTTTCTACTTGATGATTTAGTTTCATTCTTTCTTTTATTTTTTTAAGTTTTGGAAAATGGATTACTTGACTTTAATGAAAATTTCTGAGTTCCTCTGACAGTCATTTCATTTTTGAAGGAGAATTAAAAGACTATTCCATAGATTGACTCTCAAGTCTTATATTTTTTCTTTATTTTCTCCATTCTAATAAACTTATTCTTTTGCCTCTCCCAACTTCATCATCCCATGCTCATTTTCTTGCTTATAATACCTTATCTATGACCTTTTGGGGATTAAATAATTCATTTTCTCTACTAAAAGTCATTTTGTCTGAGTCATCTCTGACCATCAAATTTCTGTTTTTCCTTTGGGATAACTTCTAGAAGAGTCTACTTTATAACTTTTCCATCTTAAAAAGCCCTTAAATCTAATTTAATTCATCTGTGTTGTAATATGTAATATGTGTGTGTTCACAAAGAAAAAGAGACACATGTTTTTGTTTCTAGTTCAGACTCCATCACATTTCTGGATGGAAACCTGGATCAATTCATATACTGTCTTCCCATTTACACAATAGTATAACAAAAGTTGCAAATATAATTACAATAATATAAGTATAATTATTACCACTTTATCTACCTCAGTTATTGAGAAGTGTTATAAGAATATATGTTTGGGGGAAATTAGCATTAATAAAAATAATGCCAAAATACTTTTTTAAAAAACTATGTTCAATGGTGTATAGATACTATACTTAAAAAAAAATTCTTCTGGTTCTACAGTTCTGTTTTTCCCCCATATTAAATCAGACTAGCCATGTTCACATTTGTTAAATACGTGATGATTTTCTAATTTGCAGAAATGTTCACTGGCCTCATATTTTTAGCCATAAAGGTGAGTTGTTTCTTGTCCTCCTTTGTGTTCCCTGCAGATTTCCAATTCTCTAGGCTAAGAGCACATGGTCTCTATCTCCTGTGAACAAGTTCTTGTATTTATCACAAATATAATTCTGTGAAAACCAGAGAGAAAGAAAATATATTAACAATGTCACATTTACTTTCTGCCAGCCAAATGGCTTCTGTATGTAAGAGGCCTTCACATATTTTCCTCAATTTATTATGAAGAAATAGTAAATGACAGAAACCAGTAACTCATAGAGATATTCATCAAATTATTAAAGATCATTCAGTGCCCAGTAGCAGTGTCATTCTGAAAGGCATTACAGACAATGCTCAAATAGTCGAGACAATAAATAAAACCTTCTAAAGATTACAGCCAATAATAGCATGGATAGAATCTGCCAATTAGGCACCCATTCAGAGCACTTACTCACATCTCCATTTAAACTGTTAATTAAACCAAGTACATTTATAAATGTAGAAATCGACTTTTATGGGTATTTAAATAATTTTAAAAGAACGGTGCAAAGCACCCAATTACAATACAGTTCAAGCATAAAGGCTAAAGTGATTTCAAAGCAACGATGTCATCAAAAAGTGTCCCAAATGTCAGAGACAAATGAATTAAAGGTTTATTATCTCTTCATATATACACACAGAGAAGAATATCAGAGAGAATAGAGAGAAAAAACTTAAGTGGAAAATCTATCAAAAATATTTATAGGAATCATGAAATAGTATCTAAATAGGATATCTAAAAATAAAGATAAATAAGTATAAGGGAAAATTAATTAATAAACTAATTTTTATAGTACCTTCATGCTTATCTGAGAATATTTTACATTCATTTGCTTTATGTAGTCAGTCTAAGGGAGGGAATATTATCTGCCTTTTATGGATAATGAAATTGAGAAGATACAAAATATTATGACTAATGCTTGATAATACTAGGTATTTGAGCCATGGTAGCTGTTATTATTTATTATATACTAATATTTAGAGTTTGATGGCTGTTAACTCCAAAGGACTATATTTGCATTATTATATTCAAAGCTCAGGAAAATCTATTGTAGCCATTATAATTATTTCCATTTTAAAAAGACATTTAAGAATATTTTTCATTTTATGTTTATGAGAAGCATTAATTTCTTGTAAATATTTGAGGAGATCACTTACTTGCTTGTTGCTATTATATAAGGCAAGCAGCAATCTAATGCCTTACCTATTTTTCAGGGAATTCCTCTTTTTTATTCATTTATTGGAAAATACAATGCATTTTTGTTTTTTGCAAAAACAATACTTTATTTCACCTTCAAGAACCAGTTTCATAGCTTAGATATGAATATTGATACATGGGATCAGAAGTGAAGTAACTAAATATTTATATCACAAAAATAAAAAAGAAACTAATAGAGGAGGTTTTGTTTGCTTTTATTTCTATTTGTTTGTCATTTTTATTTCCATTTCAGAATAACAAGATGGTAGATTCAGTATCATGAACCAGGTAAAGAAATATAATTTACTCAAAGTAATGTAAGAATAAATAACAGGCCTTTTATTCACTTACTTAACTTGGTTAAATTCCCCTGACTGTATTTTGCCAGGAGTTCTTTTCAGACACACACACACACACACACACACACACACACTTTCATTATATCCTTCTACTGAAGTAGGGAAGACACATAACTCAATGGGAAGAAATTTAACAAATTATTGCATTAAGAGTCTGATTTTGCAGTTGATCCCATGACTCCAAAAGATGATGGAAATAAAGCAATTAACTTTTTAAGTATGCACACCACTTAGTAAAGCAAGCAGTAAAAACATATTTAGACAGTCTATTTAATATTTTTGATATTATCTCAGTAATTTGATAAATTTCAAAATAACCCCGAAATTTCAGCTAAATGTGTAAACCGAGAGATTTGTCTTTCAAATTTTGCTCTCTGTAGCATGTACATAGTAAAAATAGTTTCATATCTATCAATAACTTCAAAAATGCTTGACAAACTATTTTTAAAAATACAGTTTTTATAAATTGTTATTAAATAAGAAAATATCTATTTCAAGACTTAGGCACAAATATCTTTAATTACAACAAGAACCCCCCCCCCCCCAGGGAATATTTATTTTAATTATACCTACCAGTTGATCTAAATTATTGGACTTGTTTAAACTTGTTTAAGCATAAGAAACTCCCTCAGATACAGTAGCAAATTCAAATAAAATAGAAAAGAATTTTAAAATCATCAGCATAAAGTAGTTAAATGAGAATAGTATTTTGTAACAAAAAAATTCCAAGTTTCCTCATTCTCAATAACTTTTCATATAACAGTTTTTTATAGTCAGAAGATATGCCTTACAAATGTACATTTATTACTCAGTTGAGGTTAGCATTTAAGATGTAATTTTTTTTTCCTTCTAAAATGAGAATAATGTGGACTTTTAAATTTAACACATGGAATCACATGCCCTAAGGAACACATGTGTAGAAAAGATGATGCATATTTCAATGTAGGGTTAAATAAAAATACCTGTTTCTACTGAGAAGCTGGCATAGTTAGCTTGCTAATAATTGACCTAGTCATTAAGCAAGTCTCAGCCCCCATCTGTCCCTGCTGCTCTTTTGTAATTATCACATGTATCTTACCATTAGTGGTAAGGCTTCCGGTTTCTTCCTGGCAAGGAGACAGGGCATTTCTGAAGTGGTTAGGGCAGTTCCTTTGCCTCAGTAGGAGAAAAAAAGAACAGAAAACATGGTATTAGCTGCATGGAGAGTGTCTGCCTCTGAGCTCTTTTCATTTTAGCAGCTTGAGAAATATTGCTACAAGTAATTGCTAAGACACATGTCCTTTCTAAAGGAAGGTTACTGCCATTGATTCCCAAGAGCTGGATGATCCATTTTAATATTTTTGGCACTTCATTTAGCTAGTCTCCTCATTGATTGGACTTTATGAACTATCTACTTGTACCTGATGTGCATTCCAAAACAATTTTGAAAACAAATATTTTACCTTATTGGACCAACATGTAGAGGATTTGACTTCCCAGTTACTGTACATGTTTTATACACATTCTGAAATGTATGAGAGAACTTTAGAAAAACCTGGCATTGCTCAATGAGGAAACACACACACACACAGGCACACATGCAAACACACACACACATTCCAATCCTTATAGATTGTGCCAAGCATGTTAAAGCACATTTTGGAAATAATTTGAATAATAAGTTACACATTTAGAAAAATTCTATTTTGGAAATTTTGTATTAAAGTCAACAGTTTCAAACATTGCAAACTTCACAGTCTCCTACTATAATTGAGATTTTATATTTCCTATTTTATATTTCCTATGTCAAAAGAAGCTTTATTAAATTATAAATAGCAAATTTGTAGTGCATGTTCCTTAAATCTGAATCATATTCTCTTAAACATACCAACTTGGTACTTAATATGATCTTTTAAGTAAAATACTGAAAAATAAACTTATAGGGTTTCACTAAAGGCACTAGTTTTTTGAATGCCTTAGAAGTACTTTTTTTTTCTTTTCCTTTAAAGACTAAAATGTGTGCATATATGTTTTCAATACAGAGTTGGAAATACGTCCTTTTATTTTAGAGCATTTTAAAATATTTGCTTCAAGTTTATTTCACTGGATTTTTCACTTATTCCTTTATATTTAAGGCTCTGGTTTTCCTTACATGGTATTTTTTTTTTCTGCCTAACACAAGCCTAAAATTCCTTGGGAGTACTCAGGCCTGGCAGGGCTAATGAAGAAAAACAGATCTAAAAATAAAAGAACCCACGTCCTGAGACTGACACAGACAGAGTTGGTATTTCAAGTTTCTGTTTAAACCTTTGATAATCCGATGTAAATGTACCAGTTATTTATAATAACCTTTTCAGTATTGTGGTACACTTAGGTTTTCACATTCTTTCTCTGAGCATTGGAAGCCAGCCATGGCTCTGTCTTTGGCTTCAGTAGTGCGCTATAATAATGTCCTTTTGATATTCTTGGTAATAAACCTTCATGGATGCTATCCAACATAGACCCTAATGATAGCTGAATTCTCTTTAATAGTGAGCTGTATTCTTGGGAGATTCCAACATTTATCTTCCTTTGGAGTTAAGGTTTTTATGTTGAAATAGTATTTATTTATTTATTTATTTATTTATTTAATCATCAGTCTCACTGCCATGAGTAAGAAAATTGCTTCATAAAATACTTGGTAATGTAAATGTGAGAATGAAAGTTATATATCTGATGATTTATTAAATTTATGACTTGTAGGAACATGACTGCCTCTGTAAAGGAATCTAATATACACGTTGGAGAATATTTCAGTAATGCTTAGTAAAAATGGTATGCTGTTGTAATATGAAATCTCAAAAGTAGGTACTACTCAAGATTTATACCTTTGGCATTTCTAATCATGCATAGCCTGACATTGCAAATCTGAATTTCATGTAGGAAAATTTAGAATAGCATTTATTTTAGAAGCACTTCTGCTTTCACAGAAGATAATATTCCATGTACACACTGCTTTTGATATATTTCCTCATATACTGCTTTTAATGGTAAGAAATGCAAGGGCTAGTTAAGAATAGGACAATTGATTTGCTTCATGACAGAAGAAAGCAGGTCAAGATTGACAAGTACAAGCCTAGACTCTGAGACCAGTGATTACACCAGAATGAGGAGTGTTTGCATGTCAGGCAAGAGGGACTCAGGGTTATATCATATTCTGGACAATTAACGTACTGAAATATGTTCCATCTCTTTTTTTCTCTCCAGGGAATCAGACTTTTAAAAACATCAGACCCCATTTTAAAGGGTGGCGTTTTCTTGCCTCTATTTTTTAAAGAAATTTTTATCACAACACTTTCTGAATTGGTTTGGATTGAAACTCTGTTGAGAAATTCAGTGTATTTGGTTAGTAAATTTTGTTTTGAAATAGGGTGATTTTAAGATTCTTGTTATAATGTACCATCAATTGAGATGTTAATATTTAAAAGTCTACAAACATTTATCCAGAGAACATAAAATTTAATAAAACTACATTTTTGAAAACAGGAAAAAATGTACAATAGCAGGATGTAAAAAATATACTTTGTGCATAATGTGCAACTAGAATACACCAACACAAAAATTTAGTTTCTTTTTTTACAGTATTCTTAAAATAAACTTAGCTATTGTTTTTACAGTGAAATCCATGTGGCATATGGCTTATTTTTAAGTTCTCTCTACCTTTGAAATGTACTACTTAACTGAAATATAAAAGAGCATGTTATGTGGGGGAAAGAAAGAAAGAACAGGTCTTTCACATACATGAATAGGCCCATATGCTGTTTATTAAATTTGATGATTGTCAACCAATTTCGACAGCTGATTGAAATAAAAGAAATCAGCAGTTATGCAGAAGTATGAAAACAAGCACATGTACCACCCTCATGCCGTTTTATCATCTGTCAGATTTTTCAAGAGTATACCATATTTTATAGGCTTGAAATAAAACATGATGAATACATACATACATAATGAAATAAGATATATGCTTTGAGGGAATAGCATTGCCCCAAGTTGGCATTTGAGTTTATGTCATTTAAATGACAACATTGAGAAAGGTGTTCTGTATTCCCTGGATTCCAGCTTAGAGCATGCTGCTTATCTGTTTGACTGTACTTGAATATGTTGAGGAGAAAATAACTTAAAAAAGTTTTACTAAGCGTCTGAGATGTGTTTTAGGCAAAGAACAACTTGTATTTTAAAAATAAATTAAAATACATTAACCAAGAACAGTGAGCAGTGCTTCGAGTGAAGGAGAGGGTGAACAGACTGTTTAACTTTCCTCCCATTCCACATATCTATGAATAATCATTCCTTGAGGTTTTAAAATTATAAATAACAGTGCAAAGCGGAGTTATTTCTACTTTACAAAGGAAATCATCCATTTTGTTTTCATTTTTCTTTGGGTAAACTCAAAATGGCTTTGCGTAGATCCTGCAAATCTTACTCAAGACTGAAGCATTTTTGACAAAAAAAAAAATGTTTTTCAATTGCTACTGGATTATTACATTTATGTGGCTAAATCGACTCAAAATTGACAACTGTTGTTTCACTTGGTAAGGTTAAAATGTAGTAGCTGATCCTAAGAGAAGGGAGGTAACAAGACAAGTTGTAACAACCTGAGATATCTCCAAGGAAAATCTCTGAGCAAATTGAGCTCTGGGGAAGGATGGCTGAATAGGAGTATGTTGTCTTAGGTTTAAAATGTCAATATAATAAAAATAATTATTGCCGGAAGTTGATTACTACCTTGCCTTCATGCATAAGCATATATACGTGAGACCAGAGAATAGAGGTAAATATTATCATCTCATCTTTAATTTTGGTTCTTAAGACAGTTAATTGTAAATCCTAAATAATATGTGCTAGGTGAAGTTAAGACACTCCTTGTATGTAAGCTTTATCATCAGTGTTTACAAGGGCAGAGTGAGAGGTTATAAAGCAAAAAAATAAAAAAACTTCATTTAAAAATTTGATGATATATAATTTTAAAATAAACATTTTTGAAAATAATTTCTAGAATTATTTATACGTTGCTTGGGTGGGATAGAGATGTGTGCTACAAATGTATTTAATATCTCACCCACTAGACACTGTGACTCATGATATCATGAGGATAGAGAACATGTTTTCATATTCCCCATTATATCTTCAGCTATTTGCACAGTGCTTGGCATGTATTAGCTGCTCAATAAAATTTGTTGAACTGATTAATAAATAAATGAATATTTTCTGTGTCCAAGATTTATCTACAGTTTCCATTTTAAATTATTACTTTTGCTTTATTACTTCTTATTCTTTTTTTGCTCTTGTGATAATTTAGGTTGAATTGTGCTGGTGGAGAAATTAGTCAAAATGATTGATTGGTATAAAATACACTGTATTTATAAAAGGAATAGGCTAATCCTAAACTCTTTGTAGATACTTGACAAAGAGGATGTTTTAAATTAAAAAACCATGCTTCTGTAATAAGTATATATTTTTTCCATTTAAAAACCATGCTTCTATAATAAGTACATTTTTCCTTTGAAAACCATGCTTCTATAATAAGTACACTTTTTCTTTTCAGTGTCTTAATTAACAGAACTAAGGTACTTCAATGGAAAAATCTTTGTTTTGTAATTGAGAAATATTTTTTCTCAATGTTCTATCCATCAAGAGCCTTGAATATCCAAGACAGTGTGGAGAAAAATCATGCACTGTGCCCTTAACAGAATTACTTTTTAGATAAATTGGGATTGATAAGTAAATTTTATAAAAAACTCCACGTTAGGAACATCATAGTCGGCAGCTCAAATTCACAATACATTTTGTGTGTGAGATTAAATATATACTTATTTACATATTCATCCACTGGGTCATTCTTTATTATTATAATTTACACTGTAAGAGTCAGGTCAAGATAACCTTTCTGCCATGGAAGAGTTTCATTACATTTCTATTTTAAGTAAGTTTTCCATCATCTATGTTGCTCTGTATATATTTCATTCTATTTCTATGAAGATCCTGGTGTACTTTTTAAAAAGTGAAGTTTCTTTATTTTCTTTCTTTTTTTTCTGTGAAATTATGGGATAATACTGGGTGAAAATGGAGATTTGCTAAAGCCTACGTGAAGAATGACTCTCTTTGACTTTCCAGGGTAGTTCATTTCATTATCATATTTCTGTTTTTTAAATCTCTTGTGTCTGTATTGAACCTCCAAGCCAACTCTGCTTCATTTCTGCCCTTTCACATTTATTTTATAACTGTTATCCTGTCCCCACCAACACACTCTAAGCTTTCAGCATGTTGACAAATCACTCTCTTTAAATATGTAGCACTATTCCTGCGTGTTCTAATTAAATGTAAGAATACTTTATATATTTTATCTCACTTAATCCTATGTTAAGTTTTACTATTTCACAGAGGAGCAAACTGAGGCTCACAGATCTTAAAGTGACTTGCTCCATATTACATAGCCAGTGAGATGGGTTTTGAACAGTTTGTCAAATAAACCCAAACATTGGGCTATTTTCGCTATTTCCAGTCATGACATTCTCTCACTGGAATGGTTCTTAACATCTCTCACCTGCATCTCTTTTTTGGTGTGCCAACTCTTCTTATCCTTTACTGAAGGCATCACCTTCTTAATTCTCTGAAAATGCACATCTGTATCAGCATAGCTCACATTGTATCATAAAAAAAAAATATGTGCCATTCTTCCTGTTACAGTGTGGCTTCCATGAGGCTGAATTATT
>CM053408.1:98268725-98405324 GCA_028644305.1 Xerus rutilus | reverse complement strand
CTCACTGGAATGGTTCTTAACATCTCTCACCTGCATCTCTTTTTTGGTGTGCCAACTCTTCTTATCCTTTACTGAAGGCATCACCTTCTTAATTCTCTGAAAATGCACATCTGTATCAGCATAGCTCACATTGTATCATAAAAAAAAAATATGTGCCATTCTTCCTGTTACAGTGTGGCTTCCATGAGGCTGAATTATTATTATTATTATTATTATTATTATTATTATTATTTGCTAACTTTGCCAATATTGAAGGGGCTTAGACTAGCAGTTGTCAGAGTGTGGTCTCAAATCTCCAGGATTCAAAACCATTTTTATGATAATATGAGGTTACCATCTATCCTTTTTTTTACTATTTATTTTTTAGTTGTAGGTGGACAGAATATCTTTATTTTATTTTATGTGGTGCTGAGGATCGAACCTAGTGCCTCATGTGTGCTAGGCAAGCATGCTACCACTGCGCCATAACCACAGCCCCACCATCTATCCTTTTAATTCTCATTCTCTTACATGTACACAGTGGAATTTCCCTGAGACTGCATGCTGTGGAACATTGTAACAGTCAAATACAGAACAGATATGAGAATTCAGCTTTCTTCTAGTAATTCAGTCATTAAGTCGTGAAATAGTATAAAACAAAGTCACGTGTTTCACTTTTTTAAAAAATACAAAAAAACTTTTCATAATATATTAATGTCAGTATGTAAAAATGGCTATTTTCAAATGTATTTGTAATAAATTATTTTAAAACTGTTTCAGTTTTAAATTTGAAAATGATAAATATCAATAAATACACATAAACCAAGATCTTTGGCATACTAGATAGTTTCTAAAATAAAAAGAAGTCATGAAGCTTAAATGTTTGAGTATCACTGGCTAAAGCATGTCTAACTCAGATTGAGCACTCATTAAACATTTGATGAAAAAATGAATAATCCAATTGATGGAATTTTCAGTGGCAGAGACTGTAAGTGCTCTAGTGAGGACTTAATCCTTCCACAATTCTATAAGTTTGCTCTAACAATGACAAGTCAAGAAGAGAATGAGAAAAACTCATATAAAAATGTATTTGGGAAGAAAGTAAATTTAGAGTGTTAGTCATATTGGTTGAATAAATCATGTTTTAATTAAAATTAAAATCATAAGCAAACATAACTCAATGCATAAATCAATGAATGACCTGGTACTGAAGTAGGTTATTAGTTTTTATAAAGGACACAGTGGGGTATACTATTTTGGCTACATAATGCAAGATTTTTAGAAATCATATTTATAAAACATTATAAAATTGAAATTAAATGAAATATCATAAATTTCCTAGTAGATTTATAAAATATTTTAATGGAGCTAAATATTAAATTTCAATAAATGTGTCTTCTTAGGAAACTTTATCATAACTTCAGATTTGTATATGGCAAGAATACGAGTATTATGAAAACTAACTTTTAAAAAGAAGTGTGTAATATTAGATAATATTAATGAGCAACTTCAACTAAAGAAAGAACATTGCTTATTTTTACTTGATTTAAAATTTTAAAATACTAGATGCTAACATTAATACTTCATTCTTAAAATTTTCATGTGTGTGTAAATATATCTACATAGAAAACCCAATTGTGATGTTCTTTAGTAATTGTAGCTAGGTTTACACCTAAACCTTTTTTACACTCATCTATAAATCCTTCATTTTATAAATCTGTTTTTTAACTAAAGCTGGTAGCTTGTAAAATTAAACACTTAGCTGATATTTTTTCTTTGCCATTAAGCTTTGCAACTTATGCCTTTACATTTAAGGAAAAAATATAGAAATATAGGGTCCTAGAAATGGGCACATATATTAGAGCATTTTAAAATATTTGCTTTAGAAATATATCATTCACACTAAAATAGAGCTGAATACAGGATTAATAATCAACTAGTCTTTCATCTTAACTCACTTCTTTTTGTTGGCTTCTTTTTAGTGTGAATGGTATATTGTGTTGGCTTGAAAAAAGTATTTCAGATGTTGTTTGTGCCATATCTTTTTTAGTTTATTTTCTTCCATGTGGTATGACTACTTAAGTTAGGACTGATAACCTCACCCTGAGTTTGCTTAATCATATATTTTATAATTTAAAATAGTGCTCATTGCTTTCAAAAAGCAAATCAGGCAACATCCTCTCTGTGGTAAAGCAGTTTCCTGAGTCCTACAGGAGCAAGGAGCATTCCATCCTTTGCCAAAGTTTTCAGATTCCCCTGTACCCACCACCACTTCTACTGCCACCAAGGCAGATCCCACTCCCTCAGTGGCAGAGTTAGTGGCAGAGTTGGTACAGTGATGAAGCTGCCCTCTCCGTACTCCAGTCCTCCCATAATGTGATGAACTGTAGCACTATGTTTATTGAAGGATCTTTTTTGATAATTATCCAGCTGCTACTAGCAAGAAGAAACATGAAAGAAAATCCCATTGCCTGAAGCATGAGCTCCCCAGAAGACACTGGAATGTTCAGTGTATGAATGTGACAGACTGTGGGAAAGCTTTGGAGTCAGACTGGACCTAAAGTTTCTCTTTCCCAATTGTTATAGAAAACTTTTCTTTGAATATAGGCTTCACTAATAAGATAAGGAAAACAGTACTGTTATCAGGAATGTGTACGCCTTTTCTCACATATCTTTATACCAGACACACCAGTTTTTGACAAAGGTCGGAGAGCAATGAGCAGAGAACAAGGGTCCCATCACTATAATAAACCATCACAATCCATGTGGGTTGGAAAACTTAACTGACTCACCCCCGACTCAACTTCCTTCCTCCTACCACTTTGTGTCTACCACCCTGGCTGCACGCTCTTTTATCCATCCTCTTATCCATGTCCTCTCCAGTTTTTAAGTAGCAGCTCAGTGTTTTGTTAATGAATTTCACTCCCCTTTAACTCACAAACACCTCAACAGTTAGCCTTTATTTTTGTAAAATTAAACACTTAGCTGATATTGTATTCTTTCAGCCAAAAGAATACAATCCCTTAAGATAGGAACCAGTGTGCTGTATTCTGCTTTGCCATTTAGGAGCAACATGTGTTTTCTATGCTTATTTAACTAAGTTATACAGCCATGGGTATTAATATCTTAGTATTAGTATTGCTACCATGGTCATACATGCTTCCAAAAATAGAATCTAGAAGAGTCAAGTTTATACTGGGCGGTAGGATAGTATTCTCCATGCTGTTCTTATTTTGTGAGAATGAATTCTCATTCTTTTGGAATAAACAAATTCATTACAAACACTTTATTGTCAATGATGCTCAGTAAAATCATAAACTGTCTCTCTACTTCTTATTTTCATGTATCATGGAACTTATTTTCCCTTTTTTTATTATCAGGTGAAAATCCAGCTCAAGTCATTGTTCATAAGCAAATTCCTACAATGAATTTCTCATGAGCATAAGGGATTCATTTGTTATTCTAGTCTCTACCTTTTAATATATATTTTTATTTCTCCCATTTTGGAAAGTTCTAATTTTCACTCTGTCATTTCTTGACTTTTCAAAATTCTAGCTTAAAATTTTGGTTACTCTTCTATGCTGTTTCATTTGTAAACTTTATATTACTTATTGCATCATGATAAATTATACTACCAGTTCTCTGTGTGTTGTGTGTATATATTTACTTTTCAAAATTTCACATAAAAATGGTTTCTTTTGTATTTCGCACAGTAGTGTCCTTGTTTATAAATATATTATACCTTAATAATCCAGCCTTCTTAAGACAAAAGGAAAACTTTACAATATACTAAAGCCTTAGTATATTAGGGATGTATAAGCAAAAACAATCCATAAAACAAACAAAACAAAACAAAAAACACTATTTCATCATGCTAGTTCCAAGTTTTTGGCAAAAAAAAAAAAAAAAAGACTGTGAATTTTCTGTTTTTGTTTTTGGCTTGCAAGACTCTCACATTTGATTCTTCCAAGGACAAATGTTGATCCCAAAATGACTACTCAGGAATACCTAAATTAGGAATAATTAGGTTTAATCTTTTAAAAAAATTATTACTGAAATATGTAGACTTTAATCTTGCAACAAGATTTAACATTTAAAATATGGGTACCATCAATTAATATCTTTTAAATTAATTGCAAAATCATGAAACTTATAAGAACCAAAGCAAAGCTACATAAAAAGAACATGTTCAATCACATCAGATAAAAGTTAAGTTTCCAACTCAGAGTTATTTTTTTAATTCAACAGGCCTCGATTCTACATTTTCCTTCAGAATTCTTTGATGCTAATCTCTTATGATAACCAACTAGTTTCCAAATTTCTCAACTCAAGGGCTGACTAATGCTATTGCCTAAGTATCAGGTGGGTCATGTTACTTTAAACAGGATGACTATTAGTAAGCAGTGTGTCAAAGACCAAAGACATTGAGAAATTGGAAAATTTTGAGACACCCTGTCTAAACAGGATTAAGGCAAGACCAGAAAGGATTATTATGTTCCAAGCCCTGAAGATCTTTGTGATAGCTGCTTTCCTAAACATTGGGATTAAAGGTTAGAATCACATTCAGAAACAAGAATGCAAACAAGTATTCATGAAAATCCCTGTCTTTAGAGAAAAATTCAACAATGCCCCAGCCCTTCCATAATGAAAACACTGAGAAACATATTTGTGTGAGGGGTCAATTTCTTTTCTTTTTTACACTGGAAACTTAGTTCTGTCTTGTTTTTCATTTTTTTACAATGTCTTTTTCTTCCTAAAATAGACATCTAATTTTTCAAGTTTATTTCTAACCTTACAAACTTCTCTAAATAAACAATTTAAAAGAAATATTTCATATACACAGTTTGTATTTAAATATAAACAAAAATTTTAAAATTTCTTAAAACAAACACTAAGAGCAAAATCTAGCAGTGTTTGATTTTTAGGTGTAGCCTTATCATATATTTTTATTTTACTGAGACGACTGAATAGTTTATTATCATCAACTGTTTGTTAAACATTTTCATTTCATTTATTTCTTTCCATATAATTCCGTTTACTTTTTAAAAAAATTCACATAGTCTAGATGAAGCCATGCCTACCAAACAACTAAAACATGAACATTTTTACAACTTTTATTAGTTTGACCTCCTTTAGTTTAAATACATTTTATTAAATTTAATTTATTTTTATTAAGTTAGTAAGTGGAAGTTGTTTTGACATCAACACTGTATATCCTTAGGAGAATATGAGAAGAAGAATGCATTGTGAACCAGTTGTAAAGCAAATGGTTAGAAACAGAATGAAGAAATTATAGGCTACTGTGTGTTTGAAAGAAAATATATTTATATTTGGTATTAGACCTTTCCTATAATTTTTCTTAAATCTGTTACCAAAAAATTCTATGCCAATATGTGAATATCCTGCCTTAAGCTACCCTGGCTAGTTAAAAAGTGAGACTAAGATGGTGGCTCATTATATGTAGCAGCCCACTCTGTCCCATAGTTTGGAGAATTATAGATGTAATCTTTAGATTAGCACCTTTGAAAACAACTAATTTGTTTAGATTATTTTTGAAATTTATGTAGTTTTTTTTTAAAAAAGGAAAGAAAGTAAACAAGTTCAGAGTTTGTGGAAATTGTTTTATTGGCAAGGTCTATGGATGGACACCATGGTGTAGGGGCTGCTGATTTTCCCTTTACATATTTCCCCATCTCCCTTCCCCAGGTGTTGCTGCCATCAGTACCTTTCCCTTCCTCCCCTTTCCTCATGGCAAGACGCATGGAAGAAGAGTGCTGTTAAGGCCTCTCCATTAATCAACAGGTATGGTGGTTCTCATGAAGCAGTGCAGCTGCCCCTCCTCTGAGTTCTCCATTAATAGTCTAATCTCTTTTCCATTTAGAAGACACATGTATCCACTTCACAGAGCTCACTGATACAGAATAATTGTTCAACCTGGGTGTATCCTATTTTCCAGCTTGCTATGCATTTCAGAAATCTGTGCACAGTTGTAGATTTTTTCTTTGATGTAGAGAACAGAAAAATTAAAGATAATATTCTCAGAGAAAGGTGCTGTGCGCAAACAATTATACAGGAAAGAAATGGGACTGGTATATATAAACATGCCACTTTTAGAGTTCTACAAGCAACTTTTGTATGATGTTATCATTGAAAAGTGTAAAACAGGAATATTTTGTGATTTTTTTATTCAAAATTTAATCATAACATTTGCATTTTCAAAAGCATGACACTAAATCATTTGCACATTAATTACAATACTCCTCTCATTGTAGAAAATTAGATATAAGCCAGTTCAAATAAACCAAAATACCTAACAGAGCTATGCCATTCACATATGAAACATGAATGCATTCTAATTCCTTTCTACAAAACTTTGTTTTGTCAATTCAGCTAGTGACATTTCAGGGAGATGGAAGTGATTGCTTTGTTCAAGCAGTCCTCAGATAACCTCCATTCATAGTGCTCCATTTTGAAAGGAACCAGACCCTCAGGGATCAAACTCTAGTAGAGTCATAACTTAGAAAATGTGAACACTCAGTCATCATGGGGGAAATGCCTGCCTTCCTGATTTTCTTTTCTGCCAGAGGAACTGGTCCTTCCAGCTCCTTCAGGGGCTTGTTTTGAAGATCTCTTGCACTCTGCATTGCGTCATTATGACTTGCTCAGGTTCTTGGACACCTATGACTGGAACATTATCTTGGGGCTAGGAAAAAACATTGGCAGGAGTCTTAAATAGTAAGTTCATCTATAGCTGTGCCTGTATATGCTAGCATGATTTGTGGCATTCTCTAAAGCAATATCATAATTAAAACCCATGTGTATATCAATGAAGCAACCTTTGTGATTTACATGAATTTGTTCTAAACATTAAAAGATAATGTTCAATTTTTCCACTCTAAATGCACTAGAATATCAAAGAAACTGGAAAAAGTATGATGTAAGGCTTCCCCATTAATCTTAAACAGAAATGTATGACTCCTCTCATATAAAGCTCTGTTCACTGGCTGGCTTTCATGATTCTTCTTCTTGCCATATTTCTAATCTTTAATTCTGCTACCCTGGATGCACCCTGTGGTCTGCCTTCCACATCTTTCTCAGCAGATATGGTCATTTATGTTTATAGCTCTTTGCATTCTTGGGTCTCTCCATCTGGAGAGCACTTCACCCATATCTTGTTGGGCAAACTCAAAACAATAATTGAAGCAGCAAACACCTGAGAGGCTACTGTACCAGGTACAGTGTTAATAGACTTGACCTGCATTTTCTTAAATTGTCCACACAATAAAACATTGCTTAATAAATGTGCATATATGTACATAATGGTAAGAAAACTGATGCTTCAGGAAGTCTACCACAGTTAAGGTCACTCAGGATTGTCTCAAGCAGGATATGCTTTATGTAGCTTCTCCTGATTCCTCTGGAGCAACGCTGGCCAACATTCTCATGCATACTGAACCTTGAATTTCTAGAGGACAGTGATGCAGCCTCACCTTTATTATCTTCAATGTCCACTGTTTTTTTTACTCACTAAATTGTTGAACAAATGAATGTTTGCAGAACAGTCATTTCTTTTTCACTTAAACACAGGCCCCTCCTTCCCCCACACAAATGTCTATTGTTTTTATTCCTCTCATCTTGTGGCTTTTGACCATTATCAGTTTCATAGATGACTCAATATGTTTTCTCAAAAGAAATAGTTTATTATTTTCCCTAGGCTTAACACTTGTAATTAAAAACTAGGTAGGTATAAAGTTATTGCCTACATGAAAAAAGGAATCGATAATTCAAATGTCATAAAAATTTTCTAATGTTAGGAAAGGAATTATAGAAATTCTTTTACCTAATATAGATAAGAGAAAATTCAAATATAAGTTTAGGAACTTGAAGAGAGGAGACCTAAAAAGAATCACACATTACACTGTAGGAAAATAAGGGCAGTATGTATCAAATATGAAAATGGTACTAGCAGTTTACCATAAAATTGGAGAAGTAAAATGTAGATAATGAAAAGATGTCCAAACAAAGGAGGGAAAAATAACTATGACAAAAAAGGTAGAAAAATTATTCAAAGTGTATAAATTATAAAGGAATTAATACATGAAGGGAATGTATGACTAAAAGCTATGAATACTGAAAGGAATTTAAAAGAACATGAAGTAAAACTTGGAAGAAAAAAAATCAATGTATGTAGAGAAAAACAATTTTATGAGTTTGTGTTTTCTTTATTATGAAAACCTTTGAGGTCAAATAGCTGGGATGAAAACGGGCATGTTAAGATATGTTGATTTGTGTGTACAGTATTTGCTTAAGAATTATTTCTATGGGAATAGTGCTTTCTCGAGTAAGATAAGGGCTTGTGCATTAACTTGGAGCTATGTGTTTAGAATTTAAGAGATTGTGCCAGGAGAACACAACTGAAAGAGGGCTTGATGGAAATTAGGATACAAGTCAAAATTTATCCCTTCTCACCATGCTTTCCACCAAGGTAATCATGAAATTAATTGATCTTTCAGTTCTGTGAATATAAGGATCATTTTGTATCTGTTTTTCTTTATGTGGAGTGCCTGGAGCATAGAATAAATGTTTCCTGAATTAGTCATGGCATTTAAGAGTGGAAAGAGAGATTAGTGGTCAACCAATCCAGTCTAAGATTGTGCATGCATCCTTCAACACCATTTATAAGATTTGCTCGTCTGTGCTTAATTAATTCTAGTGACACAAAGTGCAGAGGTAACTCTATTTTAGGACATCTGTAACTTCCTAGCTTTTTCTTTGAGCTAAAATCTACCTTCCTGTAAGTTGAATCCATTTATCCTGAGTTTTCCCTTTGGGGAAAAAAGACAAAATAATTTCTATTTCTTTTCCAAATGAAAGGATTTCTAGAACTAAATTTAGACAGACATTGTCATAAAGTCAAGATATACAGTGCCTCTCTGTGTCTTCTTTTCTGGTTTACAGCCCAATTTTCCTAGTTTTTTGTTACTTGTTCATAAATCCTTTTAGTATTCTGGTTATTCTCATTTTCTCACTCAGTGCAAAATGCTTTTTCATAAAGCAAGAAATTCACAATGGGCTCCTACAGTTTATACTCATATTTAATCAATATGAAGGACCTAGTAAATCCATTTAAATATCTTCAGGAAAAAAAAGGAGAAAAAAGGAAATATGCTTTAAAACTGTATTGCTTTGGTCTAAATTTGTACATTATAAAGGTAAACTTTGGATACTATTTAGTATATAAAAATAAATACAGGTATGTAAAAAGCAATTCAAGGAATAAGAGCATTTGATGAAGATTTTTCAGTTTTTATCAAGGAAAATCTTTACATAAGAAACCCATTTTTTTTCTAAAAAAATGGCACTAAAATTATAATAGTCTTAAGTGGTTAATAATGTCAGTGGAAGTAAAAAACAAAGTCAAGTGAAAATTATTTTCTCAACATAAATTATTGATTGACTAATAATATGAGCTCCTATGTAACAATATGTTACATGAAGGTCAAAATAAAGCAAAATAAGATTCAAAGATGTGTAAAGTATGCAATGTCAGCTCTGAGCTTTCCCTAATAAAAGTTACTGCAAAGTAAATTCCTCCCTTATGCGAGCTCTTAGTTAATGCCAAATTGCTGTCAATGTCCCTTGGCGAGTTCTATTTATGAGTAGATTACGGCACACTCACAGAGGCCCTGCACATCTGACTTTCAGTGAGTGCCTACACTAATATATGGCCTTTTCTAGAACTGTGAAATTTAATTAATTTGCTGGCAGAGAACACTTCTTATGCCACATGCCTCTTCCCTGACCCTACCCAAGATTTCCATTTTCAAATGTGCTTCATATATTACAAACTATATCATCTTAATGAAGGTCTTCCATATGGTAATTATAGTGCTTTACTCTATATTCTCAAAAGCTCAAATGGCTACGTAAATTCTTTTTCTATAATACCAAGTGTTGCTTTGTAAGTTGCAGGAATATATGCATCTCCTCCTCTGCTTTTTGACATTCAATTCTCAAAGCAATACCCTTTGGGTATCTGATTATACACAGGATTCTAAGGCAGTGTTCTTAAAACAACAGGGAACCTGTATCTGCTTTGTCTCACACTGCCCTTGGAGGTGTATACCATGTGCAATATGTCTAATTTAATATGTTTCCCTCTGTTAGTATCAAATAAGAGCAAAATGAAAAGCAGGAGATACAGATTAATCACTTAACTCCTCAAAATCTCACTAACTGCATAACATGAGTCATTTGGACTAGCTTAGCTTTGATTTCTCACTTTCTAAAGAATACAGAAGGCTTGGGATTTTTTAAAATTGGGCTTTTCTTCTAGCTTTGCCAATAAACCGTATTTTACCCTCTTGGGGCATGGATTCCTCACCTGTAAAATGGGGAGACTAAGATCAGAGATGTAATCTTCAGTGAGAACAGGTATCACCTTATTTTTCTTTCGAGAGCTCTCTCTGGGAAAGTATTCTGAGAACTTGCTTTCACACAATGACAAGGAGGGCTGTGATCACAATGACAGACCAATTGCATGTTCTGTCACAGATTTGCTACATGAATCCTAAAAGTGGTTTTCATTTAAAAAGAAAAATAAAAATTATAATTTTAAACTTGTTTTTCCTTTTTTCAAAATGAATATGCCTGGTGGCCTTAAGGGAAGCAGTTTGAGAACAGGACAAACAGTTGAGATACTTGAAAGAGTTTAATGCTGAAGAGAGATGAGAGAGGGGTTTACTTTATTTTTTGTGCTTCTTAGTAGCAGAACAAATGCCGATAGGATTACATGGGGAAAAATTGTTTGCATATAAAAATAAAATTTATTACAGTAGGAAGTACTTAATAAAAGCTGGTTATGGCTTAGTCTGTGCTGTGAATTCTGTATCATTGAAGATGTTAACATTTAGATTGCGTGACAATTTCTCAAACTCATTATTAGAGGAATTAATTCATAAGATAGTAAGTTAGACATAATGCATTCTATTGCTAATGGTCTGTGATTCCACAATAATCAACAGACATAATGCTAGCAATAAGTCTGTACTGTAATTTACAGATATAATTACAAAAATTTCATTGGCATTGATGATTGAGAATTCTCAACAGCAGACATTTACTTGTAGCCATTGTTATAGTATTCTAGGGAAGTGCTTTATCAAAGCTATACTTCCGAGGAGAAAGTCACAACTTTCCACTTGTGGACCCAGCACTTATTGTAGACTACTCTCTCTATCCTCATTGTGAATGTTATTTCTCTATAGCAATCTAACTGATGATAATAAAAATTTAAATAAACATGACTTGCAAAAAGTAATTTAATGATTGATTGTTTTCCACATATCAAAGTGAGGAACATAAAGCATTCCTATAGAATTATACATTAGTTTACTTAGAAGGAATTGTGAAAAGTCTAACAAAAAAATACTAACTTCTCCAAGTTAATTCAGTGAGAGCTGTGATCAGATTTCCTGAATCCTCAACCTGAGTAACCATGTTTATTGCAGTAGGTAACTTAAAAAGTAAAGATATCAGTGAGCTGACACTTTCTTTTTGGAAGTGTCATTTTTGGATGTATTCTTTGTCTTGAATGGACAAGATAAAATGGAAAACAAACAATTTTGTAAAGAAGAAACAGTAAAACACAGGTACCTTAGCCTGCTGGGCTCCTGGAGAGACACAAGATTGGTAACTGTTTGTAAGTTTTATATTACAATCATTCTTTGTAATCCACTAGCAACTTTTTCTAAAATTGGGGTGTGTTTTTTACACACCCCAGTTATACATCAGGAGTGGCATAATATGATTTTAAAACCATCTTGTGCCTCTGGATGCCACAGCATTCTCAAAATTTATAGTAAATAAAACAGAGCAGTAGTTACCAAAGACTTTAAATCATAAATATTAGCCACACTTAACCATTATTACTTAAACTGGCCTGTCCACTTTAATCAGGACAACAGACATCAATTACATAAATGGAACATCAGAATATAAAGAGAATTGTTAACACAGGCGCATTAGCTGATTGTAATAGGATATTAGGTAATTGACAGGGGAGAAAATGACCGTAGACACCAATAGTGCATATTGCTCAGGATGATAATTCTTTGTGATTTTTGTTAAGCATCAGCAATATGATAAGCTAGTGTGTTCAAGCAATGAAGAAAATACTTTTAATATAACAAAGAAATGTAGATCTAATTTTGAAATTATGGCACTTGGGAGAACAGTAGAACACTTCACCAGATTGCTAAAGTTTCATTGATCTCTATATTTACAATGAGAACAAAAATGAGGTTGGGAGGGGAAGTTATTTTGCAAAGGTGTATATACCTTATTTTGAAGATTGCTTTTCCAATAAAGTGCTATAAAATCAATGACTTTTATCTTATTTCTGAACCAGTTGTCAAAAAGACATTGTGTCATGTATGTGTTTAAGTATATCAGGTAAACAAATTTTGTATACTAAATGTCTTTTAGTATGTATTCATAGAACATTTTCTTCTAGGGTACTGATGTTCTAATTTTATTGTGAAAATCAATAAAAGGTTTTCTGCTAACACGTTAATTTTCTTTCCTACAAACTCTGCAGGATCATGTTTGGTAAGGGAAAATATCCAAATGTTTTTTGGCTTCATTTAGCATGAGTGAGAAAATAAACAGGAATCAAATCACTTGAGTGTGTTTTGTGACACACTTGAACCTAGAAAAAAATGGTGATTATGCTTCAAAAACTGAACATATATGCTGAATTGTCACAGGTGGAAAATATTTCTATGGGGAAGGAAAAAGAAAGAGGCAGATTAGAACCAAGCAGAACAAACTACATGTGCAAACAAAGAATCAGTGAGATAAGGAGCTTGTGGTTTTTACAAATGCACATAATTTTTAACCAGAGATTTTTTTTAAGTGCACTTTATCTTAAGTTAATTAGATTGTTTCTTGGCGACAAGACAAGCAGGTGGAATGGAAACACAGGAAGAAAAATGTCCTAAAGGTGGAAGGAAGCCTAGGGTCCATCTGTAGATATCTCATGTAATTAGCTGGGTAGAAAGAGTCTTCCTAAATACACGTCATGGATTTGTGAAGAGTATGTAAACATAGCATCATATCAAATACTTATCAAGAAAACAAAATCGTATGGCCAATGAGGTTGACTTGATAGTGTTATCAGGATATTATATAGCATTAAAAAATACTTGTGTGTATTTAAATCAGAACCTATAACTTTGGAATATTTGAAGACAAGTTTTGTAATTTCTGAACCAGCCTAATTGATTTCCAGAAGAATTTAGTACTACTTATAAGATAAAATACTCTTTCACTTTTGGCAAAGCATTTTAAAGTTCTAATAATCTGTTAGAAAAAATAAATTATTTCAGTCTGGAAAGTAAAATGGTTTACAAGTGAAATAAATGATTAGAGGACATCATGATACATTTAAAAGATGCAGCATTCTGCCTTTTTTTTCTTTTGAGAGAGAGAAAAAATTATATCTTTCCTGACCAAGAAAATGCAAGTCAATTGTTTTATAAAATCAACCATTGCTATTTTTGGAATAATGAATCAGAAAAGACAGAAATCAAGTTCTTTCATTACAAAGTTAAGAATAAATTTTTAAGAAAAAGAAAACTTCATGAATATATAAACTATAAAACTGTTTTACTTAGCATATAATAATATATTTTTAAATAATCATATTTGGTATTTATTGTCTTTATTTATTTATTTTTGTGGTGCTGGATACTGAACCCAGTGATGCTCCACCACTGAGCTACATCCCCAGCCCTTTTTAAATTTTTATCTTGAGACAGGGTCTTGCTAGGTTTCTCAGGCTGGTTTTGAATTTGTGATCCTCCTGTCTCAATCTCCCAAGTAACTGCCATCGTGCCTGGCAATACATTTTAATTAATCTAGTTTTTAATTCACTCATTTTTCTGGTGTGAGATATTGAACCCAGGGATATTTTACTATTGAATTCTACTCCTAGACTATTTTATGTTTTACTGTGAAACAGGGCCTTGCTAAGTTGCCCATGCTAGCCTGAAACTTGCCATCCTCCTGCCTCAGTCTCTTTAGCTGCTGGTATTAAAGATGTGTGCACCATATCGAGGCTCCATCTTATTTTAATATTAGCAATAAACAAAAGAAAACAATACTTCAAGATGATAATTATTTCTAATTTGTTACATTTTGTAACAAGTGAGGAGAGGCCAGCTTCCTTTCAATAGTGTGAGGCTCAAATTACTAGATGAGCAAAATTTGATGGTTCCAAAATTATGAAAGTATATATTCAAATTAAAAACAAGTAACATTTTTCAAAAATGTTATAATTCCGTCATTTTGCTGATGCTTTAATATATGTTTAGCTTTTACCTGCAATTGTAGTTTATGAGGTTTATAATTAGAATGACTTTTTAAAATTTGCTCATAAATTGAGGTGCACTAAAAGGAACACTTTAGCCATATGACATTTTTTTAAAATCAAGGATTTATTATAAAGAGCTATGAGATTTCATAGTGGTATTCTCTAAGGAAATATATAATATATATATATATATAGCATCATTACTAAATTTCAATGATGAACTATTTTTTGGGCTCTGGGAAAGTCCAAATGTCAGAGTCATAAATAATTTTGTCTTATTGGATAAGTTATATCTTTTTAGGAAGAAGAAGTAGAATTAAAAATCATAACTGCTCATTGCTGAGCAAAAGAAAAGTCATAAACTATCATTAAGTGTTATGGAGTTTGCTTTGGCATGACTACAGTTTAATGAAAGCATGTTTCCTACAGTTGCATGAATATTATATTTATCAGTAAAATGAGTATATTATTTTTTCTTCTGGAACTCCGATGGCATTAAATCAATTTCAAGTGTTTGTGGGTCATTTTAGTGTCCAAGACCATGATACTTAAAGATGTGCCTTATTGATAATGAAGCTCACAGTTAAACTGTGAATCAAAATTATCATTTATCTTAGTATGCAGTACTGTATATATTTGCTTCATCTTTTTCAGTAAGTGGTTGTTATTATTTGTCTCTCCTTCTTTGAATAAATAATCGAAAGTTTCCTCTTCATTTAGCACAAGTCCTACACGTAAGGGGATATAGACTTAACAATGAATAATTGTATGGAAAAACAAAATGCTTATACTGAATTACCACCTATTAAATGTTGATAATATAGTCACTCTATTTCTTCACCTGTGAAACGATTACATAGTCATACTGCATTAAACTCCCAGCAGTTCATGTAGACATTATACAGATGGATTGAAATGGAAGAAAGAAAAGGAGAGTGGATGGGTATGGAGGGATTACTACTACTGATTTATATTAGAAAGGCAACAGTCCCACATGCAATTTAGGGATGCTACATCTAAGTAGACAGGGCATCAAGAATGGATATAATCAAAAATTTTGCAATTAAAATTGGAATCTGTAAGTGCATGGGCTTAGAGAAATGCTTTTGGAAATGAATTGAAAAATGAGAATTGGCAGTGACTGAATTATGGAGCAGGGCACCATGCAAACACACCAGCAAGCCAGGCAGTTTACAAGTAATCAAAATGCTGCCCTGTAATATACTTCCTACTGGCCAGTGTGGGTGATGCTCCTTTAGCACTTCTACATTTTTAGAACATTCTTCTAGAGAACTCATACAATGGTCACCAAAAAGATCTGAGGAAGAAATTATAGGATACATTTCATGCTTTTAGAGGGACAATCACTACATGTATGATTGCTTATTTCAGCATAAAAGAAAATGAAGCAAGTGGAGAAAATGTTGAGCCACAAGTAATTTACAAATATAGATGAAGAGAGAAGTATGTAAACATGAGACTGAAAATTAGGGAAGTATTAATTCTCAAATATCAGTTAATCGAAGCATTTCTTCCTTTGGGTCTTATTTTCTTATCCAGGATTTTCTTAGGTATCATTGATGTAAATGAACTTCAGCTATTAAGGGGAACTCCATTTCTCATGTTACATTTATATGGTTTTATAAAATACAAAATAAGAAAATAATAGTAGGTCAATAAATGAGACCAAAAATACCTCTACTGATCTGAGAAAAGGTGAAATAAAAATGTATTTTTAAGATTTTTTAAAAATTTGAGTAAACTGTAGTAGCTCTCTTTGGATACAGACTTTAAAACATTAAACTGATTCCACTAAAGAGCTTTAAAATAGTGAGCTGCAATGATATTCATTTTACTAGAATTATCCAAAATGACTTATAAAATATATCAACACCTTGACAACTTATCATAATTTTACTATGTTGAAAACATATAAGTTGATATGGCCCTATTTTCCCTAATGCCTTTTTCTTGTTTTTCAAAAATGTAATATTGGTGATTGTTTTCGACATATGGGTATTGTCAGTTGATGTGGACTTCACACACACATTACACATTGGTCCACTGAACTGGTACCATCTTGGTGTTTTTATTGCCATCTTTCTGCTGCAGATAGAGTTAATACATCTCATCTGCTATAGCAGGTGTGGATAAGTTGTCTGCCTAATGGAATATGTTCAAAGCATGTTTCAAATTTTGTCTCTCAAACTTTAAAGCATTTCTTTTGACCTAAGTGATTGATCTCCTTTACTCACTTCACTACCCAAATAAGAATATTTGTTTTCCAGTGTTGGCAATCTACCTCCTTCTTTCCTCCATCAACATGCACATTTATTAAGTACATTCTTCTGAGCTTGAGAGCAGGAGAACTGATTCTTGTTAAATACATGCACATAAGTTCAGCAGCGACCTGAGTTCATCTTTCACGAAACCAACTATTTGAGTTGAATTCCTTTTTATATATGAATGCCATTATTAAGATTCTAAAATGGAGAATTCTACAGTTATAAAAAAATGTTTAGTAAGCACATGATTATCCAAGTGACAAAGGTTCAGGAAGTATCACGAAATGATGGGGAAACCGCATTATTATTAGGGAGTTACAGAGGTAAATCTGATGCCAAGTCATATCAGCCAGACTTGTTCAAATTGAACAGCCAAAGTTGTTCTTTTCTTAAATTTTTAATCCTCAGGTTATGTAAAATCTACAGTGTGTGTGTTTATGTGTACATGCATGCACTCATTCATCTGTTTGTGTTTCCAATTGAGGTAGAAAGACAGGCTGTTAAAAATAGTCATTCTCAATTATTTGTGTGTTTATACATTTTACACTGCAGTAAGAGTCTTGACTTCATATTAATATTTATCTTGGTAGTTGTCCCAGTTATTTATTTGGGGGGAAGTGGCACCATATTAGTTGGACTTCTAGCATGAAAGTAACAAACCTACAGATCAAGTTGCATTATTACTAGCTTTTTCATCAACCTAAGAACACATAGCTCTTATATTTCAGACGTTCACTCATTGTGGCAAGGGAGGGAGTGGGGTTATGACAGGCACCATCAGGGTAAGAAACATGGAAGAGGCATGCCATTGGGGCACTATTGAAACCATCACATGAAATTCACACTGTGATTCTTAGTAATTATAATCTGGAAGGTGTGATGGGAGATTACTCAGATCCTTCTGGCTTTTGGTCTAAAACTAATCAATCAAAATTAAGACTTTCAAATATTAAATATCATGCCATATGTTGACTAAATATATGTTTTGATGCTCAAATGTCATTGGAGATTTCATATTTCTAACTTTGGTTAAGTTGCTTTACTATTTGCTCAGTATTTTTATATGTTTTCTCTCATTATGAGAGATCCATAAATTATAAATAAATTTTCCCAGCTCTGCATGATTGTCTAGGACAAAGTAATATATTTTCATCATTACAGAATAGCATACTTTCATAAAATAGTGATAATTTCTACTCAGTTAATGAGGATAAGACTATAGAGTTATTCTTAGTGCCTAGGCCTGTGCTAGGTGGTAGACTGTATAGAATTTAATCTGCTTGTTCTGTTGCTTTTTCTTCATTTTTTCCCTATTTCGTTGCAAGTGGAATGGCTACATATTCTTGCATTTTTCATAGCTCATTGATTGTAAAGTGGTATATGTGCATCTTAGAATTTATGATATCTGCCAAAGCTGAGTAGAATGCCAGAAAAGAGAAGAGGCAGAAAGAGTAAGACCAAATGCACTATCCCTTTTTCTCATTTCCAAACTAATTTTTCAGGTTTAGGGAAATTTTGACATGAATGAAAGCCTTTCCCAACTCTGTGAACATGACTTAATGAAGATCACTCTGAGTCTTGTGGATCTTGGCAGTATCAGAGGTATCATATTTTACATGGGAGATTCATTCCAGGACAATTTTTACAATGTATGAGACACAAAACATATTATCTTTCCACTTCCAATGTATGTGTTTTATTTTGCTCCCCTGATATATCTTTAGGAAATATGTGTACTTTGGCTTTTACAAAAATATTCCATTTTCTGTTTACATTGAATTGTCTGCACATTATCTTACCCCGATCATGGGGTAGAACTGAGGCTGCCATGTGCATCAGGGTTCATTTTCCTTGTGGACTATTTAATCCATGGCTTAGTTTGCCATAGAAGGAAATGATAGTGTGTGTGAAATTTCTTCAGAGGTAATAGTAACATTTATTTGAGGACATTGCATTTCATTTTGCATGTCTTTGCATGTGAGGACCCTGAACAGATTTCTTTTTTGACCTCCCTGAGGTGGATAGAAATAACAGTAGATGTGCAGCTTGAAAGCTTTGGACAATAGTAGTGGCAGTACTATAAATACCAGCACATAATGACTGACTGAAGTGAAATTCCACTCAGGCAATTCATGAGCCAACTAGAAAGCTCATTCCCTTTTTCTCATTTTATAGATGAACTGCCTAGCTGGTTTTTGTTTTATATTTTCTCAATGCTGATCCCAATTGTGGTAAGTAGAGAGGCACTTTCCATTCCATTGCCTAGGATTTCCCTTCAGGGAAAGTTGGTGATATCAAGTTATTGCAGTAAGTTTTGCTTGAGTGCTTATTTTTTTAAATTCATACTTTCTCACACAAAGGACTTGAGGCATACTCTGGAATTCATAAGAAATGAACGTATGTTAATTAGCTTACATCCAGTTACTTTAAATTCAAAAACTCTTAATTTAGTTGGTTTGTATTCTAATGTGATTTGCAATAATTATGTGGTATATTCAGTAGGTGGCCTTTAAAGCATAGGCATTTATATTTTAATCACGTGAGTTTATGTAGAATAATAAAACATGATAAACATTTTCTGCAATGTATATTAATTTTTGTTGATCCTAACTCAATACTTGGAGATAAAGTAGTTGGGAATCAGCCATAGCACACAGATATATGAATTAATGTAATAATCTGTATTTCTGTAATACTAATTATATAGTGTGATATCTTTTAAATTAAAGGCTAATTTTGGAGGAGTACATGAACTTTAATTTTTAAGCCTTCTACAAGTTGCAATGAATCCACGTTATCAAAATAATTCGATTTTAAATTTATTTCACTGGAGAATTAAAATAATCACCAAGCCTCCATTTTATCCTAAAGCTAGTCCCTCTATAAATCACATGATAAGATACCGAATTACCTTTCACCAATTATGTAAAGCAAAAGATCTTCAAAATTCTTAGCATTCATTTCTCATGAGAGATGTTCTCTCATGCTGTTGAATCTGGCCAAACAAATTAAGGTTCTTCCTCATTCTACACCAACATTTATAGAAATTACAGTGCAATACTTGTCAGCTAGAGATATCTCTGTTTAATATTTCACCCTTCTCCATTCCTGTCTTTTATCAGAACAAAATAATGTTTGAAATATTATGATCACAGAAGTAGAAAAAAAAATTTTAGGAAAAGTAATGTTTTCCTAAATTCAGAAAAAGCTCCAGCCAAATTATTTTGGATAATTATCATGCTATATCTAGGCAGGATGACCATTTTCCTCTAAAAGTAATTCTGTGTGATGAAAATGCATTTTTCTCTTGGAATTTTTCAAGATAATTAATTTTCAGAGCACACAAGATGATTTAAGTGGCTAACCTGGCCTTGTTAAACATGCTTCATTGTTTCTGTCCATAAACATTATAACTCATCGGATTTTCCAAAGCAAGAGCTGTTTAAATCAAAGGGTTTTCATTGTAGATCCCTGCCTGCTGCTGGCTGGATGTCAGAGCTTGGAAGAAATCCTCCGAGTAATTGTAAAGCACTATTCTCCAACCAGCATATATTATTGCAATGCAAGAACTACACTGTCAGAATTTCTATTTAAGTTATAACTCAGTCATTTGAACTTTGAGTCATACATACTTAAATGTCTCTACAGGATTAAAAGCATGTTACACTTTTACCCTTACATAATGATGTTCAGGGCAAAAATACACTCTCGATTTATCTAATAACTCATTAAGGGTATCTGTCGTGTGTGTGTGTGTGTGTGTGTGTGTGTGTGTGTGTGTGTGTGTATGTGTATGTGTGTGTGTTTGAGAGAGAGAGAGAGAGAAAGAGAAGATTTAATGTGCATGAAGTGAAGTGTTTTGTGGCAGTTTTCATGTGTTGGCTCCAAATTCAGAGTAACAGCATTTGGAGAATAGGAAAAATTGGGGAGCCTTGGAGCTGAATAAAAGGAAAGAAACACATTTACGATTTTTTGTGGGGATTTTTTGTTTGTTTTTGTTTTTTGTTTGCTTGTTTTTTGAGGGGAGTGGGTTATGGATTGAACAAGGAAGAACTTTTTATATTTTCTTCCAACTTTTGTGAGAACCTAGATAGAAAATCACATGCAGAGCCTTCATCTACTTTAGCCCAAAGGCTCCATATTGTCAGTAGCTGGAAAACAAACAAACAAATAAATAAATGGAAGCACCTATGTTGAGTTTTGGCCTTGTTGCAAACAGGAAGCAAGTCATCTCAGACCATGCATCAAATTACTGTTAAAGCTGAAATGAAAATCTAGGTTATCAAAATTGCCTTCAAGGACAAAATCCTATTATTCTTATGAAAGAGCATAATTTAGTAAGAGCACCAAAATGAAAACTAAGATCTCCATTTTAATTCTTCTTAGGCCATAAATTAAGCAATGTATTTGTCTCCCTGTGCCTCAATTTCCATACTGAAAAATTCTAGAATTGGGTTAAGGACTTTTAATATCCTGTGTAGTTTTAAGATTTGTTTTTCCCTAAGCACTAGATATTTATTAATTAACCAACAACATGCAATGTGAATATTAAAAGTAAAAAAAACCTTCTAAAAATAATAATAATTTTAAAGAAGTTTCCAATCCATATAAAGATTGTGGCTGAAAAGAATGTTGAATTACAAGATGGGAAAACAATGATTGACATTGGAAAAATGGAAAAAAAAATCTTTCATAAACACAATTGATTTTTATCCTCTTGGTTTTCAGTTGTGTAAATTGTAATTTCAGACCATACTTTAGAAACTAATCATAAAAATTCTAGTAGCTAGCAATAAATATTTTCTCAAATTGAGCCAAATAGAATTTCCTGTACATTTAAAATCAAGCAATTCTTATGGCTGGCATTATTCTTTTCAATGGACAGTCTAAGTATGATGTCTTTCTGACTTTGCTCTCTCTGTTTAAAATTATAGTTTGTACTTTGTACTTTTGCATGAGAACTATACAGTTGTAACTGGAGGGAAAAATAGCCAAGTGTGGAAACTAAAGTGCACTTTAACAGCATAAATGCTGAGTATTAAAGGGAAAAAAAGTCTTTTATAGAAGCTCATAGGTTCCTTGAACCATTCTTATACTTCTCTTTTCTCCAAGCTAAACATATGTCATATGCATATATGTTACATTCAAACTAGGCATTTTTACCACATCTAAAAATAAGTTCATTAATAAATGTAGGCCACTGAATGTAATGCTTTGAGTAGCTTTCAAAGTCCTCATGTTAGAGTCAAGGAATTTAAGAAATGAAATGCCCCTACCATCTGCTTTTACCTTTGGTGCCCACTCTACAGTACTCCTCCCAATTAAGGCACCTGGCATAGGCTTTTTTTTCCCACCTAGAATTGAGGAAAGTGAACTGGCAGACCTATGTTTTATGCATACTTCTAGCAGAATCTGCATCATAGCTCAGGTGAATCATGGTTTGTGATTCTGCCTCTTCCCATTGAGAAACCTGAGAGTAGAGGTATGTATATGCTTAACTCACAATTCAGTATCTTGTACTCCAAAGGATTCCTATATAAAGTTGAACAATAGATATAGTTCCTAAATTTTATTTAAAATATGCTCCTAAAGCCAGATATCAAACTCAAGAACACTCTTTTCCATAAAACCTCTACCATTCCTGCTTGAGTAGGCTATCTGCAATTATTTTTTGAATGAAATCTATTTAGCTTTTAGGGAGAAAAAATATTAACCATATTGTGTCTTTGACTTATACAAATTCAAGATTTAGCAGGAAGAAGAAACATAAAAAATTATAATTAAAAATGATTATAAAGATACATAAATGATATTATAGCAGAGTAATTGTTTTAAAAAGAGTACAATCCAGCCTTTGGGCCAGGGTTGGAGACTACTTGAGGGTAGCACATGACCAGAATATTCTTGCTTCTCTTCTGATTTAACTTCTTAAAATAATCTTAAACCTCATTCTTCTCTCCCCTTAATCTCCAACATGCCTTATTGTACATACTTTC
Organism: Xerus rutilus; assembly: GCA_028644305.1. NCBI lineage: Eukaryota > Metazoa > Chordata > Mammalia > Rodentia > Sciuridae > Xerus > Xerus rutilus. The sequence goes on along the minus strand of CM053408.1, from coordinate 98,382,690 downwards.
TTTTCCTGCACAAAGTATTTAACTCTTTTAAGTCAGGGACTTTGAAAGGATAGTTAAGTTCACTTGGCATTTGTTTTGAACTCAGCCTTATAAAGAACCACCTAACATTTTTTTATATAGCAAATGCATTTAAACAAGAACATCACCTAGGTTAAAATAATGCTCATTAAGTGTTGAAAACTGAACCTGGCTTACAATACTCTACATCGGCACAGGATATGTCACAAGTTTCTTCAGGATATATGTGACCCTACACCTCTGCATTTCTTTTGCCTTATTACAAATTTTCTCTCTTCCTGAACAATCTTATGCATATATTAACATCTAGCTATGCTATCTCTTTCCATGAAATTATATAACTGCTTCTGAATCCTGCATAAATTCATTCTCTCTCCTTTCCTTTGTAATATTTTGTATGTATCTTGGTCCAAGACTATTTCCCAAGAGTCTGTATTGTTACAAGCACTATTCCAGGAACAAAGAGTCATTTCAGCTGTGGAGACAGGGCTGTTTTAGGAAAGAATGCAGAGCACAGACTAACTGGTTATTTACAGCCAGCATCCACTTGGAATGTTCCATGCCCTTGTCATACCAGTTTGTTAAATATTTTGGATGTCACCTCCATACAGTACATAAAGACTCCCTGGGCATTTTCACACTTGCCATTCAGGTTTCTTTCCTGGAAGCTGCAGTGCTGCACCTATGTGGCAAATTCCTAGATGAGAAAGAAGCTCAGTTTTGTCTCACTTTTCTTCCTCAGTGCTCTCCAGGGGAGTGCCACTTTCTGTTAGGTGAATTTTCTAGGAATGGAAAGGTACACAGAGAAAGCAATTCAGGAAATGCATTAGCTAATCCAAGTGAAGCGCAATATTTGTTTGGTTCTTATACCAATTCACAGAAGAATGGTAATAAGAAGCAAGTATTGTTGGAGGATGTGGTCCAATTTGGAAGTCATCTCTGCTTGGGAAGGAAGACAAGAAAGTAGAAGAAATCAAGTGAGCTAGAAATAATCCTTGCAGATGAAAACTCCAAATGAAATACATGATTGTAAAGATCGTATCTCTTATCAATGCATATGGAAGGAAATTCAGACTCTGTTCTTAGGTTTTAAATAATGATATTAGTTGCAAGTATGGACACTTGAGTCAAACATAATCTACATCAAATCTCCTGTATCTAGAAGCTGGTGTCATTAGACTTCTATCTTCCATGTCTAGCATCTCTTTCCACTTAAAGAGATAATATTCTTTGTTGAACACCTTCTGTGTGTCATACTGCTCTCTGGATCGTTAATTAATTTAATTATCACAATAATCTTTCCCCAATTTACACATGAGGAAGCTGAAGCTTACAGTTACTCCTTTTGTGCTTGTCACTCACGTGGAATTTCACTCAGGTGGTCAGACCAGAGTCTGAAGCCCAGGTCCTGTGCATACCACTCTTCCATATACATTTCCTGAGTATGGGGTTTTGTTAGTGGCAATGGTGAAGCAGGCCTATTATGCTCCAGATGTTTTATTGCAAATTATATGGTATGTAGTGTAACAAGTGATAGTTTTACTTTTTCCTGGCACAAATAGTACTTCTTTTGAGTTGAATGATACCTATTAAATATCAGACTATTTTTTTCCTTCTACACCACAATATGTATATATGTGTGTATATATATATATTTTTTTTTTTCTATGTCTATGTCTACCAGGTACGCCAGATAATCTGTACCGGTTTACAGAAACTATAGTAACTAGGTTTGTCAGGTAGAGGAGGGGCTTAGTATGTTTTCTGTAGCTGGAGAGCATATATATAACATGTGATGGTGTTAAATATTAGTAGTCCCAGTTTTCTTATGCAATTCAGAGAAGTGCTGAAATTTGCTTCATGAGCTTGAGCTTCAGTTTCCTCCTGTGTAAGGCACAGAGTTCAAACACCAATGAGGCTTACAGCACTAACCACAGCAATTCTATAGTTGGGCAAATGAAATCCTAGGAATATTATATGCACCTCAGTAGGGTAATTCTGGTACCCAAATATAGAATCATTTAGTTTTTAAAGTTTGCAGATTCACTGGGTTACTTAAAATAGTCAAATAATTTCTTGCCTGTGAGAGGTGACTTAGAAAGCCTAACTGTAGAGTTGAAAGGTGGATTATATTAGCTCTTAAAGAAATTTCATCATCCTGAGTTTCTTGATGTGTTTGTATAAACGAAGTGCATATATAATCCGAAGAACCTTAAGAAAGGACTAGCAGAGGTTATATTCAGGTTTCTTAATCTGGGAAAAAAAACCAGAACAATATCTCCATGTAGACTGAAACCAAGGCTCCAATTACTCTGTGAATTCTGGCAGCAAAGCAATAGGAAAATAAACCTGAACACCTGCTGTGTGTTTATGTAAATCAAGTTCAGGCAGGATTATTTCTCTAAAATTTCTCAGGTAATTGTGACTCAATAATTCTGGCTTTATTGGTAACTACTGCAAATTTGATCAGCATTTTTTCAAATGAAGTCCTCAGACCATTTACATCAGAATCAACTGTTAAAATTGTAGTTCTGTGGACCCCCAAAACTTTTGATGAGAAAATCCACCAATCTCTCTTTCTCTCTCTTTCCCCTTTTGTTTAAATAATAAACCTCTTGACAGGAATATACCATAAGTGGTACATTTTAGGCCAGTTTTCTCCTTCCTAGCAGATGCCTATAGTAGCCACAACAACCCTGAACACTCCATAAAAAAAATCATCCCTGACTTAAACAATAAGCTACAAAGGTCATCTGAACAGTAAAATATTGAGATGGTTTTATTTATAATTTGCTTAACATCTGTGGAAAATCTAATATGTCCCAGATTCTGTGATAAGAGATATTAGTCATATCACTTTTTCAAGATAAAAGGCAAAATATTTTATAATTAAAATAATTCACTCTTTAAATGTCAGAATTCTTATTATGGATGAAGAATGTGCCAGTTTTTCCTAGTCTAATACCAATATTTCATTTGCAGTTGCTAAATTTTGTCAGTTGTTATGATAATTGAACACAGCATTGCTTTTGGAAATGGCCAATCAGCTAATGTTACTTTTCTTTCAAAAAAATTATTTTCTTGTGTTTTTATGTGTAGAATCCATCCTCCCACCAGAGGTAATTCAATTCTTCCCTACAGTTAAATTGAGATTATAAAAGGTGAACATGGTAGAAGCCCTGTCATCTATAAAAAATAACTGAATAATATGGTCTAGGATCTCTTCCAAATCTGAAATATAAAGTCCATTTCTGGTGGAGGTGCAGTAAAAAAACCTTCCAAGGAGCATAGGCTCTTATAAAGGGTGAGGTAATCAAGACTATAATAATGCCTAACCTATTTTAATATAATTGTCCTCTACAACACAAATTATCCTTAGTTCCACTTCATAGATCTTATTTTGCTTATAAAACCACTGACCTCACCCACATCATCGCACATCCCCAACTTCATATCTTGTAACATGACATATAATTATTAAGCAGTCAGCTCCTGTCCATCCCAACTGTACCTCACCCCACTCCAGCCCACATAGATAGACTGACTCACTTGACAGCATAAATTTACATCCATGTTCAAAAAAAGTTGAAAACACATCTACCACCATCCACCATCTTCCTTGCCACCGGAATTGCTTCTTTTTAGCATAGAAAGTTTTATTCTTACAGACATTTCTTGCATACTTTCTAGATGAGAAATACTCAGTGTTACTGAGAGATATGAATAACATGATAAATATCTTTTCTGACCTCTCAGAGATAACAACCTAGGAAATATGACATTCAGAAGAAAATTCTCTAAAATGTTTCAGAATAGGATCTTGGGCACAGAGTAAATCTTATTAAATTTGCCATTAAGTGTACAAGAGTATAGGGAGGACAAATATGAGAATTAAAAAAAATTGGGAGTGGAAACAAATTGAGGAAGAGCCTCCAAATTTAATAGATTTAGCATAGGTAGAGGGGGAGAGGGAAAAGTACTCAAAGACAGAGGAAGGAAACAGTGTGAGCAGATTAGGAACTGCTGATGCTATGCTTGGGAAGAGACAGGAAATTGGTGTGAGACTGGGGAGAATATTATGTGGGAGAGGAGTTTGGATAAGTGTGTCAGAACCAAATCATGGCACTCCTTGGTGGGCACACCAGGAGCTATAACAGATTGTGATGAGAGACTTTAGTTCTTGAATCAGAGACTTCCTTATTGGAATTTAGGCAGTACTGCTTTCAAAAGGAGGAGTAATTGAGGTTTGAAAAAGAAGACACAACCCAAATTGTATGCCACTGAATGGATGTAAAACAGGGAGGATGGTGGTGTTAGTGGCAGCAGGCAGTGGGTGGAAAGAGGAAAAATGGGATAAACCCACTAGTGGCAATATGTACTAGGAATGCTGAACTGTAGAGGTCGTGATCTCCAAATTCCTTTTTTTTTATCCCCCACCTTTTTTGAAATGTAGATTCTATTGTATTCTCTGTGTGCTTGTGTGTGGAAAGTTTATTAATTTCTATTATAATAGATCTCAATTTGGCCTTGAAAAGATTACCCAAATGCATAGAGTTACTTTTCCTGTAAAAACATAAAACCTAAAATTTGCTGGGAAATAGATTATTGCGGTTTTCTTTTTCTTTTTTTCTTCTTTTTTCCCCCACATATTAGTTTCTTTCTTTGATTTCTAGATATAATTCTTTGGGTGACTTGTGGAGGAAAACAATACAGAAATTCTATATAAAGACAATAATTCCCCACTAAATATGAAAACTATGGAAACTCTTTAAAAAATACCATATCCAGGCATCCTTCATTTCATAACCAAAAGCCAGATACTTAATGAATTAAATTGGATAATAGAGACTTGCTTTTGCCACACAAGCTTCCCATTTTTCTTGGTAATGATAAGAAGTAGTGGAAGCTGTCATGGGACTAGGCTAACTAGAAACTACCAGTTGTGTGTTGGCTAAGTAAAAAGATTAATCATTCCCTTAAGCTAATTTCTGATAATTAACCAAAATATCCAGGAGTGCCAAGACAAATTAAGCATGTAAGGTATCATTTTATAACCTCCTTTAGAAACAATATTCCCTCTCAGTATTTTCTATTGTCTGGCTGCATTTAAGGTAAATAGCCAGTCAAAAAAAGCTGGAATATAAGACTTTTAATAATGGCTTAATGGGGCTATTTTGAAGGAGGAAGCACTGGAGTGGAGAAAGGCATGTTGGAAGGAATTAATAACAATCAGAGAAGAAAAATTCATTTACGTAGTTGGCTCCGATTTCTCTCACAGACTTCCTTACTCTTTGCAACCTAAATTAGGCGCATAGGGTTGCATATCTCTGGAAAGAACTGTCAGAGCAAGGAAGCAGCTACTCTCTATTTTTCTGGCACAGGCTGGTTCGCTGACTTTGAAGCTGTGGCCAGAGTGATTCCCAGCAGAGAATTCAGAGTTCTAATTTAGAGAAATAGAGCAGTACTTTAGGAGTCCATCATGAGAGGCTTCCTTTCATATTCCTTCATTTATCTCTCTCTCTCTCTCTAGCTATCTCTTTCACTGTGTGTGTGTGTGTGTGTGTGTGTGAGTGTGTGTGTGTGTGTGTAGTGTACCTCCTACCAGGAACCTGAGACACTTTAATTTTCTTAAAATTGATTGTCTCAAACCACCCATAGGTTGCTTTATACAAAGCCATGAAGATTCTCAGAGGACATATCACTCTGGAAAAATCTAAAAATGGGTAATCATGACTAATATTGTATCTTTACAATCATCAGAATCCTTTTTCTCCTTCATTGCTAATATACTAGAGTTGCTTGCTTTACACAGACAAAACCATCATTACAGAGAACGTTGATGCTCTCAAGATTCTTCCTCATCCTAAGGAAGACTACCAAGTATTTAAATGATTGACAGCAGGCATTCCTCAAAGCCATTACCTGCACTGGTTTTGTTTTAAGGTACTTCTATTTTAAAAAGAAACAGTGTTAGTTTTCCCAGTTTTACCTAAGTTATATTAATTAATTGATGTTTCTTTATTCACTTGCTTTTTCATTTATCTTTAGCTCCTGAACACATTCCATATTCTGATAGTAGCCTAGAAATGACTCTTTCTTTTTTTAGAAGTGTGGGGAAAAATGCCCTTAGTCCTGAAACTGTAGTTATTTGCCTACTGTCAGTGAATGTTAAAGCTGCCCCGCCCATCCACCTCCTTGTAGTTTGTTAAGTCAGATAGGAATGCCAAAGTCGCTGGTGGTCTTTGGTCTCTAACCTCAACCCCTAACAGCATTTCCATTATGTCCTTCAATCCTTTCAGTCCTGGTAAGTCTCTGCCTCCTCAGGTGAGCATTTGTCTTACTTTGAAAGAATTTTCAGCTTTCATCATGGGGTTATTCATAAATGCCTGCTTGCCACTCCACAATTAGGATTTCTCAGGTTAAAAAATGCAAATCAAAATCTGAGTGGGCTTTAATATCTGAAGTCTCCAAAAACAAATCTCTAAAATCAGAAACTGATTTGTAATAACTCCAGGAGGTTTTATATCTACTTTCAACATAAAATGCTTTTTAAAAGAAGTCAGTAAACACAATAGTATGGAAACTATATTTAGTTGCCACTGACAAAGTCTTACTGCTAAATCTCATTCCAGCTAGGATTTAGAGCAAAAGTCATTGGTAAATAAAAGTAAACAATTATACTGCTTGATATTCAAAGTCAAAAAGTGAGGATTGTTTTGTTTCATTAAAATAATCAGTAGCTTATCCAAAATCTGTAGGTCTATTAAACTTTTACCAAGTTCAGTAAAAGCAAGTAATAGCAAGTTATTTAAATCTGTGCTGTGCTTATTTGTAAATAATTGTTCTCATTGAAAACATATGATTATTTAAATAAGTAGATACAATTTAATTTTAAAGACTTTGATGCACATTAAAATAGAATATCAACAAATAAGCACACATTTATATTTTCCTTTGAAAGCCTTCTGTATACAACAATTATGAGAAATATCTTAGTTATATTTAGTCCCATCTTCTTATATGCAAGAATTAAAATTTGCATTTACATAGGCTGCCCTTTGGTATTTTCTCTTTTGACATCTTGGTATTCCTAAATCTTCCCACTTTGTTATGATTATAATTTTTATAAAAATCATACTTAAATGCCCTTCTTGCTGTGTTCTTTTCTTTCCTCTGATCTGCTTCCCCAGATAATTCAGCCATTGCTTTCTGAGGAGTGCTCCACGAAGCGTTTTGAAGTCAAGGAAGGAACAGTCTCACTGATCAATGGAAAACTTTCTTTGAAAGGCAAAATACAATTTTCCTATTTCCTTCTTCATTTCTTCTTTCCCTTCATCCCTTATTCCTATCTGTAGGGACAAATTTGACCTGTATTTCAGTGAAGTTTAGAATATTGTGGTATATTAAGAAATTTGACCAATTGCACAATTTTAAGGACTGTATTTACTATTCTCTGAAATTCCGTCCAAGTTCCACTTTAGGGATTGCATTACTCATTCTGTGCTTTCCTTTTTAAAGAGAGAACCATGAAGTTTTCACACAGGACTAGAGCTTTTCATTATGCAGTCTAAGTTTCCACCTTCTGACCCTTGACTATCTTGGGCAGGTATTCTGATCAAGTTGTTTTTGTTTTGTTTTGTTTTGTTTTTAATGTTTTAAGAACTGCAATTGTCTTCTCCTGGCCACTTTAAAGTGGAAGTCACTTGCCTTAACACAGCAGAAAGCACTGCCTGTCTACTGATGTACACATGCATGCACTTGATTTTCATATATGTCCAAGACTTTCCAATTGGTTGTTTTTCTCCCATGCTCTGAACTCATTTTGATGATTGGACATATTTCATAAGTATCACTCCAAAGGGTATTAAAATATCACAGTGAACTTAAAATTATATGTATGACCCAATTAATGGAGAGACAGTCTCTTAAAAATCTGACTTCATAGAGTTTTTTAGGATTACATAAGAAAATATCTTATAAGCTAACCAGAACTGATTAGTGTCCTGGATTATGTTTTAAATCCTAACTCTACTTCCAGAATGTTGTGTACCTTGGAGCCTAGACTTCCCTTTTCCTCACGTGGCATATTATGATTATATCAGTCACTGATTATTTTCCAAATATTTTTCCACACTAAAATTTCATTTTAAAGAATTGCTTCAACCCTCAAACAGAAGAATCATAGCACTATGTTCAATGGTTCATACTGCCCTGCTCTAGGAAGAACAGAAGCCTGTGCATGTGTGTGGGAAAATATTTACATATCAAATTTGCTATGATTTAGGGAGAAAGTATTGATTTGGCCTACATATACATATGTTCAAATCTTAATTGAATCATGTGATCTCAGGCAAGTTATTTAAATTTTCTGGATTTGGATTTCATCATTTACAAAGAAATTGAGGTAGTAATACTTTAAAGTTATTGTGAGGCTTAAAACAGCTAATACATTGTCTGGTAAAATTGCCATTCATTGAATATTTTCTCTCCTTTCTAATAATTATTTTACTTTAGCAATGTCTGCAATAACATGCATTAATAACTAATTAATATATTACAAGCGAATGTTGAAAATTCAAGATAATTTCCCTCTTTGGTAAATAATAAAAATTCAGCTTTCGTTAAAGTTAAATAAAGGAAAGATAATGAAAAGCCAGTCTTGAATAGTGAGAGAGAAATTAATTGTTATCTCTACTATGAATAAAACAATTTCATTTTTAAATAAAGCCACAAAGAAGCCATGTCTCATATTTGGGACTCTTCAAGTTGGTAACAGATTGCATGGATGAGGAAAGATCAGTGAATCATCAGACAGCTGAATGAATGATTCCTTAAAAATTATGTTGGTACTACCTAAAATTGAAGCTAAACCTGTGACTGATAATTTGTTTAATCCTTTTGCCAAATAAGGAAATGTAAAAGATGAGAATAGACAATGACATGATCAATATTACATGTTTCAACAGTGATAGACTACTTGAACCAGACATAAAAAATGACTTGAATTTTTAAAAATGTATTCTGATAATAGAAAATGTATTCTCTTGAAAATCGCAGCAGGAATTTCTGTCACTCCCAAACATTGTTCTCCTGCATGCTAATATGACAGGTAATATCATGTGATCTGAAAATCCAGTCTTGTTTTATTATCACTGCCTACTAGTGTTACTTATTGTTTCACCTAGATGTGTTTTGATTTCCAATTATATAGAAAGGGCCTTGAAGTCAGGGAACATATCTTTACTATTTTGTATTTCTCCCAATGGCCACATGCATGCATAAAATGAATTTCATTCTTCAATATTTGTTGGACCTGTTTTTTCAGTAGTTAATGCACATGCTACACAGGCTCCTTAATCCATTATTTTCTAGCAAGATTTTATTCACAACCACTGCCTGATGCTGTTTATTTTCCTATTCACTGATAAGGTATCACAGTTTCCACCCTGAGAATGTTTTGAAACATTGCTTATTATAAAACAGAATTGTTGCTGAGTAGTTTTAATTGTCTCAACTGTATCCTAGTTTTATTCCATTTGTTAGAATGACAATGTTAATAGGTTTGGGAAATAAGGAACCTTCTGATTTCTTCACTACCTTATATAGAAGTGAAGATGCTTCTTGCTTAAAGATACCCTAACATTGTAATAGTCATTTTGCACCTTCCATGTCTCACACAAAATAACATTAAACATAAAAATTTTCAATATAACAATCTACACTGGAATTTCTTGGTAACAAAACACATGTTATCCCAAATATTAGACTAATAATTCAAAATCACAATAATCTACAACTCATTAGATCATTATTGAAACTAAGATGTTGTAGTTAGCTCAGATTATTTTTTGGCAAAGAATATATTAATTGTTATAAAAAGCATAGACTGCCTTTCATGCATAACACAGGTTAGTCCAAACAATAGATATTATCAGATATAAAATGCAACCAAACATGAGTATTGAGTCTTATTCCTAAGCAAAAAAAACAAAGTCTTGAAAAGAAAAATAAATAGGATAACACTCAGATACATATGATTCAATCATTGTTGATTACAAATCACCTTCTAATATCTATATTTGAAAATACTTAGTTTTTATTTATAAAAAGTGTCTCAAAATTTTAAAGAATTCTTAAATTTTTTAAAAAAGGAATCAATTTTGGTTAATTATGTATGGAAAAACATAAATTTCTATCAGAATATGAATTTATTTATGCTTCTGTATACTTCCTTGTTTTTAATCATGAAAGATTAAAAGCAAACTAAAACTTCAATGGTTGGGAAAAATTAACTTTTCCCCCTTACCTCAGCTTCCTTCCTATTTGTAGATTGTTAATGCTATCATCAACTACAAAAATCAATACTTTATTTGTAAAGCATTTTAATGTCACCAGAAAATGTTGTGTCATTTGAAGGCTTTATTAAGTTTATTGACAGTAGATTATTGCTGGGAAACATATTTTATATCTGGATGCCTATATTTATGACAGATTTAGTTATAAGGGAAATGAAATTGATGGATAATGCAAGAAGATTTGAACCAAAACTTTCCCTAATATTATTCTCTCACATTGAACTATCTAGTGCTATGCAATCCAAGGCTGAAGCAAATATCTTGTTAGAAATCAATTTTAGACAATAAAAAACCATGGTCTATCACTGAATAAAATATAAGGTCTTCAAAGGTCCCTTTTTAAATTAGTAGAACATATCTGTTTGGGTATTATAATACAACATCCAAGAAAAATAAAAAGTTCATTGTTCACTCTTCTTATTAACCTTCCTCCTCTATGTGAATTCTTACGTGAGTGCGGATCTGATATGGAAATGTTTTGTGTTATATATCCATTGTCCTCATTCTTTTTTGTTTTTGTTTCTTCTTTTTTCTGCCCAGTTTAAAGACTCAAAATTTATACATTTTGCACTTTAGAACACCATTCACTTTCATGGCTCAGGCTCTATTCTATTTCTGTTGGTACATGGAATCTGTTAGAAGGGCATTATAGGTAGACAGGCAGAAATAGTAAGTATGAGTGATCTATTATACAACATGATGACCGTACTTAATGACAATATATTGCATTCTTGAAAATCAAGAGAGTAGATTTTAAGTATTCTCACCACACAAAATGATGATACATATGTGAGGCAACTTGTATGTTCAGTAGTGCATTTGACCATCCAGTCTCGTGTACATATTTCAACACATCATGTTGTACATGAAAAAAATATGTAGAATTTTTACATGTCAATTAAAAACAAGTTAATTAAAAAAAGAAGAGACTTGCAGGTGCAAAGGGGAGTGTGACAAGAAAGAAGGAGTTGTAGGAAGAACATTCTCTAATACTTTGTCTCATTCATGTGCTCTCTCTCCTTGAGGAATCAACCCAGGCATTTTCAACAAACTCTCTCATCCACAGTCTCTCTAGCAGTTCCTCTCACTTCTCTTATTTTACTTTTCCTGGTTGGTGCACTCATGCTCTGAGTTTTTACTGTAAGAAGCCTCACTGCTTTCTCCCTCAATAGTACTGCTATCTGAGCAAGACACCAAGGTCTGGCTTCATCTTCAGAATAAAGTTATCATTGCTCCACAGACACTTCATTTGGGTATTCCTTTTCATTTATCTTCCTTTACAAAGTAAAATAACAAAACAACCCTTAACCCTTGGGGTAATACATATATGACCAGCTACATTACATATAAAATAGCTCAGAGGATTTCAGAAGTCCTGGGGTCTTTCCCGAACACTTTGCAGACCTTGCCCATATTTAACAGTAACCTCTCCTTCCATTCTTTTCCATGTGTTAACTCTTCGACTGTCCTTCCCCGCTCCAGGACAAGAGAAATGTTTTAACCTATTTCTCATAATAACAAGAAAGAGTACTGCAGAGCTGGGTAAGAATTATGAAATTTTGTGTTATTGATTTTTTTCTTTTTTTCTTTTTTATTAGAGCTTTATGACTATACATAGTACTTGGGTTCATCCTGACAAACTCAGACATGCATGGAAATCGATTTCAGTTCATGTTCCCCCTTTACCTCTACCCCATTTGTATTAATAATTTTTAAATGGTTTAAAGATTTGAAAATATTTCATTGTTTTAGACATCAAATATTAATTACAATTGGCATCTGACAGGTATATGAGATATTCTTTAGGTAAAATTGGACTTGTCAAATATAAAGAAGTATTGACAATATGTTTCTACTCCAGACATCTTGTGCCTTCTTCTACGGTCAATAGAAGAGCTACAAGGCTCCATTTGTAGCTTAGCTTTGGTCTCCACTTCAACTTAGGACAGCAAGTTGGAGTTACATTGGCCAAATAACTTGGGAAAAAAATATTATCCAAGTTTGCCTTCTCTCTCTCTTCTCTTTCTCTCTTTCACCCCTAAATCTCCAGGCATACTTATATTTTTATTTTCATCTATGAAATTAAGACCTAGTTTACTTTTTAATAGGAAAAGAAAAAAGTAATCATATTCTAAAATATACTTACTATAAATAAATTTCTGCTATTCTTTAGACAAAGATGAAATCTCAAGATATTTAATGTAGGGAGAGTTTGTTGTAAAGTGAGTGCATGGTCAGCAATCTAACTTTCAAATCAGATACGTTATTTGTTTAATAAAGAGGTAACTTAACTTAGGAAATGTCAAAGAATAAAAGCTCTCTGCTTTTACTGGTTCCATTCTAAAATCCTCATTTCAGTATATATTTTCCAAATAAAAGTAAAATAATTATTACTTTTATTTGGAACTGAACCTTTAAAAATCTATATAACAGGTGATATTTAATATTCAAATTTTATATTCAAATTAAAATAGAGTAGTTTATTCTATATAATCACTGATAGCTTCATTTTCATTAAACTTTGCATGCAGTGTTTGAGAGATTTCTTAACCCCTAAAATGTTAACATATTTTTGTTTCTATATGTATGTGGCTTAGTATAAATCAAGTGGCAGTAATCAGTATGCATTTCTTGTAGAATGGAAACATAAGTGACATTTTGAAATATTTTAATTGCATGTTCAGAAGTGCTAGTGGATATGCCAAAGTGAGAATAAGATTCTGAAACTAATTAATGTGACTTCATTTATCAAGAGCACTAGAGCTGTTATAAATACTAATAATAGAATTGTAACAGTATATTTCTGTTTGCTGATACTCAGTACTGTCATAGTGTATGCCCCACACCACTGAGTTGAAGAATGTCTTTGCAGTTATTTAACAAAAAGCATTCCACATTTCTCTGTAGCAAATTCTGAGGTGTCCATACTTGGGCTTCTTCATCTTTTACTAATATCCATAGTCCTGAGATTGACTGATTTGAAGAAAAATTAATAACTATGTTCATTGTATATAGAATTATAGAATTAAGGAATTCAGTAAAACAGTTCTAAGTTCAGATGCTAATAAATACAAATAAGTAAAATACAAGAAAAATATATCACTGTTAGTTATGGAGGAGATAAAAATGAGTTTAGGGGAGGTGTCAATATTGTAGAAGTTAGTAATAATTTAATATTTTGCCCCATCAGTAAGGACTATTCAGAAACAACAAAGGCTTCAACATTATATTCTTGAATAAAGTCCTGACCTTTATTTCCCATCTTGGAAATTTCCAAATACTTGGGAATCTTTGCATAGGAGTGTATGTTTCACAGTGTTGTGAGGACATACGGGAAAAGCACTGGATTCAGAATTCTAGATTTGTTCTTGAATCTGCCATTCTTTGGTAATTTTTTTCTTTTTACTTAGTTTTATTCCTAGATCTTCAGTCTCTTTATACATAAACATAAGAGAGTGAGATTCACTTATATTATAGATCTTTTCAACTAGCTCTAAAAGACCAGGATTTTGTGATCATTAGCATAGGGTGATTAGCACCTTAAGAAAAGAATATAGAGGGAGCAAAGCTTAAAGTTTAGAATTGGACTCAAGGGTAAATTACTTGTGAATATGTGATTCCAGAAATTCATTTTGAGTTCCTATGAGTTGCCTCTACAGGCAAGCAGTTTGCTTCTTCTATGACAACAAAATTTCTAGGATAAATACAAAGCAGAACTTCATGGCAATAAGACAGTACAGGTAGAATGTGTCAAATACAAATTAATTAAAACTCTCATTTCAGAGAGACAGAAAACCAGCCATAGATGAATACAAATGTGTGAAGAGAAATGGACAGCAAACAAGCAGCATTTGTTGTCAGGAGCTAAAGGCGAGATTTGTAACACCATTAAAAGAAAGGAAGGGTATACTGCATATGTGGATTTGCTTAGAAAGTTCACTTGTGAGTTTGTTTAGAGTCCCAAGCTTAGCAAGCCTCCTTTAGTAACTTAGCTTTGTTCTCTATTTCTACCTAAGACATCAAATTGAGAGACATTGGCCAAAGAACTCATAAGCTAATAAGTTTGATTTTGATGGAACATGTCATAACCCTAAATATCTAATTATTGTGGATTTTTAAAATGAAACTCTAGTCTTATATATGAATCATCTTGAAAAACAGTATAATTTTCACCTGGAATTAGTAAAAAAAAATTAGGTATTTTTACTTCTTTTTTAAAAATCAAGGAAAAATCCACAAATTGAGTTGTTGAAAATTTCCTTCTACTGTTATGTTTTAGACATGTAAGTTATAGGTTTTTTTTTTTTTTTTGGACCTGCAATTGATTTCTTCTTGCATGATAAATGACAGCTACTGATTACATTAATATTCAGATTTCTGTCCTGTCTTCCCAAGAGGTCATTTTTAGTCTTTTTTTATTTTTTAATTAGTCTTTTTTATCCTAAGAATAGGATTATTTTTTATCTAACAAGAAGATAGTTTTTAGCTACAAGTACTGATCTTAAAGCACTCAGATAAACAAAATAACCGTTTCCACTGTAAATCATCAAATAATTCACTATGATTTAGATAATGTAGCAAATGCACAAAGGGAAACTTGTGAGGAATGTAAGCAATCCTTATTTTATTTGTTCCCCCCACAAAAACCATCTAATGATCCTTTAATATCATTATGAAGAAATGGTTGAACAATGACAAAGGTGATCTTTTACAATTCAATTTTTTAATCTAAAACTTAAAATTGTTCTAATATGATCAAACTATACTTGAGAATATCCTCATCTCTGGGCATAATATTCTCCAACACATTGTGCTATTTTACACCATCAGAGAAATTATAATTTCAATAGCATGTAGAGTAGAGAAACTGACCCTTTCCCAAGTCTGTTCCTTTATGATTTTATGATGGAGAAAGCTAATCAATATTATTATTCTCCTGTGCTACAAAATTTTTCTCTTTTTCCACACACAGGGAGATGAAAATAAACAAAGAGCAACAAAAACAAAACTTAACCCAAGTCTAAGAACTGATCCACTAATAAGCGAATATAGCCCTTATTTCTTTGCCTGCTCAGCTCTGAATATCATGCAATTAGCTTATAGAAGACCTAAGAAGATTAGAAAGAAGTAATCATCCATACCTATAGTATGCCAAGTTTCTGCTTGAAAGTATTTTTGCTTGTTTACCTATTCCTGATATCTTTTCTGTAAGGGTTCCCAGCTAATGCCTCAAAAGCTTCCCAGTATAGACTTTAAATTAGATATATGAACCTCATTTAATAGCTATACAATGTGGTGAATATTATTGATAGTATATCTGGGAAACCTTGTCAGTAGTAATTATTGAATTATGCTACATAATTTTAAGTCATGAAAATGGCTTATTAAATAGCATTTTCTTTCTTTTCTGCTTATATAGAATCAAGAAATAAATGAATACATTTAATTCTTATACATAGTTTGAGGAATGTTTCAGAGCATGGTAGTGCTATAGAAACGTGTTTATTTTAAAGATTACTTGGAATATTACAAGTAACATTAATGCATAGTCAGATACTAATGAGACCTAGGAAGTACCTATTCGGGCAATTCAAGAACGTGTGCCAAGGAGGAAAGAATCTCCTAGATACATTAGGAAATATTTAATTTCTAGGAATTACATTATATTGCAAATGGTGATGGTTCACTAAAGTTACTGTCAGGATGAGACTGAATTAAGAGAAAAACATAAATTATTTTAAAAGCCAGATTTGCATCTATGAAAACACGGAATTCCCTGGAAAGCACATAAATATGAGTTGCATAAAAATACTCATTCATAAAAATTGTGTATCACCCAATTTGGCCATATGAATCACCACATGAGAAAGGGATATTAAACCATTAGCCATCATGGTAGGCAGATGGAAACTGCATGATTATAGCGTGTGATAAAAAATGAGGGATGCATTTTATGGTAATCACATTATTTTGGCATGTTTATGCCAACAAATGTATCAACTCTATTCTATTCCCTACATGGTGAAATATTGAAAATAATTAGCATATTGTAATATAATAGGTGGATATATGGGTGGCTAGATAGAATTATCACCTACATATTCTTAGTTAACTATAAACAATTGTATACACTACAGTCTGAATCAAATTTAAAGAGTTCTCAGTTTATGAGAAACCTAACATTTTCCATATGCACTGTCATATTCCATTCTTTTCTAATATTCATATTTCATTAGCATTTAGTACATAGGCCTTGGGGGTTTTTTTGAAAAGAATTATAAATATATTCAATTTCTATATTTGTGAACAATTTATCATTTAAGTTACCATCAAGGCCTAGTTAGTTTGTGTAATACACTAAATTCATTTAAATCCCGCCTCTTTTACTTTTGATATGCAAATATTTTCACTTTGATGTTGTAGCAATACAAATTGAAGTTTGCAACATGAACCACTAATGCTAATTTGATTACTTTTCTATTAGTGTTGAGTGCTACAAAATTAGCAAGAGATTGTTTAAAAAAATGAAACTGGGAATGGAAGAACTCTTTCTCTGCAGGCCCTCTGCAATGATGGTAGTATTAATGCATGTACATTAATGCTTGATGATTCTTATAGAGCAATGAATACAATTTTAAGAAAAACATTCAGGATTTTTAGAAAAGCTGATGGCTTGATTTCTTTATTTAAATTGCAATTCATCAAAAGTCCTCACTCTACTTTTTTAACAAATCAGAGAGTTCATATCTATTTAAAATATTTATTGCAAATGACTTAAACCACAATTTATTTTTAGCAGTAAACAAATGTTTAATGTAGTAAATATAATGTGCCTGAATTTTGAATTCAACACATTTTTGATAGAGGTAGATTAAGCTTTTTCTTAAAGAAAATACTTGTTTCTTTGTTTTGTTTGATAAAAGATATCTAATGACCTATAATGGCAAGTACGATAGATATATGTGGTTGTAAATCAAACCATGATAGGTAGACCTGGAAGCTATTGAAAAATGATTTTTCTCTCCCTTTTCTAAGTAGAGCTTAAAAATGATACCTCACCAAGCATATATATCTCATGAATATGTAAGATTTCCCAGTGGTGGTGCTGCAGTAATACCTGCCACCTGTAGTGTGCCTGCAGCGTGCATGTTGCTTGTCTGTTTATCGATGAAATGTCTGTGTAGTGTCTGTCTGTAATTTACATTATGCCTGAAAGTCTCTATGCTCATTAACCTTTTACAGGTGCCGCACCATTCCAAGGAACTGCAGGTACTAAAAGAATGGGCAATACTTAAAAAGACAAGGCACAATACCCTTAAAGCTAACATTTTTCCTTACCACCCTTAGACAATGTTTGGAGGTCCTGATAGAAGACTCAATGAGTTAGATACAAATGACCAACTGAGAAAGTGAAACAGGCTAGCTAATGACGGAATGAGGGCCATACTGTGCACTACAAACTTACTGCTGATTACCTGACACCCTCCCAAATCATAGATCTCAAATAAAAAGAGAGATGGAGAGAGGGAGAGAAATGAACCAATCATTACTTGTATATCATCAAAAGTTTTTCCTCAAGATGTGACCAAAATAATGTGTTGGAATGTATTCACATGTTGTTTATTTTTTGTAGTGTGCTCAGTAATATAGTTGATATATGAAAATGTGATACAAAGGTTGACTTGGTTAGAATAGTGATAGAGATTAATAATGGACGTAGGGATCATAAACAGAATTAATTACATTAAGGATTAAATATTGGATTCTATTTGGCTGATTCTCTTTAATGATAATAAAATTTTAATATAATCTAGTCAATTAAATAATATCAAGCATTTGGCATTTTATTTTAATAAAATACATAAATTTTGTATCTAAGGAGAAAAACATAAGCAGTGATATGGTGGGGCAATGTGTGTGTATGTAATCTGTATTATCTATCTATCTATCTATCATCTATCTATCATTCTTAAATTTGTGAATATATATGTCCTTAAATTCCATATGTGAGGGAAAATAAAAGATTCTCACCCTTTTTAGCCAATTCCTCAAAATAATTTTTTTTTTCAAAAATTCACATTAGTTTACAGATGTGTTGTTGTTATTTTTTGTTTTGTTTTCTTTTTTCCAGGATATTACTTAAGAAGTTCTTAGTCGATCTACCTTAGGTAAACTTTTATTAAGGAGGTATTGTATAAACTTTAGCAAAGCAATCATATAATCCACCGACTTGTTATAATTGATGAATGCTATTACAATTATAGTAATCATTAATGCTTTTAAAAATAAATATGCCAATGATATTAATATTTATTCTTGAAATAAAAGTGGGAACAGCATCATGTGGGTCCTCTTCTATTTGAAGGCTTCACAATCTAAAATGCTATTTCATTCAACCTTTCATTTAAAAAATGCAAACTCTTGAATAAGTCTTTCATGCAAACTATTAATAATAATAACCCCATCTGTTTTAGTCAGTTTTCACTGCTGTGACTAAAGGATCCAACAAGAACAATTTTAAAGAGGACATTTATTTAGGGGCCCATGATTTCAGAGGTCTCAGTCCATAGACAGCTGGCTCCATTCCTTCGGGCTCAAGGTGAGGCAAAACATCGTGGTCGAAGAGTGTGCCAGAGGAAGGTAGCTCACATGATAATCAGACAGCCGAGAGAGACTCTACTAGCTAGATACAAAATATATACCTCAAAGGCACACCTCCAGGGGCCTATGTCCTCCAGCCATACCCCTGCCTGCCTTCAATTACCACTCAGTTAATCCCATCAGGGGATTAATTCACCGATTGGGTTAAGACCCTCATAACCCAATCATTTCTCCCGTAAACTTTCTTGCATATTCTCACACATGAGCTTTTGAGGAACAGCTCACATCTAAATCATAACACCATGCCCTCTTTTTATGTAACATAATTATAGCTAATTATGTTTCTTAACATGTAAGGAAACAAAATTGAGGCCTTTCAATAGTCATGAAGAAAGTTTCCCTACTTCTCTTGAAGGGACACATGCTATGGATGCAAATGTTCATTGCTTGTTCACCTAGACTCTTTCCTTCAATCCAAATGTTATACTTTTAAAAAAGCCATCCATAGCCCAGTGGCAGAGCATTTACCTAGCATGCAGGAGGCCCTGGGTTTCGGGGTTTCGTCCCACCACTGCCAAAAAAAAAAAAAAAAAAAAAAAAAAGCCTTGTATTTTCATACTCTTCCTGTTCACCCATAATTTGAAATTATTCAAATCACCACTGAAATGTTATGAGTCTTAAAAAGATATCTCCTGAAATATGCCATTTGCTGAGACCTCATCCCAGTCTTATAGTCACTTTCCATTTGCCAGTCTTTTCTTTCAATTTAAACAGTGTGTCCACTGGGTCCTGTGAAAGATAACAAAAAATTGACAGTTTACCTTTCACTGAAGGATGCAGTTGGTGAAGAAGGGAAAGAAGGCAGAGTTCATAAACCAGGAGAGAGTTTAAGGTCCAGCATCCTTATCTGAAGCAGCACGTAGTTCTTAGTTCCAATTAGATAAATACTTCCAAGACCAAAGAACAGATTATTTTTTAAATTTTATTTAATCTTAATTTACATTTTAAAAGCCACATTTGGCTAGTGGTAATCATATTGAACAGTGCAGATTTATTTATTTTTTAATCTTATTTATTTATTTATTTATTTATTTATTTATTTTGTGGTGCTGGGGATTGAACCCAGGGCCTTGTGCATGCAAGGCAAGCACTCTGCCAACTGAGCTATATCCCCAGCCCAAACAGTGCAGATTTAGATGCACATGTTCTCATTTAATTTTAAAAATCAAAGGTTAAATGTTTTCAATTTTGCATTTAAAATAGACACCAAGGAATAAAACTGGTGATGATTCTTGTTGACATTCCATGTTCTTTTGCTAACTCCAGATTACTTATCTTGACTTCATGTGTTTTTAACTTCCTCCTTCACTCAATACACTTGAAATATTGTTAAAGATTTTATCTATGTAATATATACAATTTACAAATAACAAATACATCATGTTTGTAAAATATAAAAATATACAAACACAAATTTTCTTTATGAATGGATTTTCAATAAATATTTATACAAAGATTTCATGCAGTGATTAGTCATGGAACGCTCTTTAAATCTGCTCCGATGTGCTGGTTCGAGCCCTAGCTTTGGAGTCAAATAGACAGGGGATCCAGTGTTAGTTCTGTGACTATCTGATTGACCTTGGGCAAATAACTAAGCCTTTCAAGGCATTCATTTCCTTACCAATAAATAGGACCAATAATGATTTACAGCACAATTAGCTAGTAAAATAGAGCATGGAGCACCATCTTGTGTGGCTCTTACTGTTTACTAAGCAGAAGTCAGCATATCAACCGGTCTTTCTTATTATTTATGTTGCAAAGCAGTCTTTTGAGTTCATCATATGCTCAAAAGGAATGTTTTGCATTGTTTTATTTTTTGTGGACAGCAATGGATAATTCCCAACACAGCTGAATATTAACATCATCAGTGAATTTTAGCACTTCCTCCTCCACAGGCCACACAAAAGACTTGGAGTGATCTTAACAGGACATTTCAGTGTGACAATGATCCTTTACAGTTTGGGGGGAAAGGATAGCATTTTCAAGCTTTGAAATATCATCTCAAGAAAAGAAAAATGCATATAATGTTGCTTCCTTTTGGGCTTCTTGCTTTTATATTTGAAGGTAAAATTTCCAAGTCATGTCCCTGTTAACTTTCAGATGGGGCTAATTATTTACCACAGTCAAACTTAAGAAATAGCCCTTGTAATATTAGAGGCCTCTATTTTTGTTCTTATAGATTATTTATGTCAAAGAAGAATTTGACACTACCAAGTGGGATTTGAAGTAAGAAAAAGAAAAAGATTGACTCCAAATATATGTAAAAAGCTTTTCACTCCCTGCTCCCAACCACTATTGTTAACATCAGTATCCATTGGGTACAATTATCCTACTCTTTTTCAACAAACAACTTCCAGATATGAAAATGCCATCAGTTTACAAAAGGTTATACTGTGGTTCTTCAAACACTGGTTTCTGTAGTTCTCATGGGGATAGATACTATACTTGACAATTTTTTGAAGTAAATTTAAGAAATAAGATGTTCAAATAAATTCAAATTGGGTTATTATGTAAGGCCTTTGCAAAGTGAGTTACAATGTCCCATGAATCTAATGCATCCATAATCTAGACTGAATTAAAGTTTATGAGAAGAGATTATCAAAGTCACAAGATACTTTGACACTGATAATGGCATGCATAAAACATGATACTTTCTTAATTATAGAGAAAATCTATCCTTAACTTAAGTATTAGGTAATTGTGAAAAAAACAGCATTGTCATATCTGAGCATTAGATTCACTGACTCTTTAGGCCTTGGTACTGTCTTATAAGAAAAAGTGAATTAGCACAAGAAAAATATGTAATTCCATTTTATTATTATTTTACAGAAAGGACTTTATTTTAAAAGTGTTGAAAACACCTTCTATTTAAATTTTTAGCTAAATAGTGATGATCTTTAAAAAAGAAAGTCTTAGGGTTGGAATATTTAGTTATATATTTAAAAGATTGGTATAAAATGTTTTAAAAAATTACAATGTTCAGCAAATGTTTAGAAGTGGGTGTTTTTATTGTAGGTGTATGTTCACAGTTTATAACATCCCCAAAATATTTATGTCTGGTAACCAGGAAGTAAAAAGGAAAGCTAGGTTGGCAACTGTTTTAATGGAAATCATATATGTTTGAATTGCATGTACACTAACTTGCCTAGTAGATAACTCAAAGTATTAGTAGAATTTTTGGAAATGCTGAATAAGAATCAGTTTTATCTAGAAAACCAACCCTGATGGGGGTAAAAAAAATCTCCTACCTGCTTAGGTTGGAATAAAAATATCACAGAAGTATTATCAATTCTCATAATCTACAATTACTTATTATCCTTTTAAAAGTACGTATACCATCTCCTTAAGAATAAACTTTGCAGTCTTGCCTTTATATATATTATGCCAAATTATAAAACTTGGACAGTCATAGAATTTAGTTGGCCATGGGACATGATGACCTGAAGTCTCTGTGTTCTCAAAGGCAATCTCTGGCTATTTCAGGTCAGTGTCACTGAATAGCACCACCTATGACAGATTTGTGACATTATGCTGTGATAGGAATAAACAGCCATTGAGAAGCAGATTAAGGGAAGCTGATTTGTTTTTATTTTTCTTTATTTTTTATCACCCACATTTGATTCTTAGCTTTCAAGAGTCAAAATCAAATAGGAAAACAGAAATTTATATTTGGAAAGATAGTAGATGACAAAATCAGATTTCTATAAAACTGAGATCAGCTTTCTAACATCCCACCTAAAAGCACAAAAAATATGAATACCATGAATTCTACTTATTTGAAAATAATTTATATGTTGAGTTGTTCCTAATACTGTTTAAATTTAATAACCAATAGGTTTATGTGTTCAAGTATGTACTTTTAGTACAATGTCTTAGTGAAAGTCAAAGTATATTTTGAAAATGTATTAAGAAATTGCTGCCTTTATTAGAAATAGGTACAATGATAAAATCATACTTTTAAAATCAGATAATCATCTTCAAAACTATCACCAAAATATTTTGGCTTAGGAAGCTAAAATATTTCAATATACAGATCTGTGTCATTCAATAGAGCAGCTACTAGCCAGTTGGGACAACTGAACAATTGAAGTATGGCGAGTCCAAACTTATGAGTACTGTGAGTCTTAACAGACATACCAGATATAAAGGATTTAGTACAGACAAAAAGAATGAAAAATATGTTATTAGTGATTTCATATTGATATAAAATATTTTACATATATTGGTTTGAATGGCATTCATATTAGTGTCATTTTTTATTTGCTTTTGTAAAAACATGGCTATATTTTAAGTTATCTCTGTGGCTCTCAGGTGCAATTTGCATTGCATTTCTATTGGTCAGAATTGATGGTGAAAGCATTTATCTTTATGCACCAAAGAAAAATTCTGGCCAGGGATGGTGGTGCATGCCTGTAATTCCAGAAATCTGGAAGACTGAAGCAAGAGGAAAACAAGTTCAAAGTCAGCCTCGGCAAATTAGTGAGGCCTTAAGCAACTTAGCAAGATCCTGTCTCAAAATTTAAAAATTAAATAAATAGGAAGGACTGGGGATGTAGTTCAATGGTAAACCAAACCTGGGTTCAATGCCTGGTACAAGGGGAAAAAAAAGAAGAGGAAGAGGAAGAGGAGGAAGAAGAAGAAGGAGAAGAAGAAGAAGAAGAGGAGGAGGAGGAGGAGGAGGAGGAGGAAGAAGAAGAAAGAAAGAAAGAAAGAAAGAAAGAAAGAAAGAAAGAAAGAAAGAAAGAAAAAGAAAGAAAGAAAAGAAAAGAAAAGAAAAGAAAAATTCTGCAACTTAAAGATAAACAATGAGGCAAGTGTATGTTGATTTTGTAATACTATCATAACAAATTTCCATTAACTTAAAATAATACTAATTTATTATCTTTTAATTCTGGAATTTAGCAGTTCACAGTGGATCCCACTGGGTTAAAATCAAGATGTCAGCAAAGTTGCACTCCTTTCCCAAGCTCCTATGGAAGAATTCTTGCTTTATTCAATTTCCTTTATTAGTGGCCCTTTCTTCCTAGTGTCCAAAGCAACATTTTACCAAGTACTTCTAACATGGCAACTTCTCTGATTCTCTCTCTCTCTATGCCTCCTTTTACACAGTAAGGACCATATGATTACATTAAACCCACCTAAACAAACTGGAAAAATCTTCCCACCTCAAGGTCAGATGATCTGCCTTTTCAATTCCTGCACTGTCACATTATCTGACATATAGCTTCCTGGGATTAGGGTGTGGACATATTTAGGTGGTCATTATTCTGCCTAGTGCAATGTTTATACATATATTGACATTTAATGCAATAGATGAATATATGAAAACTCACCTATCATCTATCTCTCTGTCATCTATGTTATCTTCTCTCTCTCATGAAAAATAGCAGAGTCTTTCTTCAGACTGTCCCCTTTCTTTCTTTTTGGTACAGATTTTGTCATCATCTAAGACCTCTAAACATTTATTGTAATTTTTTATCTCATTAAGATAGTCATAGCCAAAAGCTAGTACATAAGAACATAGAAAAACTAAGTTGTCTATTTTAATTTGATGGCTCTAATTGGACTGAAATCCTTTAGAGTTTGGGATCATTTGCTACATTCCTCAGGTAGGTAAACAACTGATGCAGCAGGCACCCCAAAAGAACAGAGTGTGAATTCCAGTGAGTAAGGACATTTTTCAGCATGGATAGAATCATTAGACCTTTCACGAAGAAGAAAAGGCTTTGAGACAAAGCCAAATAAAGAAAAGAAAAATGCTACTTTTTTGAGCCTCCAAGAGACTCTTAGTCTAGCATACCTGCTCAGACCTTTTGAGATTATCTTGGGACACACTACTATTTTTAACTACTACTAAAAAGTGAGTTTGCTCAGAAACTATGGAAGATATTTGGCAACACCTTGTCAGATATAAGAAAAAATTTTGACTTATTTTAAAAGTATAGTTGATTAAACCCATTTTTCACCATTGTATTTTTATATATTGGAAGATAAATAGACTTAATTATGTATACCACAATTGTTGAGAGTAGTGCTTAGAAGTCACAATTTGGTCATTGTACTTTCACACAAAAAGACTCAAAGACTTTTTCAAAAGTAACAGTTTATGATTTTAAATTAAGTTCATCTTTTAAGATGTTGAACTCTAAATTACAATGTTTAAATTGTGTTCTTGTTGTCAGTATTGATACTGCTTTAATAAGACCTAAGAACACTGTTCAGTGGCCCCATTGGACAAAGCTGAATTGGCTACTAATTGCCAAAATTATAACAGTAAAATTGATAAATTCTAAACATGGAGATTTAAATACCATGGTTTTTTTTAAAAAGCTGAGTATTTTATTTCTTTTGGTGGGTTTTGTTTTCTACTTTCTTTTTTGCTTTGCTCACACCAAAGAAATGAAAAGATTTTAGTCAGATATTTTCCATGTAATTATAGATAAAATAAGTTGAGAAAGGCAAAATAAATATATTTATAATTCTGTATACTTACAAAGCTCTCTTCATTTTAGAAATAATTATTGTAAAAAGTTGTCTATTCAATATTTGTAATAAGTTATGACATGGAAGGAAAATATTTTTTTTGATGATGAAGCTTTTTTTTTAGTTGTTGATGGATCTTTTTATTTTATTCATTTATTATTTATATGTGGTGCTGAGGATCGAACCCAGTGCCTCACGCATGCTAGGCAAGCACTCTACCACTGAGCCATAGCCCCAGCCCAGGAAGGAAAATATTTTTTACTGTAAAAATTAGTTCAGAGTATATTTCAACCCCAATTTGGATGCTTTTGTTAGATTGTGAAACTCTTCAGTATTAGAGATCTATTTCAATAAATTTAGACTTTACACTATATTATTTAGAAAATATGGATTTGGATGGTAGTAAAGTTCAAATATTCCTGTAACAAGTAAAATTATAAAACTGAGGGTAGAGATAGGTCAAATTTTGAGGCACTGATCAAGGCAAAATCAATATGTATCTAAAAGCAGTGACAAAGTACAAAAAAAATATTGTCCATTGATTCAGACATGTGTGCCTTAGAAACATCTGTTTACACAAATTATTTTTTTTCTAAAAACCTGTGGATAATATTGAACACTTCCCTTAGCCTAGGTCTGAATGAGCATAGCATGTTAGTGATAATATATATGAATGATACCATTGTACTCAAGATATTTTTAAAGAATACTTACTAAAGAAAGTCAACAGGCTAAATTATCTGATTTTTGTCCTTATTTTTACTGGAGAATATGAGAAATAAATAATCATGGAATACCCAAATGTATTTTAACTTTTTGCCTGGGTTTGGTGGACCATGCTTGTAATCCCAGTGATTCAGGAGGCTGAGGCAGGAAGATTGTGAGTTCAAAGCCAGCCTCAGCAACTTAGGGAGGCACTAAGCAACTCAGTGGGACTCTGTCTCCAAAAAGACAAAAGAAAAAAGAAAATGACTGGGGATGTTGTCCAGTGTTAAAGGACCCCTGGGTTCAATCCCCAGTACTAAAAAAGAAAAAGAAAAGAAAAGGAAAAAAATTTTTTTCTTTAATTGATGGTGGATTAGGCAAATAGAAATAAATCTCTAAAAGAACTAAGAGTGGTAATTAAGTAAAATATAATGAGCAACTTAACTGAACTATTTTCAAGCAAAATAAGAGTTCAAAGTAGGAAATTATGAACTATTCAAGGGAAAGTTTTGACACATTCACAAAGAATATGATCTTTGAAATAGACTTTGAAAGTAAAATAGTATTTGGCCACAATGAAATTGAAGGGAGGGCTTCCTTTAAGGAAACTGACAGAGTGAATGAAAACTCTAGATTGAGATGGTACTCTTGACCTTCCAACAATGATTTCCATTTAGAGAATAAAGAGGTGTTACTTGGTTGAATAACTATTTGATTTGTGTTTTTACCCACTAGAATTGTACAGGATAAATAGGTTGGGGGCAGGAAGGAAATGATTGAAATACTCATTAGTGTTTTGAGTGGTTTTCTTGATATGATAAGAATATGACTCAACCATTGTGGACAAAGGCTAAAAAAACTTAGTAGCAGAAGTCTTCCTGAAATCTGGTTCAGTGTGTTGATGTTACCTTGCAACTTGCCAAAAACCCCAGTTGCCTGGGGTCCATTGGAAGCCTTTTGGCTCAAAACACCTAAGCCTGTGGTTCAGCAATCTATGATATAATAAGAATCTGAGACACACTATCATTTGAACATAACTGCCTAGAAATATATTTCCAGAGTAGAAATCCATAAATTGAAGGATTAAATGGATTTGAAAATAAAGAAAATATAGACTAATCAAGAACAGCAAAAGTTTTCTTGTAAACCACTAAGGAGATAGGGTATATAAGACAACAGTTAAATTAGTCTCAAAAGGATGATTTTGAAAATATGCAACTGGTAAGAAAGCTGCTATTACAGATGAAATTATAGGTCTGGGGCCAAATGTCAGGGATTGGTCTTGATTGGACCAAATATTTGTTTGCTGGTTTTCATTGATCTAGAAAGTCTGCTATTAATGTGTTTGTAGTCTACTTCTTCAGAGAAGTACCAGGACCATTAGAATATGTGATATAGCAGAAAACACCTTGGACTTTAGAGTCAGAAGATCTAAACCATAGCTGTGATACATCTATAATTCCATATAGCTATGATCATTATTTGTATTACCTTTGATAACTTCTTAGAGCTCTATGTTTTTTGTTTGATTTTTTTTTTTTTTTGGTCTTACTTGCACCCATCAAGACAATGGAAAAATCACTCCTCTTTCGTTAACTGTTGTAGGGAAACAATGTAACAACAGCATTACAAGCGTGTTATTACAAGTATGTAATAACAGCATTGTCACTGGCAACAGGGAGCTTGTAATATATAGTAAATTCTTCCTTCTTGGCTGATTACACGGCACTTCATTTGAGTTATCCCAATATTTGGTGGAGAAATAATGAATTGGAGGAAAAGGATGGAGGAAAAAGAAAAATATTTCTTAGGATATTTCCAAATGTTTGGAGGAAATCAAGACCAAATTGTTACCTAGAAACTCATTTGAATAGAGCATCCCTAACATAGTTTCCTATCCTTGAGTGTCCTGGAGAAAATTCTTGTGCAATGCATCTGAAAATATTTACTCAGGGGTTGCAGAAAAAAATGACTAAGGTTATTTTGGAGAGATGTGGAACCAAAAGATATATTACATTTCAAATATAAAATAGCAATGCACTGTAATGTTTTGCTATCAGCTACACCAATTAATGCAGATGATGCTAATTAAAAGTAAATTTAGACAGTGATTAGGTTTTCTCACCATTGTTAGGGAGAATTGATTCTTCTATAGATCAAATATGTTAAAGTAAGAAGTTAATGATTTATTGATGTATTTTAAAGCACCTAATTTAGACTATAATTCTGGGGAAAACATTTGTGTTAATACTGAATATTAAATGACAAACGTTTTCTCTTGTAAAAGGAATGGCACCATTTGTGTAACCCTAGAGCCATGCACATGTTGATGTTTCAAATAAATTATTGTGTGTGGCTGTATAATCTCAATTTTAGTTTTATAAAACTTATAATACAAGAATTCTATTGCACATGTGCTCATTTATATGGCAGTATACAGCTGTGTGTGGAATAATAACTTTATTGAACAAAATTATGTGCTGTACAACTTGCTGCAAAAATTTCATGGTCCCATCTGGACTAGCTTTGCAACTGAACAGGCTGAAGTGGGCAGAGATTTTACAAAATAATGGAAATCAGTAGTATGTTTCTGTGTCAGTTCTAACATTAAGAAAATAAGGTCAGTAGGTGTTCAAGCTAGAAGAATACCTTCATCATAGCCAAAAGGAATTTTTATTTGGGACAGATTAACTTGTCCCTCTAGGAAAGTGTGTACAGGCAGATGCTTGTTCACATCTGAATGTATTGCTCTGATACAAAGTTTATAAAATCTGGTTTCTTAAACATAAAAAATCAGTTGACCTTTGAAAAAATTCTTTTACTTTGTCAACATAGGATTAAATGAGCTGTGTTTTGGGGAAATTATTTTCCAAGATAGTAAATTTTGCGCAACACTGTGGAAGAATTTTACTGAATGTTGTGAAGGAGAAATAAAGAAAGATTTAAGCAGGTACAAGACAGAGGATAGCAGGATGCATCCACTCGGTTCTTTCTTCTCATATCTTTCTGTTGACTTTCCCTCCCATCTTTCCATTTATTGTTCTTGCCTCTCTCGTTCCTTCTTCCTATAAATTAATGGGATACTAAGAACATAGAGAAAAGAAAAGAAAAAGAAACAGCACAAACTCCATCTGTACACAATCTAGTAAAACTAAATCCTGTGTCAGAAAAGAAAGAAAAATGAGGAAAACAAAGACTTTAGAACAACAAAATCATATATTCCCCAAAATGTTCTTAAATCTGGTAAAATTGTGACAAAATGGGGATGGTATTATTATTTTTAATGTTATCTATTCATTATGCTGTGATGGCATATTTTATGTTTTGTGATCCACATACACACATATATGCACACATTTATAAAGATGGTAAAATTTCAAATATATATTAAATGGGTAGTAAAACAAGGACCTGGGCAGTAGAGTGGGCAAAACCATGTTGATGTTAAAAAATGCATGTCAAATTTGTTTTTAAACTCAACATAAACTCTTATGTTCATAGACTCTAGTTAGGACATGCTAAACCATCTATAACAAAAATCCCTGGGAAAACAGAAAGCTCATGAAGTATTCCACAACTTGACTTATATACTCTCATTTAAAAAGTGTACTAAGCAAAATCAGATAATATATTTGGATTCTAAAAACATAAAATGATAAGGCAAATGTGCATTTTGTGTGTATGAGTTCTGAAATTTTCCTCAGAATATGTTTTTAAATAGTTTAAATGTTTTTCATGATAAAGTATTAAATACATGTTTATACATACATACATACTTAATGAGAATTACATGACCATAGATGATCAGTATACACCTTCCCTAATATATAAGAGAGCTTTCATTAAGTAGCATTTCAGATTGTGTTATGTTTGTGCTTCTAACACATTAGATATATAGTTATGTATCTAATGTGTTTCATGACCACACACATATACACAGAAACACATATTCAAATAGACAATAACTCAGCTAACTTGTATTTACCCAAATAGTTCACACACACACACACATATATTAGCATGGATATACATTGTAAAAGATAATTTAAAGCATGCCTACTAACAATCTTCAAATGATCAGATGAAGAAAGTAAGCCAAAGCCTGACAAGAGAGAGGCTCTTTGGCACTGTACCTTTTGTTGTTATCTTTCATATTGGGAGTAGTTATATGAATGAAGAGAAAATCCAATAATATGTTCATACTTGATGTCAGGAACGAAAATATTTACCCTTACTTCTGTGATCAACAACACTGTAACTATTTTCTTAACAAGTATAATGTTGAAGCCCAATTAAACAATTGTAAACAACAACCAAACAACAGAAGCATCATTTGGACCGTACTATTGAAACTAATTATAAACTCCTGAAAATAATGATCAAATATGCTGAACCAATGTAATAGAATACAGCTTCTTTTAATGTGTAAAGCAAACTGTTTTGGTATTATGAATAACTTTAAGCAAAAAACCCATTCCCCCAACCCTATAAATTCTGTCAATCTTTTCTTTTTCACCTCAGTGAGAATTATCAGCATGCTTATAAACACATTTACTTGAAAATAATAAATTGAAAAATAAAGTGATCTTTATTTAATCAATAGAAACAAAGAGAACAGGCATGCTCTGAGTCAGCCTTTCTTTTTCTGGACCTATATCAGCCTCTACAAGGGATGAAATGATAAACATCCAGGCACTATGATTTCACCACCAGTACATGTTCACACAGTTCCAAACTAGACACACCATTCCTATTTGAATCACTGTGCATGATTTCATAATACTTAATAGCCCAGCAGTTTCACTGTACCAAAGTGCTCCCATATATTTAATGTAGACTGGTTTTTAAAGTAAATTGGCATAAATAATCTTGATAGCATTATAGGCCCTACTTAGATGACTCTTGGGTATAGAGGGCAAGATTTTTTGCAATGATGCTAACAAAATTAGTTTCTAATGCATGACTTCAGTAGAAATAGAGATAAAATTCAAGAAAACTAGAAAATACACCGTGTAAGCCAATAAAAAAATTTTTAACCAAGTAGAATATTTCTTTAAGTAAAATCATGCTTTAGTAATTAATGCAAATTTTACAATAATTTTGGCATGAAATAATTACTCCTTGAGGTATTCTCAGCTTAACTTAATAGAAAAATCAAGTGGAGAATGATCCACGTGTCTGCTATATTGATTCTGTCTACAGCTATAGCCCCAAATATTTTGACATGAGCATTCCTGCAATATCTGAAGCTCTGTGCCATTTGTAATCATAATTCTCCTGCTGAGATCACAGCTCAGGCTGATGCCAGCCTGCTCCTATCTCTGCAAGGTCAGAAGAAAAGTAATTTATATACTGTAATTAGCCCAAACTTTAGCTTTGTGTAGATGACTTTAACTTAAACCTTAACATTTCCATAGATAGATGCATCACTTTAAAAATAAAAACTATTTTCATATTTTTCATTAATGTGCAGTATTTTGAAAAGGCACAGTTGGTCTAGAAGAAATAGAATCATACTTATTTAAGATTTTTTACCAAAGCGTATTTGTTTTAAGCCTGTGGATCACCTACCAGCCTCCCTGCTGTAAGTTTATTTTTATTTAAGTGTGTTACTTTTGGATTCTTCTGGGTAGACTATCCAATAGAAACATTTTGCTTCTATTGACCATGAAGGAAGTGAATCATAAATAGTAGCATCTTACTAAGAAATTTTCTGTGTAGAGGAACAATGACATCTGAAGGAAGCTTCTGCAATGTAAACATTTCACTCCAGAAAATACTAAATGCTTTTCCTTTCGCAACTGCATCTGCCCTTTATGGTTCTTACCCTCATTTCTTCATCAGTCATGAAATAAATAATACCATTTTCTTCATTTTAACTAACATTGAATGAACTAGGTTTTCTTTCTTTTTTTATGAACCAGCATTATAGGTTTCATAGGCAAAGTAATGCCATTCTCAAAGCCTTCTGAGGCCTGAAGAGTAAATATACAAATCACTCTCAGGTTTTAGAGGAAGGAGCTACAGTTTGATCCTTAGAAATGTGCTTCACAATTATTGTGACCATGATTTCTATTCTATACTGGCAGGGGGAAATATTTCCTAGCTACAAAATTATACACATTGAAGGCACACATTTGATTTCATTCTACATGTAATTGATGGTTACATCCTCTATGCTAGATTCAACTAGAATTTATAGAACAGAGGAAGAAGAGGAAAAAAGAGAGAGCAAGAGTGAGAGGAAAAGAGAGAAATAAGGGCACAGCATTATCCTGAAAGATAGTAGCAGGAAGAAACCATACAAACAGAATAACTCTTCAACTATGAGGACCAGGCAATACTAAAATAAAGACACTGATTAATAAGAATAGTAATAATAAAGCATATTATTGTAGATTTAGTAAATGCTAGAAACTCTTCATAGTACTTTCCATTAACTGAATTTTGACAATACTATCCAGTTATCCTATCCTGTTAGTCCCATTTTAAAGATGAGAAAATAAGTACAAAGTGATTAATTAATTTATTGAAAATCATGAACTTGAATGGCTAAAACAATTAAAAATTAGGCAATCTGACTTCAAGAGCACATAAGATGACTTACTTAGTTTCAGAGATGTCAAAATAAAACAAAAAAAGCAAAACAAAGCAAAAAATTCTAGAATCTTTATTTGTGATTTTACTACACAAGATAGTTTTTCTGTAAAATGTGCAAAAGTCAAATGTCTAGGTTTAACTTCCTTTTCATAAAAGTGTGCATAATCATATGCCCACAGCTTGCAGGGTTTCTTGAATTTCAAATGTTTGTCTTTTAAAATATAGGACAATGCATCAACTGTTCTGTAGATGTTAGTTGTTTTATCTGTTGTTAATTTTTTTTTAATGAGAAACTGAGTTTTTGCTTGAGCTACTTATAATGGGAAGGTTTGGTAAACTGAAAGTGACACTCCTTAGCATTTGTTTGCTATGAGACTCTCCCCAGTCACGGGGGGTTTTACTGGAAAAGTGATGCAAAGGAAAAAATACACATAAATAGAGATGTCATTAGTAAAGCCACTTTGGTTGGGCAGTAAACCCATAAAGAGTTTCACTAGGGTGTCTACACCCTTTCTTCACAAAGGAAACCCAAGAACAGATGGAAGCAAGAACCAAGTTCAAAATAGATTTCATGTGTGGGAAATATATATATAAATATATAATTAGGAAGCACGTTTATGAATGTTTTTCCTAGTAACCCATTCTGTTAGGTTATCAGCATCATGTGATTTCAAAAACATAAGATTTCTTTTTTTCTCACTGTGTTTATTCATATTATTTTGTTCAGAATCAGAAGAATTTATTTAGCCAGGCGCAGTGGCACAAGCCTGTAATCCCAGCACTTAGGGAGGCTGAGACAGGAGAATCACGAGTTCAAAGCCAGCCTGAGCAATGGCGAGGTGCTAAGCAACTCAGTGAGACCCTGTCTCTATATAAAACCCAAAATAGGGCTGGGGATGTGGCTCAGTGGTCGAGTGCCCCTGAGTTCAATCCCCAGTATCAAAAAAAAAAAAAAGAAAAAAAAGAATTAGAAGAATTTAACCATTTTACAAGTGGAAACACACTAAGTTTATAATTTTTGTAAGATAAAGCTAAGCAAAAATGAGTCATGATAGCTATACTGTCAATATGGCAGGCATTGGCTGAGCATGGGTGATTTACATCTAAATTAATTAAAATTAAATAAAATTAAAGCTCCACTCGCTCAGTCACACTCGCTATCCCCCCCCCCCATAGCTTATTTCCACTATTATGGGAAGTTCAGTTGAATGGTATAGTTCAGAGTCATGGCTAACAGGTCAAGCTGGAATCTCATGTCTCAGATTGCTGTCCAGCTTCTTCATTTACTAGCTGTGCACTTTTGGACAAGTTCTTGAGCTTCATTTCTTTATTTGCCAAATGGGTTTGGTGATAGTACCCATGTTATATAGTTGTCATATGAATTAAATGAAATATATATAACATACTTAAATTACTATGTGTCACAAACTGAAGACTAAACAAATTACAGCAATTATTATGATGGTCTGGGCATGTACTTAGACCCATTAAGTTAAATTTCACTATAAAAGGATGAATAGCACATCCTGGGATTCAAATCAATAAGATAATAGGCCCCTATAATATTTAATCATAATGCATTATCACTTCCATTTATTCATATACATTTTGTCCATTTTCAAAAGGGACTTGGGACTATTAAAACATTTTTAAGCACAAAGTACTTAAAAATCATTAGCTAATTTAAAGCAGATAAAACCCAAACTGTTGATGAGAATGGAATCATATAGAAGACCAATGGTAAAAGGACTTCATTACAATTGCAGAAAAATAAATCTCAGCTGAGAAGCCTAGTATTCACAGGGATACATCTATTCAGGCATAAACTTTTTTTTTTTTTTTTTTGATGATGCTGGGGATCGAACCCTGGATCTTGTGCTTGCAAGGCAAGCACTCTACCAACTGAGCTAGATCCTCAGCCACCAGGCATAATCTATTTTTTTTTAATTAAAAAAAATCTAGTTAAGATTTAAAATAGATTTAAGAAAAGTTTCAGAGTTGATTTCATGTATAATGTGAATTTAGCTCATTTTTTCATGAGAAATAAAACCTTATGGAATTGTTGGGAAATGTTCTATTACACATCCTCGTTTAAAAGCCTACCATTGTTTATAGAAGAAGGCGGATATAATCAGTAAAACTACCTGAAGATCCCTTAGGGAGGCACTGAGACAACTTCATGGAGTTGACTGGACCTTTTTCATTAAATTACAAACTGAGTGACTCGGAAAATATTCAATCTCTGTGTCCTTCAATTTTCCATCTGTAAAATGGATTGTACATAAACAATCGTGGGTTTGGCGAAAAGGATAAATTAATAGATACGAGTGCATAATACTTAATGAATCTGTAATATACATTGTTTTTGATATTGAAGAAGAGCATTGGAGTGGCTGGCTGTGATTTTGCAGACTTCTAATTCCTCTCTTCCTCCTTTTCTCCTGAAAATTTGCTGCAGGATGTGTAGAACTATCTTGTCAGTTATCTTAATTGCTAAGATTATCACAGCATAAAATAATACATTATGAATTTTTAGTATAAATATAAGAATTTATTAAGTTCACTTTTAGTTACTATTTATTTCTTAAAATTCTATGTAGTATGTTCATGTTTTTTGATGAAGTTTACTTGAGGGTATTTATGTTGTTTTTGTTGTTATTTCTTTTTATATATTCTAGTACTGTGGCAATAGTTTCCAAATTCAGGGGGGAAAAGAAAGAGTGAGAATATATGCTAATGGAAATTACTTAGAGAAACCTGAGTAAATCTAGTAATTCTGTACCATCTGTGGTAGGGAAATTAGACAGTACACTTAAAATGATTTAATAATTAAATATGTATTTATTAAATCATTTATAATAGCTTTAGTATATGACTTGAGGGTTAAAAGGCAACCACATCCTCATTACCTTTGAAGCTTCATTGAAGAGTGAGTTCCAGAGTCAGCTCTTTTACTGCCTGAACATGCTTTGACCTATAAGTCTTTGGTAAAGGAAAAAAAAAAAAAAAGGTCAGTTTCAACTACTATGCACTACTTAATCACTGCAGCATGACATGGGGAGGAGGAAGAAGTGTCATGAAAAGTTGACAATAAACAAAAACAGTAAGAATACTACCTGTAGGAAACAGCAGATGATATGATATTAAGGCAGAAGGCAGAACCTCTGCACCACAGCTGGAGAGGAGAAAAGAGACATTAGTCAAATGAGTTATGAAAAATAAATGACACTAAATTCCAGAGAGGTCCTAATGTTTTACTCATAGTACTATGTATTTTCCGTTTTTAAGACATATTTGTTAGTTGTACCTTATTGTTGTTGATAATATAGTTCTCAAGTGATTAATTTAGGAAATGATACTGTGTTCAAAAAGTGTAGAGTTGTTTTAACTTGGTTAACTTAATTGATTTACTTTAAAAATTATTCTCACAGATCATGTCCAAATGTTTGCTTTCTAAATTGATGAATTAACCATTTAGATATATTTTCTTACTTTGTAGGACAGGTGTTCTGAGTAATATGGTGAAAATGAAAATATCACTTAGTACAGTAGAGGGAGGGGAAAAAGGGGAAAGAGACAGCGAGGAAAAGTAAGGGCGCTCAGGACTGATATGGAGTAAATTAAATTCCATGCACATATGGTTATGTCAAAAATGAACCAAACAGGCTGGGGCTCAGTGGTAGAGCATTTGCTTAGCACATGGGAGGCACTGGGTTCCATCCTCAGCACCACATAGAAAAATAAAATTAAATGTTATTGTCCATCTTTGACTAATAATATTTTTTTAAAAAATGAACGTAATTATTATGTGTAACTATAATGCGCTAATAAAAGCTAAGAAAAAGTACTACAAAAGCTTTAAACAAATGGTAGTGTTTCTATTCTTGTCTTTCTTTTATTAATTTATAGGGTTTCTTTTTAAAGAATAATGTGTAAAGTAGCCTTTGAAGCTCTATTTTAACTTTTTGGTCCTATTTTCTCAAACCAAATGGACATAGTTGCATTATTCTAGCTCTGACATCCACAGATTGCCTGCCATGTGATTTTTGACCATCCTTCTTTTTATTTTCTATAGTTCAGTAAAGTTCGTATTAAGGAAAATCCCTTCAAAAAGTAATTTTAAGGAAAAAACTTCCCTTAAGCTAACATAGTTCTTATTTTTTCTACTTTCAACTTCAGCTCTTTTACTGTGTTTGTAAATTTGAGGACTTAGGTAATTTTAGATAAATCCTCTGGCCATTCCCTACACTTTTCATACTTTTTATACCATCAAATAGTGTGCCAGATCACTGCATACCTACAAAAGAGTTCAACCAGGGTGCTTCAATAATCAAAATAAAGAGAAATTTGAAAATTCATTGACATATTAGTAAGAGTCAATGAAAAGGAATCCAATTTTCTGTAGCATTGGTTCTACATAATTAAAATACAAAATAAAATTAACATTGAAATATCATATAATGTCTACTATAAAAATATTAAATGGCAGATAAACTTTATTCAAGTGTTAAATTGTCAAACATACCATTTTAGCAGCACAGCATTTCTTTTAGGCCAGTTTTTCCATCTTCCACTTTTTGGCACTGCTAAGACTTGCTTATATTGATAGAAATAATGAAGCATTTTGGAAAGTCAGGGAGAGAGGTTTTTATGTTTATGGAAAACAAGTAACTGAATCATATTAAAATTGGAAGTTCACACACAGACATGCACACACATATACAGAGGCATGATATAAAGAAAACACAAAATTTGAACCCTTGCCAGGAGTCATGGTAGAGACCACTGATATCATGATAGTATGTTACAAGTTCAGCAAACTTCTTTTTACAAATTTTATTTATTTATTCATTTCTATTTTGGTACTAGGGATTTAACCTAGAGGCACTTTACCACTGAGCTACATCTCCAATGCTTTTTTTTTTTTTAATTTTTTTTTTAGTTGTGGATGGACACAACATCTTATTTTGTTTATTTATTTTGATGTGGTGCTGAGGATCGAACCCAGTGACTCACACATTGTGAGGCAAGTGCTCTACCACTGAGCTACAATTCCAGCCCCTCCAATGCTTTTTTATCTTTTATTTTGAGAAAGGGTCTCACCAGGTTGCTTAGGGGCTCATTAAGTAGCTGAGTCTGGTTTTGAACTTGTGATCTTCCTGCCTCAGCTTCACAAATCTCTGGGATTATGGATGTGTGCCACTGCACTCGGCTTGTAAACTTCTAATCAACAAATTTTCAATCACTAAATTGTATATATTCTGAGACAGAAATTTATCATTAATTTTCAATTACTTACTTTGTTTATCAAAGTACATTTTCCCATATCTTCATATACCTGCCTTTTCTGTCCCTGGTGTATATAACAAATATGTATGGGCTATATTCAGGAAATTTATTTGGGGCTCAATTCCCTAATAATAAACCCATCTTTAAGTTAGCCTGAAGCATGTTGTTGAGGGTGACTGGCATGGAGCTGAATAGTTGCTATTCACTGACTGCCGAGGTGAAGATGCATTTTCTAATAAAACTTCAGAAAGCAATTCTTAGGAAGTAAAACTTTTTTATTGATATAAGGCCAAAGGTGAATTTTTGGAGAACTCAGATAAAACTAGCTTGGCCACATTTGAATTACAGGCTAGGAAGGATTGGGGGCTTGGGGGCAATGATCACCACTGAACCAGAAGATTCTAGCAGTTTCTTATGTCTGCAAAATTTTTTAAAAATGCCCTGTGATATGAACCTCAAACTTAGGAAATTACTTAACCTCCTCATTGTCTAGAGAAAAATGTATTGAGAGGAAAAAAAATCTATGTTCACATTATAAAACTGGAAAGGTTTTGAAATTCAGACCTGGGTGAACAACTGAGAACGATCTTTCCTGGCTTCTCAGAACTTTGTTATAAAACTTCATTAAGATTTAGAAACTTAAGATTAGTTAAAGATTTAATGTAAATAACATGTTTTGTATAAACTTTTTATCCAGGCTTCATGGAGTTTTTTATTCTATTTTCTTGTTCTGTGTTTGAAAATCTTCCCCTTGTTTTTGATTTTTATTTTTTGAAGATAAAATAGGAAATGAAAGCAACACTTGACTAATTAAGTAGGTAAGTGTAAGATTATATGAAGCCTATAAGTAAGAATCAACTTTAGCTTGATCTGATTATTCTTACTGTGTTGACATAGTGAATTAAAGTGAAAATTACATAATTAGAATTGCTCCAACTCAGAGCTCATTCTTGTACATTAAAAACATATTTGAAGTTCACCTAATAAGAAATCAATATTCTTAAGCATTTTTGGAAGAAAATTTGACCATATTATAATTTTTCTAATTTTCAATTCTTGTCTCAGGCCTTAAATAGGAGTAATACTTTTGAAATGAGACACCAAGAAGCCTGTCTAGTCATACTACCACCTACAGGAGATAAGGAAAAATGTAGCAAAAAAATAATTTGATAATTCTGAACCTCCTCTTATCATATTAAACAAATTAAGATAATAATTTCAGTCTTTACAGCAATTTGAAAGCAAATGTATTGTATATGCTTAATGCGAAATAAATGACAATCTCTTTTTCTTCTGAGAAATCTGTGAAAATGTATTTTTGTTTCTATAGAAAAATAGATGACTTCTTGCCTCTCCCGAACTTTCACAGAAATCAAGTACTTCATCATTCTGTGGGTTTTTATAATATATATAACATCCCTCAATTAACTACTGTGGTCAAAATCACTCAAGGTAAATAGCCAACAATAGGTTCCATTGGCAAGGGCAACCACAAGGTTGCAGTTTTGTAGCAGGTGTGGCATTTATAGATAGATTATTCATAAAAAGAAATAAAATAGGAAGATAACAAATGCATTAAGCCATTTTAGAAGAAGGTATTAAAGAACTGTGCTGCTATAAGAAAGTACACCAAATTGCTCTTTCATTCAGTATGTCAATTGAAATATGGACACTATTCTGGGAACTTGGTCTGTTGGTAAAATTTAACACGAATCTTTTATTCCTGCTATTTGGCTCCTTTTCACACATATAAGTGTCTAGTGAAGTATCTTGAATTACAAGTTAATAATTAATATTTTAATATATTCCTAGGTTTTAAGACCAGTTGTTTTTCCTTGTTTCTATTCTTTTTCTTTCTTCCTTGCAACTGAGACAGGCTTTAATGTTTGCATACATTTTAAACCAGACACTCCATATCAGACATTGTAGAGTTTACTCTCAAAAATGCCTTTATGGTAAATTTATGATAATTAGCTATTAAAACACTACAACATTTCAAACCTGTAATCATGGTTAATTTACTTAAAATTAATGTTTGAGACTATACTGAAGGAAATTATAGATCACATATGGGAAGATGAAAACAGTATCCTTACACTATAATGATTTCTTAGGGCCTACATTTCCAATAAGTGTCATTTAAATCAATAAGAATCAATAGCTAGTTTAGTAAAGCATTCTTGCATTTAAATTACATGAGTATAATTATATGGTTACTAAAAAATATCATTCCCTTTATTCAGGCATCAGGTGAATTAGCAAACTTTCTGTCAGCACCAAACTATTTTATTAAAAACAATAGAGTTGCAAAACTATAAAGTTTCCTACTGACAGTTGTGATAATATGTGGATTAAAAGCTAGAGAACAGAGTCTGTCACCAAAACAAAGCTACCTCCATCTATTGGGCTTGGTTTTATTTTGGCCATGTAGAAAACATACACAAAATAAAAATTAGTCAGTATACACACAAAAAAATCTCCCTTTTTATCTCATATAAATAATACTCCTATTATTTGTCATGTAAGCTTATAAGTGTTTGATTCTCTTCTGATAAGTAAAGATAAAAGATATCTTAATTTTCATTATAACTATATTCATCTCCTAAAAAGATGAAAGAGCAGCATTCATGGAATACATGTCTTTTGGGACTTTTAGATTGTCCTGGTATTTACTGAGCCCTGGATTCAATACCTACTCAATAAATT
Organism: Xerus rutilus; assembly: GCA_028644305.1. Taxonomy (NCBI): domain Eukaryota; kingdom Metazoa; phylum Chordata; class Mammalia; order Rodentia; family Sciuridae; genus Xerus; species Xerus rutilus. Next base: position 98,341,873 of record CM053408.1, on the reverse strand, counting down.
TTGTTCAAATGAGGCATAAAATATATGTTTCATTTGATAAATACATTTAATATGTAACTTCAAATAAGGTCTCTGTATAAAAAATAAAATTTCTCTTGCACTGAGAATGCAAAAAAATTTAAATTATTCTGCTAAAACACTAAAAGTAACAAATTTGTTCAGTAGAAGGCAGAACATTTCTTACAAATCATTCTATTCAATTCAAAGCAGAGAGAGTGGAAACATTAAATTAAAAAAAATAAGCAACTATGAATGCATGTAGGGAAATATTTCTGTGTATTAAGTTAATACATATGATCTATGGGAAAGGAACATCTCTATGAATGTACATACAAAACTATTTTATTTAGGCTAATTTCTTACATAAATTCTATATTTTATTATATTTTGCAATTGGCAAGAATGTACATCAAGGGAGGGTTCCATCCTGGAGACAAGGTTGAGAATGACTTTGGCATTAAATAATTTACATGTAGAATAAATATTTTTTTAAAAAATATTCCTGCTACATAGAATTTCATTCTGTTACGTTCATGGTAATGGCATAAATGGTAGTTACAACCTGTTACAAATGAAACCATTCTCCTGTCTCTCTAGGGATTTTTTCAGTCTAGGCTTTGATATGTAACTAATTATGTCAACAATTTAAGATAATATTTGCAAAATAATCATACAGAAAGGAAAACCACATGACTAATTCTGGAAAATATAGGTATTTATAGTTATTATCTGGGAATTAAAAAGTTGTCAGTGCTAAAATATATAATATAGTGTAGACTCATTTAAAATCTTAATTTGCCCAGAAGTGTGCATTACTAAAGGGAAAGGAAGTGACCTAATTAAATATTATAGTAAAAATATATCTAGAAGGAGAATTAAAAAGCAAAAAGAGAAATGTAATTATAAAAATGGTTGGAAAGTTCTTATTAAAGAGTGAAATACAGATATATTTAACTTTATGATTATAAAAAAGATATTTAATGATGAAATATACTTGACTTATTCTGAAAGTCATTTGACATCACTTCAGTACCACTACCCAAAAGGCTAAGTCCAATGTATTTTGAAATATTTGTTTCTATAGTTCTCTATTATAAGAAGCTCACCTGACACCTAATGAGATTTTAAATAGTAAAAAACAGAGAAATATATACAAGAAGATAAAAGAAAGGACAGAAGAAGTGAGAAGAGGGGAATTAGAGAAGAGGAAAGAAAAAGTAGAGCATTGGAAATGACTAAGAGGGAGGGCAGGACAAGGAGAAGAAGGAAAGGAAAGGCAAAGAAGATACAATATAACTGCGTATCAACTAGTTAGAGTATTATATATTTCTTGAGCAATTCCACATTGATTTTTATCTTAACAAAAATTTATTGCAATATTAAATGAGAATACATTTTATTCAGTCTCTTCTCCATGTTGAAAAAGCTATAAAATTTGAGATGGAATATGGTTTTCTTAGAATGTAGTAATATGCCTTTCCTAAGTGATATCACAGGAAAATTACCTGGTAGACAGAATTGGAATCTTACTTAGTTTTCTAGAAATGTCACTTAAAGAGGATTCTCTGGACCCTTCTTCATTTTCTGTCCTCTGACTTGAGTTTATTTTTCTGCAAAGACTTATCACACTGCCTGATAAATACTTTTGTTAATTTGTTTCTTATATGTTACTCAGTATTGGAATGTAAGCTAATGTAAAGAGTGAAATTTGTCATACCTGGCATGACACTGACAATCAATATTTGTTGGATGAGTTAATAAAGTAGATTTTTTTTAATCTTCTGAAATTCTGTTTGAATGTAACGTTTTTATGATAAAACCTCAGCACCATTTGTGTACTGCATGTAGCAATGTCTGATTCTCCAAACTCACAATGAGAAAGTCTTTCTAGGTTTATAGCTGTTCTTTCTCACAAAATAAATAACTGTACTTCATGTCCCGTTTTTTCCTGTCAAAAATCAGAATGCAAAAATTCAGCAAACTACCAGTTGTTTTATTGTGAAAATAAATACAATCCAGCCATTATGAATTCATATCCACACTTTATGATGAAATGCCAAGTCTATGACAGGTGTATCATGCAATTTTACAGACATCTACTCTGAATACCCAGGTGATGAGTCACAGTGTGTTTTATAAGTTGTATTGACATAATAAGTAAAATATGTCTGTCATGTGGAAACACATAAGACAAACCATGCAACACTTTGTCCCTATCAATCAAGGATTGCCATGAAAATATATATACAAAAGCATGTTTTACAAATGTGGCATGGAAAATCTTTGTTCACTAAGGTCTAGTACAAATTCCACCTCTTTCATAAATTCTAAATTCTCACTCTGCCCAGAATCTCTCAACCACTCATAAGTCTTTATCTATGCCTGCATCATATCATTTAACACATTCTTTTGTAGTAGAGTAAAACTATATCATTGTAAATAGTAAAACTGTTATATCAGTCTTTAACAAAACTCATCCCACACTTTACGATAAATTCTTAAAAGTAGTGAGAACACTTACTTTATCTTTGTATTTTCTGAACTTTCTAGTATGATATCTCATCCATAGGATATTAATAAATATTTAATTAAGCTATAGATCTCATGTGTAAGAACAAACTTCAGTTAATACATAAAATGTCAAAATCTAACTTAGATTTATTTTGAAATTAAATCTTTTAATTACGTTCATATGTACATTCATTAATTTTCACAAAGTAATTCTGTGGTGTTGTTACTAAGATACATATCTTCTGGCAACAGATAAAGAATGGACTGGGAATGGTGGGTGGGTGTAATATCATCTATTAAATTTTGTTCAATTAACCTATCCAAGGCTAACATTTCATCTGCAAAATTTAATCAATTATTATAAAAATGTACTGAAGTGGCTTCTAAATGTCCAGTGATATTGAAGTAACACCTATTAATGACCAATGTTCAGGTTATTATTACAGTTTCAAGTTCATGCAATAAACATGCTTAAAATCCCAAGTGACTCAATAAAAAATATACTTATTTATCTATAATTGGTGATGTAATAGCTATGCATTCACAACTACTAGACTACAATGGTAATATGAATCATTGAAAACACTTTATGAATGGAGTGATTTTACTACAAAATAGATTTTAAAATGTTCTTTTGCAGTTTTTAAAAAATAATTTCTTCTGAAAATTGATTAGATATTTTAAAAGCATTATTTACTGTAGGAGCTTGCCAAACAGGTAACTGAAAAGACAGTTAACTTCTCATACAGATTTTGCTGGTGCAACATCACTAGTATTAGGAGAAGAGGAAGGACCTTGGAGCTCAACCAAAGCTTGTGCTTCGAAGAATTTCAGGAGCTGCCAATTAACACAGACAACAGGAATGGAGCCCTTGGATCACTGCATTGCAGTGGTTTGGGTGAGAAGTTGAGAGGAATCAATAATGGTATTATTGTAAGTGTGAATATTTATTAATGAAATAATTATTTTATGGTCTATTCATATAAATTAAATGGAAGAAACTGGAATTAATATAAATGATAATTAAGATTGAAAAATCTCTTCCATAAATTATCTCAATACAATGTCAGGCAAATAATTGAGTAAGGGTTGTTCAATGGTGTGCTTAATGCAGGAAGATGGTGTGTGTGTGTGTGTGTGTGTGTGTGTGTGTGTGTGTTTGTGTAAGTGAGACAGAGCAAGAGAGAAAATACTTTGTTTTCTTCTTGTTTACAACAGTGAGCTCTTCTATACTGTGTGGGACTAGTAGGTTTACTTAACTGATGTGAGAAGTCATTTAAGAGAGATAACTATAAATAGGGACATGTGGTAGGACAGAAAGAGTGTTAGTTGGTCCACTATAATAATTATCCCTGGGCTGGGGTCATGGCTCAGTGGTAGAGTGCTTGCCTAGCATGCGTGAGGCACTGGGTTCGATTCCCAGCACCACATATAAATAAATAAAATAAAGGTCCATTGACAACTAAAAAATATTAAGAAAAAAAAAAGAATTATCCCATATCCAGTCATTATGCCCCTACTCTTTCCAAGTACAGTCTGATTGTGTTGACTTCCAAAACTCTGCTTTTAACTGATTTTAACTTTCACTTTTGTGATTGAATTAATATATAATTTATGTAACTGGTACAAAATCGAAATGAGCTGTTATTATTTTAAAATATTTAATATATAGCATTATGACATGAGCTATAATGTAAGCTCAGTGAAGGCAAGGCCCTTGTTAGCAGTGCGAATTTACATATACACAGGGCCAATATATAAGGGAAGATATAAACTTTTCACAACACATAATGCACAATGAGAAGTCAGATTCATTTATTTGACTAAATGAAGATGTCCGTAATAGAGAAAATCAGGTGGAACAGCTGTTCCTTTTCTTAAACTCGTGGTATAAATATTTCTTGTGTCTATACACACTGCACCACCACAACCACTACCACTGCACAGCAACAGTAATGACTATATAACAAAAATAGTGTGCTTTATTTGATTCTTTGCTGTACTGAAAACAGCATAGAGGGAAAGAAATTAAATAATAATTAGAATACTTAGAATAAGTTAGAAACAAGTAAAGAACTCATTTTAGAATCAAGGGTACATTGATGCCATCTTCAAATTAAGGCACCATGACGATCAATATATGAGAGCAGAGTGACAGTGTCATTACCACCACAAGAGACTTTGTTTCTCTTACTAAAAATGAATAAAATATTTTATCTAATAATATTATAGCAGTAAAACTTTCCATTTATCTGAATAACTCAAAGTCAATTTCAACCTTGTTTTAAGTAGAAATTAGACAGTTTTAATAATTGTAATACCAAAACATGAAACTTTATTTTTCAAACCTTTGGCATTTTTCATTCTTATGAATATTAGGAAATCTTAATTAACTCAGGGAAAAAGCTGGAAAAGAAGATTATCAGCACATGGTGATTGACAGGATAATGAAAATTTCTTCTGCAAAATTCTGATATATTTAGCCTGACTTGAGTTTCTTCCCATATCGTCACTTATCTTACTTTTATTTTTAGTTCAGCTGAATCAATAAATGGAAAATATCCACCAGTGTAATTGAAAAATTCAGATCAGAAAGTAAAAAGTCACTGAAATTAGAATCATAAATAGAGATGAACTACATTTGTCCAAAACAGTATTCTGGATTCTATTAAATATTTTCTTCTTTCTTATTACCAACATTTCCCCCCTGTGTAATTCAGTTTCAACTTACCTGCCATGCACCTACTTCCATATTATGAAACCATCTGCCATTTTTCAATCCTGGAAACACATATGAAATCTTTCTCATTTCTTGGTTTAGTCACTTACAGTCTCATAAGTAAAAGTAAATACTTGAAGCTGTGCTTGTTATATTCTGCATTTCTATAATATTTGAGCTCAAGGTTTTATAAATCGGGCATATTTTCATGGAATTAGAAATTTGATCCCAAACCTGCAAATGCCTACTTACTTCATCTCTATTTATAACCTGCGACATCTCATGTACAGAGGCAATTACTTGCTTATGTTTTTGTTTTTACAAGCTATTTATTTATAATTTTCTGTACTAAGTTTTTTAAAAAAAAACAGGATATATTTTTGAAGATAGAATCCTTGTATATTAAAAAAAAAACATAAAATGACCAGAAGATATAAAGAAACAGTAAAATATCTGTAGGCTTGATTTTTTTCCACAAAACTAACAAACATAAAAATATAATTATATTATACAGTGTTGATGAAGCTGAGAGAAAGTAAGTACTTTGATATATACTTTAGGAGAGAGTATAAATCTGTACAACTTTAATGAAGTGCTTAACAATGTATATCATAGGTAGATAAGCATGACTACTGAGCTAACATTCCAATTTGAGAAATTTATCCTGAGAAAGAAATAAATTCTCAAAATGTGTATACACTAACATGTATTACCTCATTGTAGGTAATTGCAAAGGCAATAAAAATAAGTTGTCTATACTCTGGCATTGTCAAATAAATTACAATATCACCACAAAACTATTTAGTCTTAAAGAGATTTTCTAGTTACGTTGGTTAATATGAGATATTCAAAAATTTTTAAAAATGATAATGTAATTTATTTAGTCAATAATGATATTGGCTGATATTTACTTTGTATGAGGTCTTCTATTTTAGGCCAGAGGACAAAATAGTGAATACAATAAAGTTCCTTCATTCATGGAGCTCACAGTTCGCTGGAGGAGAAATTCATTAAACACATATACACCACCACCACCACCATAGGAAATTTATTTTAAGTACTGCAAAAAGCAGTACCTGGTGTGTTAGGAGGGAGGGAACTGGAAAGAATTATTTGGATGAGGAAAAGAAAAGAGGGTGTATTTATACATACAAATGAAATTTTTCGTCTTGAAACCAAAGTGAACTGTTATTAAAGTCAGAGATAACTATGACTTGGTGTTATTTTAAAACATAAAGGGAAATGTATACATGTAAAAACTACACAAAACATGTAAAAACTACACAAAACAGACCTCCAGAACCTCTTCCACCTGTGTACTCCATACAAAGAAACAAACTACTTTTCAAATCTACACTTCCCTTTCAACATGATAAAAATTATGTGAGGATCAAATCAAGAGTGGCATCCAAGAACATGTCAGAATAATTGGAATCTCTTGGTAAGGATTCTATCATTTAGTACTTACAAATTCTATAAAAATATTTTTCCTTGTATTATTTGGATTTGATAACAATGTGTGTGTGTGTGTGTGTGTGTGTGTGTGAGAGAGAGAGAGAGAGAGAGAGAGAGAGAGAGAGAGAGAGAGAAAGAGAGAGAGAGAGAGAGAGAGAGAGAGAGAGAGACAGACAGATATAAGTAGTTGAGAAATACTGGATTTTGAAGCACCTTCCAAAGTGTTGTAGACCAGTCAGATTCGAGTTCACATTTTGAAAGTCAACTTGGGAGTCATTACAGTTCTTAAATTCTCTTAAGCTCTCTCCAGCAGGTATTGTTGGCTTCCAGCACAAAGAAAGCAATTAAAAGTCCAGGAAAGTATTTCAAGATAGGTGTGAGGTGCTGGAGGATGTAGATTCTGAAGCTAGATTCTTTGTTTGCTATCAAGTGGCACAAGCTATAATTTCCCAGCAATCTTGGTTTAGTAAATTAAAAGTAGGATTCTGTCTGCACTAATACAAATGCAATCCAGGCCTCATTATGACTATTCCCAGCAATGCTAGCCATTTGTTTGAGTAATGGATGGCTGTTATATATTCACACTGCAAAATCCATGTTTGATTAGGACTCACATTGATTTTTACCCACTGATTGTGTGCGGACATTCTCATTTAAATTGATTGGTTTTTTCCCTCCTCTTCTCCTTTTCTTATTGAGCCTCTGAATGGTTGAACTCAAGGAGGATATTTGTGTGCTTTAGCAAAAACTATTCTTTTAGACCTACATTTAAAAATAAAAATAACATATTAGAAAAATTCTTAGGAATGTAGTGAACAAATACCTTATGTATGTTTAATCAGTCTATAAGATAAACCCCATGCATTAAACAAAAGAAAACTATATTGATTTAAATTTGACAGTTTTGTCTGATTAAGTGATGGGCTAAGAGTCTTCAATGACACAAAGCCCAAGGCATTAGATGTTATTGCCTCTAATTCATTAAGACACTTTTAATTGTTTTCTCAAGTGGCCTCATGCAGCCCCTAGGGAAATGCTTGCTATAAGTAACAGGGACTAGATCCATCACTGCTCAGACAAAAAACTTTAATTTCCCCATTCCCATTTCAAATCTTCTTTGGGAAAATATCTCTGTGCAAAATGGGCTAGGAAAAAAATCCTAATCAAATGAAAGACTACATTCTTCTGGAAAAATATTTCTGAAATTTTATTGGTCAGCATAGGTTAAATATTGTAATAAATGGACTCAGGATTTTAGTAGTTTAACCCAACTTGACTTTATTATTATAATTATCTGGGTCTTAAGGGATGGCTTCTTCCAACTTGTAGTTCAGCTCTAAGACTTTGGAGTCTTTTCCGTTCTCATGCAAATAAGAAGGAGGGAGAGCAGCGTTTATAGTGGTGAGTTGTTTACTTGTCCAGTCGTCAACCAACATAATGCTATTGAGTCTACCTTCAAGGGAGGTGGAGAAATATGGTCTAGTGGACCCAAGTCTTTAGTTTTTTGAAATGATAAGATTCATATTCTTTGGATTAGGAAAGAATAGGATATACACATCTTATTTTTAATTGATATTCTGGGGAGAATCATTTGCATAAAAATATGAAATATAAAATGCTTCCTTTGAAATACCTTTTACCAAAGTTACTGTTTAAATTACAAAAGCTTCTTAATAGTTAATAGTAATGAGACTTATAATTTTCTGTATCAACAGACTCTGTTTGCAACTGATTGTATGCAGGTGCCCTTTGGGGATTTAATAATAATTTTATAAATCTTATGTGTATCACATGAAAAAAACTCCTGGGTTTACTGATACAAGTATTCTTGGCACTGCAGAGATTTTGTGATTTTGCACAGTTGATGATGATTATTTATAATAGTAGAGTAAGTAATGACTTTAAAAATGCACACTATAAGCTCTAAAATTCCAAGTGCTTAGTTTTATTGTACATAATTTTGCTTACTGTATCATTAAATCTATTTAGGTAATGAAGCAAAACATTTTTTTGCAGCATGGTGGGAAAGTAGAAAAATGCATTTAAAATAATGCATGACTGAATATTTTGTATGCTTCTATGTTTTTTTAAATAAAAACATACCCTAGGAGCAAAGGCAGAACACATGGAAATTTAGAAGCTACTTCAAACCCAGGTAGTTCAACTGTAAATCAGATTTATCATCTTGAGAGGTAAATGGGACACTTAAATTATCCTCTGTTACTAGGCTTGTTTTTTCATGGAAAAGAACACTAATTTATCTGTGTTTTGCTTAGTGTTGTTGCACACCATTGTGTGTCAGTTCACATGTTAGACCTTGAGAGAATTGCAGACGAATCAAGGTGGCACCTTCTCTTTTGAATAGCTAACCCGTAGCAATAGAAGTAACATGCAACACTAGATGCATTGCAGGGTAGAATGTGATGCTTATGATAAGGGAAAGGGAGGGAAATAGATGAAGAGTTAAAGAGGAAAAGACTGGAGAAGTTAATGGGAAAACATTCAAGAGCAAATGTAAACGTTGAGGTGACAGGGAAATGGAAATAAGAAAATCAGGTAAAGAAAGCTAGCTACCTTGCTTAGAACAAGAGACTTGAGTTAGTAGGCAAAGCAAATGAACAGAGTACGGTAAATGTTTGCAATGGACATTTAAGCAAGACTTAGGGAATGTTAGGGTGGTACTTCTGAATTTAAGAGATAGTGGACCAGGTGCTAAATTCAAAATCAATTAGCCAGTATTTGACATTCACACTCAGACTTCGTTATTGACAAGGTCAGAAGTTCTGTTTGCAGAAAGCTGACTATGGTTAAAGTTCTCTGCAGGCTATAAAAATGGACTTGTAAACTCAAGGTTTTTGCATATACAATACATCTCATCATTACTTTTCTTATCCTGACATCTAAACTTGTGACATCTAAACTTCTAAGAGTGTGGCTGAAAAGAATAAGGACTTCATAGCCAGATCTGGATCAAATTCCCAACCTATCACAAGTTGACCATATATAGGAGTCTCCCTATTCTGAGGTTTCATGTTCCCATGGTCATCAGTGGTCTAAAAATTTTTTTTAAAAAGGAAGATTCCTGAAATAAACAATTCATAATTTTAAATTGGGCCATCCTGAGAAGTGTGATGGAATCTCTTGCTGTTAGTTTTGTCCCACCAAGGACACAAAGCGTTGCTTTGTCCATCATAAATATTCTGCATACATCCCACTCCTGTTAGTCACTGGATAGCCTTCTGGGTTATCAGATTAACTTTCACAGTTAACACAGTGCTGTGTTCAACTAACCCTTATTATACTTAATAATGGTCTCAAAGCGCAAAAGTAGTTAACACTGGCAATTTGGATATGTGGAAAGAGAACGTGTGAAGTGTTTCCTGTAAGTGAAAAGACAAAAGCTCTCAAGACAAAAAGAAAAAAATATTATGCTGATGTTATTAAGCTCTACAAGAATGAGTATTCTATCTATAAAATGGTGAGGAAGAAAAAAGAAATTCATGCTTTTTCTAGCTTTGCTGTTAAAAACACTTCAAACTGCAAATATATGTATATTTTATTGTACAATATATATACATTATGTGTGTATATATACATATGTATAATTATATAGTTGATTGCTGATAAACATTTCGCAAATCCAGACCATAATCATATCACTTATTATAGTATTGTCATACTTGTTCTTTTTTATTATTACTTATTGTGTTATGCTCTTTCTGTGCTGAACCTGCAAATTAAACTTTTTCATAAATATGTGTATAAAGCAAAAATAATATTATACATATATACACATAGTTTGATACTGTATGGTTTTAGGCACCCACTGAGGGTCTTAAAAACTATCCCCTATATGTAAGGGGTGAAGTATTATAATTTTGACATTTTTTTTTCTAAACTATAATTATTTTTAAATAAAACTGAGAACTCTTCATTTGCAAGACAGTTTTTAGCAGTAAGTGGAATAACATGTGTGAAAGTAAACATCTGAAACAATAGGAACACAGAATAAATATGGCCACATGATTCATTCCCTTGATCACCTACTTTCATGGAAAGGTCCATTTTTTTCTTCAGTCTTTCTATCTTCTCTTCCTTCCTTTGGTGGCACTTTATTTTGGAATCATGGAAGAATGGCTATGTACAAAAGAGACAGGAAAGGATTTCTGTGCCTTACATCATAGTAGAGCAAAGAAAGTCTGAATCTAAAGCAAAGCTCCTAGTAATCATACTCAGGATTTACAAGAAATTGAATACAGAAGAAATGTTCATAGGCATGTAAAGGAAAGTCATGTCCTTGTCCCATGTCATGGTAATCAAGGTCAGTGAATGCAAGGAGGCATGGTGGAAGCAGAGCAATGACAAAAACCTGGGAGACCTTGATATCTATTTGGCTGGAAGCATGGGCTGATGTTTGTCAGGAAGAAGAACATTAAAATTGGAGATGCTAATGTTTGTAGTGTTAATGGTTGGTCATTTGATTGAAGACAGTATGTGTCTGAGGAAAGACATACTACAGAAAAGTGAAGTGGGTGGAGAACCATGGAAAACATTTGTAGAAATTGCTATTATTTTTTTTCAGAGATAGTAACATACCAGTCACTGAATAGAGTATAATGTCTTTAATACTTGAAAAAAACTTCTGGGTGGATATTTATTCGTATTTTAATTTCCTCTTTCTCTTTTAGCCAGTTTTTACATCTATTAAAAACTGGAATAACACCTGTTGAGTTGGAAAAATCACAGGTGATTAAGCAATGCAACCAGTTCAGTGTCTGAAACATATTAGACTCTCTTAATAATGGTAGCCCTTTACAATTATTCTAGCTATTATAATTATTCTTGTTATTAAGAAATGAGAACCTGATGGTTATGAAGATTTTGTAGTTCAATATCATGATACAAATAATTATCAGATTAAGTACCAGACGTGAGCATGATTTGGTATAGCACCTGCATGCTTACCATATTTATTTTTCACTCTCCCCAGGCACTCCCAAAGGGTTTATTTTTGGAACTATATACTATAGACATATTACACAGAGAAAGAGTATAGGTTTTTACTTAATAATCATTAAATAAATTCTAGTAGACACTTCAGCTGTGATATTTTTAAATCTTAAAGATTACATAATTCATAATCTCACTGAGAAATGATAATCCTGCTTATGATGCTGCAAATACCCATTATATTTTTGGTCAGTTTAATGAAATGTATTATTTTATGTTGATTTTCTCTGAAAAAGTATCCAAGAAAAGGAAAAGGTTGACAAACATTTCACAGGATTTTCAGAGAAATTGTCTCACATAGAGGACATGTTGCATTTAACATCTTGCATAGCATCTGCCCTTAATTTTAAGCTATGAGAAACTAAATGAAATGGCTATTAGTGTATAAATGCATAGGAGAATTACTTGATTCTTAATGTGATTCTGCTAAGAGTTGGAAGAAATTCCAACTTTGGCAAAGAGTATTTGGAGGATTTTTTGTTTGATTCAGCTGAAATATTTTTATCCCATTTAACAAAGATTCAGATTTTATACTATTAAGTATAAAGCAAATCTAATAGTTTGTTTTGAAGTAGATGATTTATCCACTAATTGTCATAGGCAGTTAACAGATGAATGAAGGAAGAAATCTTTCAGTTTGTCTACTGTATAACAGAAAATTTCTCTAAAATCTCTTTATTCATACTGTAATGAGCAGGTCCAAATGTGTATATTAACTTAGTCTTGTACATTCTCAAATATACCATAGTGTAGTTTCTCCATTATTTCACAGATTTTGAACCTGGTGAATTTTTATTGAGATTGCAGTTCAGGAGTCCAGTCTTTGTGAAGATGTAACTTACAAAATGTATTTCATTACATGTACTGAAAATATGAATATTATAAAAAAGTTTTTTTCTACTAAAATCTTTGTGACAAATGTTACAAGTTTTTAGGACATGCAGACCAATTAATTAATAATTAATTAATTAAATGACTAATGTTTAAGGCAAAAGATACAAATTTTTTTTTTTGACAACCACTTACTGTGTTCTTCTAGGATGTCATACAGCTGTAGTTATGGGTATATATTAAGCAATTTAGCAAAGCAGAGTTTTCACTGACATTTGCATAAAAAAAGTTTATCAAGATTAGACTTTTGAGCCAGGTGCGGTAGTGCACGCCTGTAATCCCAGCACTTATAGAAGCTGAGACAGGAGAATCGAGAGTTCAAAGCCAGCCTCAGCAATGGCGAGGCACTAAGAGACTTAGTGAGACCCTCTCTACATAAAAAACAAAACAGGGCTGGAGATGTTGCTCAGTGGTCGAGTGCCCCTGAGTTCAATCTCCAGTACCAAAAGAAAAAAAAAAAAATAGACTTTTATTAACAACTCACTAACATTTTTGTATTTTCTCCTTTCATGCCAACTCACTTATGAGATTGTTCCTTGGTTCTCTCCAATCCTAGAAATTCTATTTGAATCATTTATTTCTGAATATAGTGTAATTTCCCTCTATTTTTTAACCACAAATTGTACCTTTGATGTAGTTAAGTTTTGCATTTTGATGTGGAGGTGAAGTACAGGGAATCCTGAGGCTGTGATCTGAATGACAACAGCCAGACAAGCGTCGAGGGAAGTTGAGATAACAACAGTGGGCATCCCAAAATGAGCATACTGTGAAGACGCGTGTTCCTAGTTTTATGAACATATTATGGAGCTGACAGATGCTATGATAAATTTGTATAAAGATATTGTCTGCAGCATAATTTTTATGTATTCCCTTTAAAGCTGCAAGTGTATGTGTCTGTGAGCAAATGTGTTAGCATACATGCCTCCCTGCCTGCCTCATTTTCTTTCTCCAGGACACAACATTCTGCTACCTTAGCATCCCGCAAAACTGCAATGTTTCTATACATCACCGATATTTGTAATACTGCTTATTTTTGCCACAAAGATATGTTGCATTATTTGGTTTTCATTTGGAAGTCAAGAAGTGAACCACAAGCAGATAGGCACACATCAGCCCACCCCTATGGACTCTCAGAGATAGCCTAATGTTGTGTGACCACAGCACTGAAGGAAATACATTAGCCACATTGCAGAGCTGATTGACTTCAGTTGATCCACGATTTGTCTAGTTAATAAATGGAATCCATTTAGTAGTATCCCACAAAGGCTTTAAATTATTGCATGTTAAGTAAAGGTGAAAGTGAGAAGCTAGAATCTATTTTGAAGTGTTTTAAGTTAATATAATGCGATTATTGCCCTAGAACTCTCTTTGCTGGTTTCACAGAACTTTCCTAGTTCACAGTAAGGAAGCCTAGCCCTATCTTTGCTGACTGGTGATATAATTCAGTCTCTACCAGACCAATTCACTGACTCTCTGCTAAACCTTGATGAAGTAGCTAAATTAATGCCCACAAGGATTCTTTAATTTGCCAGCTGATCTTCCTCTGAACGTTGTCACAAATGGCATTATGTTCTGTGTTTGGAAAATTTTGTTTTATGTTTGCTCAAAAACCTTAGTCCTTCTAAGTGTTTGATATAGTGTCCTATATTACTTTTTATAGGGGTCTGCATTATCCTTTTAAAAAAATTTTCCCCCATCTGCATTTATATGAATCTATGTGTATGTGTTCATTTATATATGCTTGATATTAATATAAATTTTACATACATACAAGCATATACCTGATATTAAAATGTAGAATTAAAAGTGAATAAGGCTCTGATTTTAGGAGCCATTTAAATTATTGTATATAATCTTTTGCAATATGAGCAAACCTGTTTTGTATCAATCCTGCTTGTTTTTTATTGGTATTTCATCAACTTTATTTAATTTCATTGTAGAAATGCTTTAATTTCCTATGGAAATTAAATCAGCCAATTGTATTCCAGATATGGTAAAAACTGTTTTTCTATTTAGATGACATACTAATGGCTATGGACATTTTATACCTTTTAAAAAATTTAATTTTAATTCAAAATATTTTCTTTAAAAATGTAAGAGAGTATTCTAGATGATATTCTTAATTAAGCCAATTTATTTAATTTACATGATACTAATCATGAGTAGCTTAAAATGATGTCCATTAATATGACTTTAGTGATATTATTGTAAGAGTAAAAAGGCTTAAATATATTCTTATCAAACCCTGGTGTTAGCCAGGCATAGTGGCACATGACTGTAATCCTGGGAGACTGAGGCAGGAAGATTGAAAATTTGAGGCCACTCTCAGCAACTCAGCAAGATACTCAGAAAGTTAGAAAAAACTTATTTTAAGAAAAAAATATATATATTTTTTGAGACAAGTTTATATATATATATATATATATATATATATATATATATTTTTTTTTTTTTTTTTTTAAAGGATTAGGGATAAAGCTCAGAGGTAAAGTATGCCTGGGTTTAATTGCCAGTATTCAAGGTAGGGGGTATCCCTAGATTTTTGTTTGTTTCAATGTTCATGCTATACAACATATTCAGACTTTATATTTAAATGTGAAAAACTTTTTCATACCAGAAGAAAAGAAAATATATATTTTATTTCAAAGTTATTCAAACTTTAGGATTAATATTATAGATGTATTATTAGCATATTTTGTTTAGTCTTAAACTACAGATTCTCAATCAAGCTGGATAACCCATGTGCTAATCTGGCAAAAAAAAAAGTAGCTAAGATGGCTGATTTTAGGATAATTTGAAGATTTGAAAAATGTAATAGGTGTGGGAAAGTAGAAAAAAATAAACTTGTGTTGCAAAAGTATCTACCCCAGTGATCAAAAGTAACAAGAACTGACTGAGGGCTTTGATTTGTTCTGATGTTCAACTATGCTCAGAACAGCTAATTAAGCAGGGCTGCAGAAATGTGATTTGGTACAAGTGGTAGCAATTTTCATAGATGATTATAAAATTTTATCATCTATCCCTTGAAATGTAGCAAATATTAAATCCAACTTTGATTTTGATGGTTTTGGTCAATTTATTTTGCTGCTAATCATTTGTGTGTGTTTTGTGACCACTAAAAACAACTAAAGGACATTAAGTGCATCACCAGCAACTTTGTCCAAATTAAAGGCATGTAAGTGTGTATTTTTAGTGTGAAGAGGCTTTGGCAGTTTTAGTTAATGCCCCATTAGCTAATTGTGAACTAAAAATGGTAGTCTGCTTCTGAGAACTACGGATTTCAAACATTACAACAGGATCTGAAATGGCCTAGGAATCCAGACATCTACAGAGGATCTCGGCAGGCAGGTGGGAACCAATGTAGCCTAGGAAGGTGCTTAGATTAGGTGATGAGCTTACATATAGGATAACCAAGGCCTGGAGAAGACGTTACTCCAACATTTTCTGAAAAACTAGCAGCACTCAGATGCAGTACTCACATTTTTTCCCTCATAGCCATAGTAAGGGATTTTATAGAAGACTTAAATATCAGACATATTGGGGTTTGCACTTCAGATCTGCCACATTCAATTCATATTACTAACAATTTGAAGTGATTCAGAATTTCCAGCATGTAAATAGAATGCTGGATAAGGAACCTGGGAAAAATTTGGAAACCCCAGGCAGTCAGATAAACCTTAAATGAGAATCTGATATGAAATATCACAGAGTTAGGGCTCAAGCATAACAATGTAGAATTACAGGGTTATGTATTAGGTTATGTATTAGGTTTGGGCACATGATAAACATGTGATGAACTCTAGTGACCAGATGGTTTACAAGAATAAACTAATGAAAAACTAAAGAGAAACCAAGGCAGATATCAAAACAAAGCAAATCCATCATACTTGGAGGATTGGTTCCAGGTTTGTACTTGTGAATCAATCTACTGCAAACACCCACTCTGAGCTGTAAGCTGTGAATTTGTAGCTGTGCAGTCAACAGTACTTCTGTCTATGACTGGGAGGACAAGTTATCTGGGTTGGGTGTGCTGGTGGTGGTGAGGGCAGGGATAAGTTTAGTGGCAATACTGTCAATTGCATTCACTTGTCCTGGAAGACCCCGGCTTTGTTTCCTCATAACAGCTTTAGTTCCTTGTGTCCTAAATGACTTTGTCTTCCCTAGGGTCTTAACCTGGAACTAGTAAACACAGTGGCACTCATCTTTCATGTTTGTCAATTTTAGTAGGGAAAGTCTACCTCATTTTTAAAGAACTGTGTGGCCATTCATTTATTTTAATTAAAGATTCTATTTGTTCTGTTTGTCTTTCCTCTTGGAGTGTAGTTCAGCAATTTGGTACTAAGATGCTATCCTTTCTAAGAAATAATAGAGCCAGATATGATTATTTGTTCAACTACCTTTAGTAACCTAAAGTTTCTCACTTAAAAATCTTCTCCAAATCTCCAACCAAACTAGGATTAAACTCAGTATAGAATGAAAGCAAGAAAGACAGAGAAAATTAAGTTGAAGTTATCCAAATTGTGTACCATCAGGCTGAGTGCCAAGTTATATTTTTATTCATATATTTTTAAATCGTGAGCAGCATAATTTCATCTTATTTTAAATTATTGGTGCTTACAAAAGAACAACTAGAAAAAAAAAAGACTGTGAAAGTTCTAGTGAATTCCAATTACTTATGGCTTAGCAGCAGTAATTGAAAAGCTAATTTGTTTAGTAATGAACTTTATCTGCACAGAGAAAAGACAACAAGACCATTACTAAATTCAACAACAATAACTTACTCTCCAGTTTCAAGAAAAGAAGGGAATAGAACTTGTCTGCAACATGCTTCAGATTGATGAACATTAATCGTACTTTGCTTTTTCAAAAATGACAGTATAGCCATTGATGTACAGGCAAAGGACAGTGTGATAATAAGTTAGTTATTATAGAACAAACCATTTGATGGTTTCTGAGCAAATAAGAAGTACAGGGCCTTGTCCCAGGAAAGCTCTGTTGGACACACCAAAGAAGAAAATGAGTGACTCTGGCTTGCACCCTGATTTTTTTCTGATGTTGTAGATAAGATCTGCACATCAGTACATAGAATATAAAGACAAATAGGTTGTTTGAAAATAAGACATAAGAAGTTAGCAGATGAGAAAGATAGGGAGATCATATCTGATCTGGTCTTGAAGGACAGAGTGGCTAAGTTTTCCTCAAGCATGTATGAGGGAATTAAACAGTGATTTTCAATAAGAAAAGATTTTGGCAATGCCTCCACCCAAGAGACATTGGTAAAGCTTGGAGACATTTAAGTACTGGGGGAAATGAAACTGGCATTCAGTGCATAAGAGTCAAGAATTCTGCTAAACATCCCACCATCTGTATTGTAGACCACCAGAACAAAAGCTGATCATCCTTGAATTGTCGTTAGTGCCGACCCTGGAACAAAGAATCACTCCAGCAAGGAGTGAGAGTGTTCTCAGGAGCAAGGGTTAGAGTCTTTGGGAAGTGCCATGAAATACTGGATATGTGAAAGAACAGAAGGTATGGAAAGCTCAAAAGGCAATTTACAATCAGATATGGACACATTTTGATGTCAGATTAAAGAATTCCAACTTCTTAGTTGTTGTACTTTCCAGTACCAACTGATAAAAAATGTTTCATATCTGATATAATAGATTTTTTTAAAAAAATCTTTTATTATTCAAATACTGTTTCAAATATTCAGTAAGCTTCATTCTTTTCAAATATTTCTTCCTTTCTTAGTATTAAGAATTAACAGGGCATTAGGAAACACATTAAAATAACTCATTACGCAAAAGTTCTTTTTATCTACCAGGTTCCTTTCGACTTATTCATGAAAAATACGAGATTGTTCCCTGAGATAAGTGCTGGAATTCTAACTTAATCCTTTCATTATTTTGACATGACTTTCTTCCATTACCTATTTAATTATTTTATGGTGTTTCCATGATTATTTTAATTATACATAAGTAGTGTGCAGTATCTGTACATGGGTAACTATTTTTATTGCTCCACCTCCATAAGAACCAGGATAAAATGTATATTTACTTCAGTTTCAATTAACTTTAAAAAAACTTTTCTATATCTGCCTTAGTAAAATTATTTGATTATAATTATCTGCATGTGCAAGTTATGATACACAACCTGTTAAGATCAGAGACTTTTTTTATCAGATGATGCACCCTTCTTAAAAGGTTTGGCCTCTAATTACAGAATCACACATGTATAAATTATGTATAATGTTATATCTGCAGAATACTTATGTGGCCTATATTCTCTCTATATATAAAAATGATTGAATTTAATACATTAAACATGTCATTTTTGAACATTTGAATTTTACAAATGATGACCATCAAAACAAATTATTTGAAAACCATAATTCAAATACTGAAAAAATCCATTTTGTACAAAATTAGAATATCAGACTATTGCCCTGAAACATATTTTATCTTAGACTCTAATGGAGAGTAACAAATAAGAAGTAGATTTTGTATATAACTGTTTCCTGGTAATAGGACTGCATTTTTTGGTTAATTGTTCATATAGTAGTTGATACTTTTCCTTTGTAATTCTACCCGTCTCTCTTCTATTAGTTTAAAAAGTTTGCTGTTGGATAGAAAGCATAACTAACTCATTGTCTATTGTGTTGTTAGGAATTCAGAAAGTATCTGTAGAATGAGTAATTTTAAAGTAATATCTGATTTTATCTATTATCAAGACACTTGTCAAAAATATAAAATATAGACATAAAATGCAAAATAGGAGTGCTGACTCTTAAATAATCCTTTTTTATTAGACCTCATGTCATGTAAAACCAATAAAAATGTTCATTAGTTATGAGGCTCAAAAATGTGAACTTACCACAACAATATCAAGACTGGAAGTCTTTATTAAAAACAGAAAAATAGTATGTCAAAAGAATCAGAAAAAAAAAAAGCAAGAAAAGGACAAGGGAGTGCGGAGAAACGGGGAGAATTATTTTTGCTCTGAATTTAGTTCTGCATGCTAACTCTAATTTCATCATGTTATGCAATTGGAATCTACATCAAAACTCCAAGTGTCTTCAAAACTTCAATTCAAGAATTCAATTCAAGATATTAAAATAAACTCTCTACATTCTTTTTATGGACCCTTACTTTCATAGTTAATTGGATAATCCCAGGAAAACCAGTTCCCACCTTTTTCAATATTTTTTCAACCCAGCTCTTTTTTTCCACTCTTTTGCTTCCTCACCTCCACTTTCATATTCACTCTCATCTTCACTTGCTACATTTTTGTAGTTTTGTTTCTTTTATATTAAAAATTATCTAGTTTTCCCATCCAGAAAAAAAAAATTCACTCTATTTAGATCTGTTAGTCCTCACCCTGAACAATTCCTCTTTCCTTAGACTCCCCCACTGTCTCCTTCTTTTCCTCCGTGCACTTCTCCAGAACTGCACCTTGTGTGCAAATACACATTAAAATGCATTTCTTTGTAAAATACTACCTTCTCTCCATGCACAGCCTCAAACTTTAAGTGAATTTACCTGACTTAAAAAGAAAATAATTATTCCTCATCAGCAATGTCTTTTAACAACAATTATGATGTCAGCAACAATCGTGTGTGTTCAGGTATTTGATTTTCATATTTTATTGTAAATATTAGCATAGCAATGATACCTATTTTGAAAACACATTTTTAAAATGAGGATGAGCAAAGCCCAGCTGCTTAGTACCTTTTCAAAAATTCAGACAAACGAGGCTGGGATTGTGGCTCAGTGGTGGAGTGCTTGCCTCGCATGCGTGAGGCACTGGGTTCCATCCTCAGCACCACATAAAAATAAATAAAATAAAGACATTGTGTCCATCTACAACTAAAAAAAATCAAAAAAAAAAATTCAGACAAACATCTGGATTTAGAAATTGCCATTATCTAAGTCTCATTTACCTACTGTTAATGGTATTGAAGAACATTTTTAGGATTGTAAAAATCTCGCATGATTTCCCTGCCTGTTGCTTTCATATTCATTCTTTAATCTCGCCATCTGTTTTGCTGAAATGGCAGACTCAGAGGGCAGGGAGCATATCTTATCTATGAGATGCTGTATGTAAGTGTGGATTCTCTGTCAGCATTTAAAAAATAATAGGACTTCAAATAGGGTTGATTTAAGCCTCCCTAGTCAGCAGTTAGTCTTGGTGACATGAATCGCTCTTTCAAATGGTAATTTGCACCTGTTACCTTCATCCACAGGTTGGAAAATGTTTGCACCTTAATTAATTACACCCCTGTGATGTGGGAGAACACATCCTCACCCCTGAGACAGGGAGACTGGGGCATAGAGAATCAACAGCTTTTCTGATGTTTCAAAGCAGATTTTTGGAGAAGAAAATTACAATTCATATCACTTTTTATGGAATGATTGATGAAATGCTTTAGGTGTCCATGTCTCTCATGGCAGAAAACATGGTGATGGCATCCCTTCCAGTAAGAGATGCACTTGTCCTTTGCTTATTCTGTACCATCAATTCGATATGACCTCAGATAATATCTGTGTTTCTTAATAACATTTTTGCTGTTTGCTTCTGCAGTGGCTGATGTCATCCTCAGAACCAAAGAGCAGGTGGCATGCAAATTACTTTTAGGTGAGCATGACATTAGACTATAATTCCTCAAATGGTGGTGCCTCCATGTAATTAAGCTACAACTAAGTGACAAGTATCTGACATCAGATAATCATTTAATAGAGGAAAATGGGAGGCAGTTCATTATTGTAAAGTGTGTTTTCCTTAAAGTTCCTTGAGGATGTGGAAGGATTTTCTTGCATTCAAATGATCTCAGAATGTGTGTATGTAATTATTTTTTGGCATGGATAGTAAAATGTTGATGATAATGATAAGTGTTTCCTTGGCAGACATCATTAGATGTTCCTAAGAAGTACAAGTGGACTTTCACCTTAGATTTTTCACTGTCAGAGAACATGTTGTTTGGTTTTATATGCTTTTTGTGACTTGGAAATTGGACAAAATCTTAGGAAGTGCTAACACAAGATTTATAGTGCATTATGAGTGCAGCTTGTTTTCATTGTTTTAGTTAGTATAGTAATTTAATGTTCTTTGCTAGTGCTGTATTGTCTTTTTCACTGAACATGAAAACTAAGATTATAGTTCTTGAAGTATAAAAACAATAGCAGATTATATCTTCAGAAGACTCTGAAACTCACATTGTAAAATATATGTAAGGTAAACTTTGTTAGATTACAAAGAAGAAAACTGAGTTAGGTAGTGAGCCACATAATGTCCATTCTTCCATTAAAAATATTTCTATATAGTGTATTATATACAGAGAACTCCATTGTACTAATAG
Source organism: Xerus rutilus (assembly GCA_028644305.1). Lineage (NCBI taxonomy): Eukaryota > Metazoa > Chordata > Mammalia > Rodentia > Sciuridae > Xerus > Xerus rutilus. The sequence continues at coordinate 98,319,932 of CM053408.1, read as the reverse complement.
CACATCATATTGTGCTAGTAAATGTAAAGTAGGTGAAATTTTTAAAATTCCATACATTACCATATTGACCTCTCCACTCTCATCCCTTGCATTTTGAATTAACTTTATTTAATCTTTAATTATCTCATGTTATTTTCTTAATTGCTCCAACCCCACCTTTGCTCCAACCTTTGCTCTGTTCTCTATTATTTAAAACCCTTACCTGATCTCTCTGAAACTTAGTTTTTCACGCATATATTGGAGAAAAAAATGTAACTGTAATAATTTGAATCTTTAATGTCCCTCAGTGGCCCCTATGTGAAAGGCTTTTTCCCCAGGGTGGTGTTATTGGAATTCATGGAGACTTCAAGGGGTAGGGCTTAGGGAGATATATGAGGTCATTGCAGGTATGCCTTTGAAGGGGAGTGTAAGGCCCAGACCTTTTTTATTTATTTATTTTTCCTTTTTTGCTTTCTGGACATGAGGTGAAGGGTTTTGCTCCATCATTCATTCTCACCTTGATGTGCTGCTTCACCACTTGCTCAAAACAGTAGGACCACTAATAGATCATAAAATGGAACCTCCAAAACAATAAACACAAACAAACCTCTTCTCTTTATAAGTTGATTTCTTTCTGGCATTTTTGGTACAAAACATGAAGCTGACTAACACAGTAACATAAAAATTGTTTGTGAATTATATAAAATTAATGAAGCATTTCATTCATTTATTCCATATGCTAGTTAAGAAGTAATCATTTGCTAATATTTTTGCCATTATGATGCTATTCAAGATTCAGCTTGTATATCATGAGGTGTTCTGGAAGGCCTTTCCCTGGTACCATTGCACTTTGTTCATATTTTGAATTACAATTTTTGCCAAGTTCTATATTATTGTAAGCATAATAATTTGTGTGCACCTTGGGAATATAGTTCATGTTCTATTTGTCTCTGTATTTTCAATGATTAAAACATTTAAGAATCTGCAAATGTTGGTCAACTAAGTGAGTGAAAAATGCTCTGGGACATACATGAATAGTCGGGGCTATTTCATCTCTCATATTAAATGTAATTATTTTTTCTTACATGTTGCCTCATTTCTAGGAGAAATTTTGGAGAGTTAAGTCTAGAGAATAATTTGGAAGTTTGTGCTTCTCTCATCACACTCCTACTGTGGGACTAGCAATTGTACTGTGGATTTTGCTTTAAATTGTGGAAACTCAGATGCACTATAATATCATGATAAAGTAGTGTCAGGAGACAGATGATGAGTGACAGTTAGACAGTGACTGTTTTCTGGCTGATGATGAATTCATTGATCAAGGAAGATGACAATACTCAGAATCCAGGGAGGAACGTTGCATTCGAGAAGGTCTGGCAGCAGATAGTAAGGCCCAGGCCAAGACCTCAGAGAGCAAACCTGACTTGGGATTCTAGAAGTATGGCTAAAGCAGAGATCTAGTTGTAGAAAAATAAATTAAATGATATAGAGGATGGGTGTTCTCAAGAGTTTAGCCAAACTACTTGATCCTGACTAAGAGTAGCAAGGAAATTATTTGATGCCTAGTCAGTCATTTTAGATATCTGGGTTTGACAGAAAATCATCAGTAACAAAGGAACTTGACACAGGCTTTTTAGAAAAAAAAAAACAAAACTAAAAATATTCTATATGCTTAGTTTCCAATAGCTTATATTAAAATGTTAGTATAATTATTACTTGCATTACCCATGATAAATCTAAACATTCATTAAAATATATTTTAGATTCATAAAATGATCACAAATGTCATTTATTCCTCAGCAGTTAGAAGCTCAGATATAAGCAAATAAAGACAAAGCTAAATATATAGAAAATACATGAGATTTATTGATGTTATTTTCAACCATAATCCTAATAAATTTGCATGTATCCTTCAAAATATAATTGTTTTACATTTTTGCTTATGGATTATATATAAATGTAATCAAGTGTTATATATTCTTCTGTGACTATTTTCACTCATCGGAAAATTTCTTTGTGATTTTAATTCATGTTGATGTGGATAGCTGTGGTTCATCGATTTTCCATTGTATACAGCATATTATTGAAAGCCTACATGAGAGTTATTTATCAATTGTTCTATTTATGTGCATTAGAATTGTTTCCAGTCATTTGCTATAAATTCCTATGCTCCTGTTTAAACTCTTATGCAATACTTTGTGGTATTTGTGTTTAAAAATCCCAGTCTACCACAAAGGTGCTATTAAGCTTGGGATAACTTGCCCAATTTCTCAAAGCTGAAGACTCCTGTGTGTAACATAGAAATGATAATATTAACCGACCACAGAAAATGTTTGCCAACAGCAAATTTGATAACGTGTACCAAGTGCTTGCAAGGGCACCTGCCTACAAGGGCAAAACAAATGGTAGCTATCACTGTTAGGATTGCTCAAAAACAATGGAATTGTTTTCATAAAGATCATTGTCTCTACAGATCAGAGGATTCATATTTACAATCAGGTTTCAAAGCACAATAATCATAAACTCAATTTGACATTTCCCTTTAGTATTTTTGAGTTCACTATACTTTTTGAAAGTGTGAGGATATTTGTTAACACAACTCCATTTTCCATCAGATACAAAAATAAGAGCCTCTGGAAGCTGCAAACCAGTCCAAGGTTCTGCCTCCTCAAGAAGAGAGAGCAGGGCCGGACATGGTGGTACATACCTGTAATCCCAGCACTTTGGGAGGCTGAGACAGGAGAATCGCGAGTTCAAAGCCAGCCTCAGCAACGGCGAGGCACTAAGCAACTCAGTGAGATGCTGTCTCTACATAAAGCAAAATCGGGCTGGGAATGTGGCTCAGTAGTCGAGTGCCCCTGAGTTCAATCTCCAGTACCAAAAAAAAAAAAAAAAAAAAAAAAGGAGAGGAGAGAGCAGTTCCTGAAGTAGATAATCTGTTAGACTCAGGTAAGGGTTTTGATGGTTCTTCTCCATAGTAGTAACATGTAACTCCCAAGACCCTCTGCTCACTGGATTTTCTTATGTCTGATACAATATAAAAGAAATCCTTGACTGCACATTTTAACTTTGCCAGAAGAGAAATTGAAAAGCTTGCTTTTCTCCCAAATATTTTGTTATTATTATCCTCACACTTTCTAAAAGTATAGTGAACTCAGTGTGTTGGGTGGTGTAATCATCCTTCATAACTGGAAGAAAACTTCAATCACATTTTCTCTTAAGTTAAAAGAGTAAATTATAAGCAACAGTCCTTAAAGCAAGGTAGATCAGTTTCATTAATGTCAACAGAAAGAATTGAGACTGCAGACTGAAACTGTGCTCCCTTACAGTACAATGTATACTTAAAGATTATAAATTTATATATAAGTTGGTATTCAAAAAAGGAATTTAAGATTATATGGTGCTGTCTTCTGTAGCAGGTTAGCAAATAACCAGGGCTGATTATTCGCTTTTTAATTAGTAAATTAACTTTATTGAGATGATTTGTATAATTTACAATGAAACACAGAATTTTGGCTGGGTGTGGTGGTGCATGGCTATAATTCCAGCAGCACAGGAGGCAGGAGCATCTCAAGTTCAAAGCCAGCCTCAGCAACTTAGTGAGGCCCTAAGCAACTTAGTGAGATCCTGTCTCACAATGAAAACTAAAAAAGGGTTGCGGATATGGCTCAGTGGCTCAGTGATTAGGTACACCTGATTCAATAATCAGTACCAAAAAAAAAAAAAAAAGGAAGAAAGAAAAATACAATTTACACATTAATGAGTATGGACATCACTTAAGCTATCACTGCAATCATTATACAAATATTTCTTTCACTTCAACAAATTTCCTTGTACCTCTTTTCAATCCCTTCTTCCATTCCTCCTCAATCTTTCCTCATTCATCTGAGCAGTCATTCATTCCTCTGATTTTTATATACTGATGTCAACTTTACTCATCTCTCTCTTTTGCTCAATAGTACGTGCATGATATTCATAAAAGAAAGAATGTTTTCAAAATTGATTTTTGCTATGAAATTATACTTACTTTAATTTGTACATGTTCAATGATTTAAATCACTTTAATTCAAAATGATGTATTGAATTAGTTGAAGTAAATGATAAATTATTTCACTGAGTGCATAAAGCATACCCATTAGTAATCAGGAACTGGACACATATCTTGAGTTTAGGAGAGGTGAGCTAAACCCAAGTGAATCTAAAATGTAGTCTCTCAGTAATTCAGTAGGAAGAGCTTTACTCACCATGTGCTCTACTATTCTCACAAAATTAAATAATGTTCTAACAAACTGAATCATTTGAGTTTAATAAACTGACATCAAAGACCCAATTTGTGCACATAAATTTCTTCTTGTATATTTTGTTTGTATACTAAAGATTAAAAAAAAAACAAACTAAGTCATATGCCACTTAGTGACTTAAAGTACTTCTCTGTATGTCAGCATTCAGATGTCATATATATCGAGAAAAAACAAGACCAGAGAATCACATGTGGATATAAACTGGAAGAATGGTTGGAAAAAATTTTCCAATTTTCTGGTACAGGAAATGTTGGAGTGGGTTTTGATAGTAATGACTTCTTTTGAATAGTTTACATTATAATAGTCATCGTTAAATTTCTATAATGCTTAGCACATTTGGAGAAACTCTGGTGTAGGGTTTTATTTTATATTTGCTCATCTGTTTATGTGACTCAAACCATGAAATCTGTCACCTAAGTCCTCCTAAAAGATAGTGACATACAAATTTTCTTCTGAAATGTGTTCCCCGCCCCCATAGGGGAGTTACCTAGTGTGTATACTATCTACCTAATATTATAATTCTTTACTTGGTTATTATTTCAAGAATATTTGGTGAGTAATGAGAATATTTCAACAGAGCAATGGTACAATAGATTAGACATTAAATGTCCTCCAAAGGCCCATGTGCTGAATCTGTGGTCTCCAGAGTGACACTGTTGGGAGGTGCTGTGGATCCGTAGGAGGTGGGGACTTTTGAGAGGTCTATTGATCTAAATGGAGGTATGTTTGAAAAGAATTTAGGACCCCTCTGGTCTTTTAAGTCTCTCTCTTCTGGTTTCTACCTCGTGAAGTAAACAGTTTGCTTTGCTGTGTACTTCTACCAGATGTCCAATTTTGGAATGAAGCCTCACAGAGAATAAGCCAAAACAAACTTTTTTCTTTTTATAAGTTCATTGTTTCAGGTATTTGGTTATACTTACAGAAAGATGAATATTACAATTAACTTAATATGTAAACACTGATCCATCATTTTTCTTCATCTTGCATTCTTCTATTCAGAACATTTTCAAGTGCACTTTCATTTTTAGCATGTTGAGATGCATACAAATTATTATGGCTTCAATTTTGTATTTCACAAGTGCATGTCAAATCATGGGCTCCCGATTGCTGGGAGTCATGTAATTCTAGGCAAAGTCCTGAAAAAGCACAGTATGCAAATAAAATTCAGCACCAACCTCACAATGAGCAATCCTGTGAAGAAGGGAATTGCCCCCAAGCAGGCTATTGCTTCAATTGGCATGGCTTTGCTGGTTACTCACACACATTTTCTTTGGGTCAGGGGAAATTTCCCTCAAACAGGCTGTTCCAATTTGCTTATGTAGTTTTTCAGTGCAATCAATATGCTTCCTCATGTTGAAGATGTAAAAATGCCACTGAGTGAGTCAGACTATTCTATTCTTGAAATGATAATGTCACTCTACAAAAGCACATTTTAATATTTCTAAGAATCAATAAATGCTATCTAAGGGGCATAAAGCAAAATATGATTTAAAAAAAAACAAAACTTTCTGTTCATGGAACTGAGTATCTTTTCCTTCATGAGCGTTGTGTGCAACAGGGGACAAATGGTAGCAATGGGAGTAGGAAAGTTAATCAAAAAGGTAATCATGTGAATCCAGGCAGCATTCCCTCTGCAACAAGCTACCAGTGTTTCTGATCGACAGAGTATTCAGTGCGCTAGTGTTCAGCGAGTTAGGGCACGAAGGTTTCCATCAGCTGATGTGCAGCTCTGCTCAGTAATGTAGAAATGCAGAGGGCTCAGTGCTCAGTCATTCATAGCATTTGGATATGTGCAAGGACTTCAATGCTTGATTGTTTTTTGTGTATTTATTTGTTTGCATGACTGTCCTCTCTTCCCTATTTTCTAGGTAAGGTATAAGGATAGCAATGCTTAACAATGTTTTCCCTGGTAATTATCAAATTATTATAGTAATGGCAATCAGTCAGATATGCTTGTTGCAAAGACCAGCTATATCTTTTTGCCCTATAGAAATATCCAGTCTCGTTTGGATCTTTGCATGCTGTATTGGTGATTGTTAATTACATTGACATGGAGACTGTTCAGCTTTTTTGATGAATAATGTTGTAATAATTAATGAGAACCATCATATATATGCACATATAGGTGTGTATATGTGTATCATAATTAAATACAGTTTGTAGAGATTGCTTCAAGTAAAGGTAAATGTGCAAATTAATTTCCAACTTATTTTTGAAGGGGCATTGTGCTCAGCAGTGAGAAAGGATCATAATACACGAATGTTGACCTCAAGAATTTTAGGGAGAGAAAATAGCACAAAATAAATATGGTGTACAACCAATTATAATAACTACCATAGAACCTTAAGAGAAATAGATAATATTCATAGATGGCTAACAGAAAAAGAGATAGCTATCAGCAAAATAATGCACATAAAGAACCTAGTGCCTCTGTGAGTTATTCATATTGTCTCTGTGCCAGGGAATTAAAAAGATATTCATACGTTAAGTGGCAGAAAATAAAAAAAGATAGAATATGTATTTATTGTCTTAGAAGAAGGACAATACAATAGGCCATGATATCTTGAAAGAACAGACAAATATGAAAAAAAAATACATTACACTTGTGTTAACCAGTATTACAATTTTAATAAAAGCAGGCCATAAAAAATATTGGAATGGCAAAATGAGGTCAGATCATACAAGATCTTGAATGTCAGATTAAAATGATTAGACTTTAATTTATGTGCAATGGTGAATTGTTGTACACATTTCAGCTTTAAAATGACTAATCTGACAGCAACATACAGAATAGATTGGAGTTAGATAAGCTAGCAGTGGAAGGCTATTATAATAATCCGTAAGGAAGACACAGTACAACACAGGGTAGCAGTAACAGAATTTAAGAGAAGTTACATATGACAAATATAGTAAATACATAAAATGTATACAAATTACCACTAGTTCAATGAAAAGAATGAATTAAAGGGGAGATTTCCCAAAATATGTCTGGTGAATGGATGTTCGCTAAAACATTTAAGGAAGAGAATTGAGGGAGATTTTGAAGGCAGGGTGGTGTATTTAATTTTGGATGTAGTATTTGAAGTGCTTAGAATATTTTAAGAGTAAACAAATGACCAGGAGAATGAGGAGAATAAAGATTTCTAGTCTTAGACAAAGATAAGTTTAGAAATATAGGTACATAAAGCCTCCTCGTAGAAGTGATACTTGGTTTTGCCAAGACAAATGTTATGGAGAAGAATAGAATTAATATTATGGAAAATTATTAAATGTGGGACAGAAGGAAAGGGGCAAGATTGTTCTCAATAGGAATATTCAGAGAAGGAAAATTTACAAAATAAACAGATGGAGATAAGGAGTTATCACTTGTCAATATTTTCAGAAGATTAAAGAAGGATAATGTCAAAGGAAGTAATTGAATTTATAAAGTATATCATGGTAAGTCTTCAAGACAACTAGTTGGGCATGGCAGAAGCATAGGTCAAATTGTAAGGAGATTAAAATTGAGTGGGATACAAGAAAATGAATATAATTTACATTTCTCTAAGGATGTCTAATGAGAAGAAAAAAAGAAGATGGCTGCTTCAAATGTGACACAAGCATAAATGCCTATCTATAATAGATAATGTCTGCCTATTTAAATAAATAAACAGCAAAGTAAGTAAGTAGCAGTGGTGCCTCCCATTGAGACGAAATAATGAGTTCATGCAATAGAACTAGTGCCACATTTTTCTAAGTTAGCAAGAAAGTAGAAGGTTGTATAGAAGGACAGTGGTCCTCAAGATTGACGAAGCCAACTCCAGAATTTTTGTACAAAGCTGTGCAGAGATAAGCCAAAAGTTGTAACTGCACAGGCACACATTTTAACACCATATGTATTGTTGTTCTTATTGTTGTTTTTGCATCTATATATTGTTAATTTCATACTCCAATATTTCTATAAAAGTAGGGATCTTGTGACAATGTGTTATGGTTTCTTCTTCTCATATTCTTTTAAAATATAAAAAAAAGAAAAAAGAAAAAGAAGACTTGAGACACATACTTTGATTTTGTGTGTTATGGATTAATGTTTCTGTTTTCTCTTGCTAGAGGCCCAAAATTATTGTTTTATGTATTTAATCTGGATTTTTAAAAGGTAATTATTTTATGTATGTTGGATAATAATTTGTTACCATACTTCTACACTATAGTTATTCCTGATTACTAAGTATTAAAACAAAGAAAAAATACAATTTCATGTTTTAACAAGCAATTTAACAGGAACATCAAGTTGATTAATTATTTTTAGTAGACTTTACATGGAAAGCAAATATAGGATCAATTGTAGCTTTCTTTTCTTTTTGGAAGGGAGGGGAAAAGTATTTGTCAACTTTTCCTGAGTTCAGATAACAAATGAACAGAGGATGCTTGTTTTAGCCCTTTGCTGCTCTTCCTGAGATTTAGTCTCCAGCTATCAAGGTTTGTAGAGTATTTCCTCAAGCATTTTGTTTTATTTTTCTTTGCTTTTCATATTTCTTCTATAATCTAGAAGTAATGCAAATAAGCAGCTAGATTTTTTTCAGGAAGTTAACCTGTAACTGAATGGCTTATAATTTTAAGGCATCTTATAAGTTCATTCTAGCACAGTAGTGGCACCTAAGAATTACAGTGGCTTTGAGAAAGAAAATCCATTTGCTTTAGTCTGTTTTCTTGATTTCTGAATTTCTGATACTTTTTCCCACGTGGAATCTCTGAATTTCTATTTTTTTTGATAAAATGTGAACTATTCTTTTAGTGTGTATCTTCTTGGCTTTTTCTTTGTACATTTTTAGACTACTCCAATGTTATTCCATGGGATTTATATTTTTATTGAAAATCCTCAATAGTACTAGGATTTTGGAAAGAACTGTGTACAATATGGTTGTGTATATACACATGCCTGTCTGTGTTTGCAAGAACAACAGCAAGAGCCAGAGGATCATTTTTGTAGGAAGCATAAAGGTTCTAGCCTAAAGAAATAAAGCAGAAATTACATGAAACTCTTATACTAGCCATTATGTTCTTTGCTGTTAGACATTATAGCACAATTAGCAGAATTGTAGGCTGGTGCATACAATGGTAGCATGTTTAGAATCTTTTGTCAAATGAAATTCCTAATTTGTTATAATTCGGTAGAGATATATGTTAGTAATATTTTTAGTGGAACTCTTCAGAACCAAATCACGATATTCAATTATTGTAACATGTCTTTCCCATAGATTTGGAAACAGAAACTACTCTGCTTATATCTTGCATTAATTTTAGTAAGAAGTATAAAGCCTGCCTTTTGAGAAAAAGTTTGAAAAATCCATGTGAATAGTCCTTCATTGCCCTTGTATTTTTCTTAAAATTGTAAAAATGAAGCACAGTGTTTCTATAATACATGGAAGTACATCAATTTTACCTGCAGAATTCTTGAACAGGTAGCTGGTGTCAAATTTCAATAGCATCCTCAAGAGGGCACTGTCATCTGTTTTATCTATTTTATCATTTGTATCCTTTTGTTAAACCCCTTACAATACTTGAAGGGTGGTTTTAATCATTTTATCTAAAAAGAAATCTTGCATGCTTTGCATTATACAGAATTCTGCTTTCTATAGCAACCCCCACTATTGTAACAGACTATGGGTTGACCTGTACACCGGTGTACAAGTTTGATAACATTAACATTTTTATAGATTGATGCACCTCGGGTAAACTGTCCAGTCTATATCTGTCTAGTAAGGATCTTTCACAATGTCCCCACTTACTATCAATTTGTTCCACTTTTTTATTAAAATATAGTTTATATAAATTGCTTTATTTTCTACAACATGCATTGCCATGCAATGCTTGATTGTTGAGTCAGACTGCTTGAGTTTAAATAATAGCTGTACAATTTAGAGGATATAAATATAAACAAATGACTTCTTGATCCATTCTAAGGACTATATGAGTTACATAAGTGCAAAAAAAGGCAATTTCATTGAAGTCTTATATTTTAAAAGTTCTCCATTGCACTTGCCATGATTTAAATCACCAAATAGTTTTCAAACGTTTATATTTGAAAAATTTCAATACTTGTTTTCAAAATCTATGCACTTTTAATTAATTAGGCATAGACTTTAGAAATCTTCAAAATTTTGAAAACATTTTCCAAAAGTACACACACAAACACTCGCCCCGCACACAGATTTATGGAAATTGTTCTAGGTGACTTAGATTTTTTACTTAAAGAGGCAAAATATTTTAAATTAAGTATTCTAAAGCACAAGAAGTGAAACATTTTGAAATAATTTTTTTGTTTAAGTGATACTTGTATCTGTATTCAATTATTTCCTTTGTAAATATTATTTAAGAGAAAAAATTAATCCTAACATAATTTACAGTTTTGCACAGAAGTAGCTATACATTTATACATGATAAATGCAAAATAGTAATTTAGAAGCATGAATATGAATTCTAAATTTAATAATTATTTTAATAAAGGTAAAAGTGAAAAACACCACTGTTACTACTATAACTTTCTGTACATAAGAGTATTTTGTTTTGTTAGATTGGGTAATTAAGTTTTAATGGTTTTAAGTAATCAAAAAGTATTTAATTTTTTTCCTGTTTTGGTTTGTAAATAGACTTAATTTTCAAGCAGTTGAAACTTCTTCTTACCCTGGTTACATGAAAACTACACAGTAACAGTTTTTAAAACTAGATGAAATATACTGGAAATGTTCTGGAAGATTAAACCAATGAATAACTTTATGTGTATTTCTCCTCACCTGTTGTTCAGGGCAAATATTCAAAAACAAATTTACTCTGCATGTATACAGTACCAAGAACATGATTGCCAACTTATGAACTTCAAAGTGTGAACTTGTGCTCTCAAAGTTAGTCATCACTACATTTTTTTGTTTGTTTAATTCAGGGATTACAACAGCAGAACATGTACAGCTGCATCTTTTGGACAAATGTTCACTGTAATAGGAACCACCATCCCGGCCTCTCCCTGATTGTCTAATTTCTATTACTCCACAGGAGTCAAACAATTGTCATTTCTCTCTTCTCAAAATTTACTTCTCAGAAAGCATTCATTTGTATTGGAAGAGAGATACAGTAGGGGCAAAGGAGAGACTGCTCAGTTAATTTATTGATTTATTATATAGCTGATTCATTTCAGAGCTTTCTTTAGGAGTTCCTTTTTACATTTTGAAACCACTGTTACTTTGTCAAGTTCTGAATGGTCTTATTTAATTAGATGTTTCTCATCATTGCAAAGGCAGATATGCCAGATGTCTTAGTCCATAGTTCATTCATTTTGATCATTCCTTCCTTGAGGCCAATGTGTATTTTGCATTCAAAATGGACTTGAAAGAACAGTGATAAGTTCCCATTTGATAGAAGAGCTGCTTGACTTCTTCAGTATCAGTATTTTTTAAAATAATATTTTAAAGGTCCACGTGCACTATAACTCATGACTCGATTATACATCTTACAAATAATAAAGTTTTTGTTTTAATTTCATAGTTATCATACCCCTATAAACTTTATTAAGCATTTGTCTATATGAGCATTTATTAGAATATGAGGAAAGGGACCTGTCTTCCTCTTTTACATAATTTCACCACTATTATTCAACTAGAGAATGGTGCAGTGAAGGATACTCACTACTTTTTGAATAAATGTATACAAAGCATTTGGTAATTACCAAATACAACTAAATGGCAAACAAAAGAATAAGAAACACTTGAGTTTCCAAAAACTGACAGATTGCTGGGAGATGTTTCCGGATTTCTTAACTATGGCTATACTCAGTCCCCAAACACAAATTTATAAAGGCCAAAAGCATGTCAATAATCAGAGAATCACAATGTTGAATAAAACTAGTCATTCCGTTTTCAATAAAGATCACATCTAAATAAGGCTTGCAAATATTGACACTTTCTAATCTATGATAATATAATTATTACTAGTCCTCGGGCCTGATGCCAGTTAGAATCTTTCCATGTCAGTAGAATCCAAGACTAATTTGCAGTGATTAGCAGAGAATTACTTTGCAGGCTTTCTGTTCATTTATGCAAGGGCAGAACTGTTAATTCCAACTCACTGAATTTATATGGGATGCCCACGAAAGTCCTCAGAAGCCTCAAGCTTTTACTACATATAGTTGATTTTTCCATATGCCAGAGACTCAGCTTTTCAGAAGAAGGCATCCCACTGGTGTTGTTGAAAAGAGAAAAAAGGCAAAGCTTAATTCCTTAAGTAAGGATGTGGTTGCCACTCAAAGAAAATGCACTTAACCCAGCACAGAGCAATCTCTTCTTCCAAAGAATCTAGTTAAGAACATCGTATCAAAATGTTGCCTTAACAGAGCTCCACAATGTAAAAGGACAAAACACCTTTGAGAAAAAAGTACTAGTGAAGAGAACACAACTGTGATGAACAGTATTAGTCAACTGTAACCCAAAAACAGAAAAACAAACTGTGGATCTAGTTTAAAGGTAGAGTTTCATATTGCCACTTGAAAAGGGTTGCAAGGCAGGTAAGCTAAAATCAGAATGGAGTAACTAGGAACATCAAGGCTCTTGAGAAAACAAGTGAGTAGGCATAGCCCATTTCTGACATAATCCCCAAATGCAATAAAATTTAGCATTTGAGAGGTAGGAAAGAGAGGATTATGGGTAGGAGGAGCTGGGTATAGATATGTAAGAGTGGCTCAAGACTATTAAGAGGAGCCAGGGAAGAGATAGTCAAAAAGTAAGGTACAATTCTTTCTTGTTTGCTAGTAAGGGCATAAGGTACAAATTGTTGTTATTAACTGCATCTATTAATTGTATTGCAAATGATAGAAAACTTGACTCCAAATTTTTTTTTAAGTACCAGATATTTAATCCATGGTTGTTTTGCCACTGAGCCACATCCCCAGCCCTTTTCTGTTTTTCTCTGTGAGACAGGATTTCGCTAAGTTGTTTAGGGCCTCACTAAGTTGCTGAGGCTGTCTTTAAACTTGTGGTCCTCCTGACTCAGCTTCCCAAGCCATTGGGATTACAAGTATGTGCCACCATGACGGACTCCAAATAACTTTTAAGCACAAAGAATTAGGTGAATTGGGTGACTGAAATGTTTAAAATGTGATCTGAAATGATTGCATACAAAGTCAAATGTAGTCATCAGTGTCTGTTAGAATGTCTCTGTATAGTTCTCTCTTTCCATCTTCAAATTATTCCCTTCTGCAATTAAAATACAGCACCTAGTAACATTCAATCACAGTCTCATAGTCACTGGTGTGACACTGGACATATCTGAACCAAACACATGGTAGGAGAAAGTGATATACTAATTGGCTTAGTTCTGAAACACGTGTCTACCCTGGTACCAAGGATAGGTAAGCTTTGCTTTAGCATATGCTAAATGCTGAAAGGGGTTAATTTTCCAAAGCAAAATGATGTGTTTTTACCAAAAACAGGGAAAATGACTGTGGGCAGCAAGGTCACAAAAAATTTATATCACATTGGTCAATAAATCAGTGGTTATAGTGAGAGCCTCTCTGGCTGTAACATTAGGTACATGATTCAGCCCTATCTTTTGAAGTTGTCTAAGTTCAGTCTATACTTTTGCTTCAAGAATGTGCCTCAGGAAGACACAGGCAGAGAAGAGTAGCCCCAGGCAGGCTCTTGCCAAATGCTGGGTTTGTGTCAGATTCATTGCACATCAATTTGAAGAAACAACTTAAAAAATATCCTTATTTTGGAACTGGATGCTGATTCAATTACAACTGTATTCTACCAAAGAGACTACAATATTATTATTGGTTATACTGACAATATGCAGGCAGGGGTAAGTATGAGAAATAATTCTCATACGGTTTAATAATTATGTTTGCAATTACATAAAATAAAAATACAATTATTAGGAAAAAATAAAAATATATATACTCAGCAAGGCTACAAGAACAGTAATCTGTTTGAGGGCTCTTTCATGTTAAATTTTTCCTAAATATGATCAATATTTTATCATGGATGCCCATGTTCAAGAATCAATTAGGTTCATGAGCATTAATGATGATAACCTAATATAAAGAGAGCTTATTTTATTTTTTCTCATTTTTCACTGAAATAATACTTATATTATAGAGGAATTTTAAAATTTGCCTCTTGGCCTGGTTGTTTATAAGCAGTTCATCTTCATAATGAAATGACCTCTGCTTCTACAGAGGACAAAAGCAGGTATAATGAAGTAGACAATGTTTACGAGGTGCTTTCAAACACACAGAGCAGGTGTGTATGCTTTCCCTCAAAATACTCTGAATCAGGTACTTTTAATCTGTATCTTAGAGACTGAAAATGGGGCTATGGAGATTTCCCTGGGTCTCTTCCCTGTCTGGCATTGATAGCCAGGTTCTTTTGCCTCCTTTTGGTCTCTTGTCTACTAATGTATTTAGAGCAGGGTATGATTTGTAACTTGCACATGAATTGTCACTTCATTCACATAACTATTTATCATCCCTCTTTCATTAATTTTCATTGAATTGCCTTGGAAAGTCCAATTCTTGCTTCAGACAACATTCTCCACTTAAGGCCTCCCTCAAATTCCCAAGCAAATTCTCCTTGTCTGTCAGCACAGCCCCACTGTACGAGCATCTGTTATCACGTCTCACTCTATTATAATGATTTGTTTACAGGACTGTTTCCCCAATTGAACTGTGAGCTTCCTGAAGACAGAGATTTTGTCTTATGCATCTGTGTACTCTCAGTTACTAATACTCCAGGATCTTGGCATCTGAAAGTTAACCAGTCAGTGTTTGATGAATTCGTGAATGACCACACAAATTCAGAAAACAGAACCGCAAAAGTGTGTGGATAGAGTGGCTTCCTAAAGTCTGTTGAGGCTAGTGCTAAGAAATATAATCTCCAGCCATAGCCAATGGTCCCTGAATGTTATATGTAGTTTATTTTCCCTTCTATCAATTGCTCATATCAGAGCTCGATTCTCTTTCTTGATCTAGATATTAGAGTCCTTGCATCATGCCCCATGTTTTAAACTTAATGCTTGACAATAACAATGAAACTGCACTAAATTGCATGCTTTTAATGGCTAAGAAAACTTAAACCTTTATCACATTAAAAATAACAACCTTGAGTTGCCACCTTACCAGTTATGGAAACTTCTGAGTAAAAGCCTTAAGTAGAAGTAGACTTGATCTTTTGAAATCAAAGCATTGCTTCTTGTGAGCAGGTGTATATGTGTGTTTGTGTATGTGTATGTGTGTGTGTGGGGGGGTGTTTGGAAGTGAAAGAAGTGGTTTAAGGGAATTGAATTCATTTCTATTTTTGCAGAAAATAGATGCCCTCTAGTTCTGTGATTCTTGCAAGTATCTAAACAAAGTGTTAAGTTATAGCGTCATATACTAACTAGTAGGAGCTAATGGGACTTCATGTCTGGGTACTGAATGTAACCCTTGGAACCCTGAGTTTTGTCTTTAAGTTATTAGGTGTGGAATTGGTCATTGGGCTCATCTCAAAGTGCCTTTTTACACTATGATCCCAGTGACAACATTTTGAGACTTTGTTAAACTGATAGAAAATTCTGTCTACTTTTGGTACTAATAGCCTTGGGTGGTGATGTCATCCTTACCACTGAACATTGTAGAACCTCTCAGGATTTATCACTATACTATTGAATATCAAAAACTTAATCAACTCCTGAGTAGAGGTGACAATGCAGTTGGGAAGATTTTTAAAATGATATATTGAGAGGTGATAGATAAAATAATGCAATAAATTCAATCCATAGACCATTTTGTGAAGCAAAGATTTAAAATACATATTTTTCTTTAAGAACATGAAAGTCTCAAAAATCTAGTTTTCACCCTCATGCCACTCTTCTAAATAAAATGACTCTTTAGAAAACTAAGAATATTCTAAGTGACCAGGAGTCAGGAGACTCATAACAAGCATGAGTGATTCTGAAAAATCTATCTGCATAAGCAATTATGAAAGACCTTTGTTTCTGACACACTGCAAACTTTGTTGAATTGGATGAGCTGCTTCTGATGCCAGGATCTGACGATGTGGCTTATTTGTCATAGGAACTACTTGTGTAAGATTGAATTTCAGAGTATTCTGAGAAGAAGAACAAAGGAAAATAATATGGTCAAACTTGTTCTTGCAAAATAAAGAGACTTCATAGTGTAACTTTAAAATTTATTTTAATTGTATACTAACAAATTATAGTTTTAAATTTGGGAGTATAAAATAGTGTTATGATTTTTAACACAATGTGAAAGAATTAAATTTGGCTAATTAACATATCTATCACCTCAAATATTTAACACATTTTTGATGATGAGAAATTAGAAATTTATTTTTAGCAATATTGAAATGTACAGTACTCAATTAGCTATGTTTAGCATGCTGTGCTATTAATCTAAAAATATCAAACTTATTCCTCCTATCTAACTAGGAATTCATGTCCTTTGATCTATGTGATCATAAACATCAGCACTTGAGAACATAAATCATCTCCCCATTTTTCCCCATCAGCTCTTAGACTGGTAACCATTATTTGGCTCTCTGTTTCTGTGAGTTGTGGTGTTTTACATTCCAGGATAAG
The DNA here is from genome assembly GCA_028644305.1 of Xerus rutilus. NCBI lineage: Eukaryota > Metazoa > Chordata > Mammalia > Rodentia > Sciuridae > Xerus > Xerus rutilus. The sequence goes on along the minus strand of CM053408.1, from coordinate 98,303,049 downwards.
TGAGAATGTGTGGTATTTGTCTTTCTACGCCTGGCTTATTTCAATTCACACAATGTTTTCAATTCTATCCATGTTGTCACAAATGACAGATTTTTTTTCCTTAAGGCTGAATAGTATCCCACTGTGTACATATCCCACATTTTCTTTATCCATTCATTTGTTGAGGGCTCTTAAGTCAAATAGTGCTGCAGTGAACATGAGAGTACATATATTTGGTTCATATACTAATTTCAAATCTCTTGAGTAAAATACCTACAGCTGGGATTGGTGAATCATGTGGAAATTCTGGTTTTAGATTTTTATGGAAACTCCATGCTGTTTTCCATAACAGTTATGCTAATTTACTTTCCCATCAATATTGTACAAGAGTTCTCTTCTTATTCTCACTTATACTTGCTGCCTATTTTCTTTTTTCTTTTTCTTTTTTGGTATCAGGATTGAAACCAGGGGTTCTTAACCACTGAGCCACATCCTCAGCCCTTTTTATATTTTATCTTGAGACAGAGCCTTACTAAGTTGCTTAGGGTCTTGCTAAGTTTCTGAGGCTGGCTTTGAACTTGAGATCTTCCAGCCTCATCCTCCAGAACCTCTGGGATTACAATAGCCAAAACACCTGGCTATTGTCTTTTTGATAAAGCCATTCTAAGAGATGTGAAGTGCTGGCTCATTATGGTGTTAAATTATATCTCTCTAATAATTAGTGGTGTGGAGGATTTTTCCACATACCTTTTAACCATTCATATATCCTCTTTTAAGAATTATCTATTCAGTTCTCTGACATTTTGTTATCAGATTGCTTGTTTTCTTTCTATTCAGTGAACTTCCTTATATATTTTGCATATAATCCCTCATCAGATGTATGACTTACAAATATTTTCTCCCAATCCATAGATGGTCTCTTCTCTCTGTTAATGGTGTCCTTTGATGTGTAAAAGCTTTTTATTTATCCCATGTGTCCTTTTTTTTTTATGTTGTTGCTTAAGCTTTTGAGATCAAATCTAAAAATCTTACCCAGATCAATATGTAGTTTTTCCTCTGGGTGGGTAGTATGAATATATATATTCATACTATATATATGAATGAATGACTTTTGTCTCTATGCCTTAACTCCCTACCCCCTTGTAAATAGTTTAATGCTGTATATTCACTACTTCACTGCTATCTCTTTTCTCTCTAGGAATAAAATTGTTGTTTTTTTTTTTTACTTGAATGTCCTTATTTGTTTTAAACATCAAGTTCTGGATTTTTTGTGCCAAATAAGATATCTTTTCTTTTGGCAATGTAAGATTATCTTTGTAGATTTCAGAAATTAGATTTGATGTTTAAAAGCAAAAAGGGAAGCTGCATTTTCCACTTTATTCTCACTCCCATCAATACCCACATGGACTCTTCTGAGTCCCCCAGCTGGCCCTCTTGCCTCCATCTCTTCCTACTCCTGGAACATAGCATACCCACCACCATGCTAATCCTGGAGAAACACCATTTGCATGGTACTACTACCCTCTACACAAAGTCCTTTACCCATTTGTCATTGGTCTTTCACAAAATTACCTAGTTATACTGACTCTCGCACTTTCCAAACTTTATGTCCTGTTCTCCAACATAGCTCAGTTTCCTTCTTTTTTTTTTTTAAACAACCTTTATTTTATTTATTTATGTATGTATTTTGTACGTGGTGCTGAGGATCGAACCCAGTGCCTCACGTGTGAGGGGCAAGCGCTCTACCACTGAGCCATGACCCCAGCCCCTCAGTTTCTTTCTTTCTTACATGGGTCTGCTCCTGCTGTTTTTTCAACTTCCAATACATCAACCTTTCCGAGTGTCACTAACTCAGATCCTTCACCATATCAAAACTCATTTTCATTTCTTTGTTTTCTGCTGTGTCCTCCCTGCTCCTGTTATTTCTCTGCACTCTTTTCTCTGTGACTTTAGGACACTCCATAGGTTCACTCTCACTTGCTATTTGACACCAACTGTTACTGTCCTGTTTCCTGTCATGTGTTTATGTTCTGTCCCTATACCTGAGCTTAACTTTCTAGGAGGTGGTAGCTACATTTCACTATTCTTTTGATCTCTCCATAAGAAATACATGCTTAAAAACAATAAATTACACAGCTAGTATTTCCAAGTTACTTGATATTACTTTCAACAGCAATGATAATAAAGCACCTATAGGTGTAAAAAGGTAGAACACCCAACCTGAAATAATTTTGGATCCAATAATTAAAGCAGAATTTCTTGGAAATTACATGTGAAATGAAAGCAGCCACATCAAATCTGAAGACAATTAATATGCCCAAGTCAATATGTACAAAAATGTTGATGATTATTAATATCACAAATGGAGCCATAGCAAGTAAGATGATGCAGATTAACCTCCTATAATTGCTGACAATTTGAAAGAGTAAGAGAAGCTCTAGATTAAACCACACCAACTTTGAAAGGAGTACCCATGTTTAATGAATATCCGGATCCTGTGCTTTTTACATTCTGGGAAATTCTTTTAGTCTCTCTGTCCCATTAGGAGATTAGAAAGTAACTGAAACATTTATTTAGATTGCCTAGAAGAAATCTGAATGACATGAGACCAACCACACTAAAGATTCTAGTTGTTCTTCACCGTACAGTTATAAGGGAGAGGCAGATGTCAGACAGTTCCTTTTGGTAATTCCATTTAGACTAACTTATCTTCAGGGTTTGTTTTTGTTTTTGTTTTTGTTTTTTAAGAACTTCAATTCACTTGACTGTTATCCCCTGTGGTACTATTTCTTTAAAAACATTTTTTTTAATGCAGCATTTATCTATCTAATCATTCTACCAACATGCCATAATTTTAGTTCTATCTCACTTCATGTTATTTTAAAGCTGCTGTCAATGTCTTATTTTAGCTTGCTTTCTTGTTATTCTTTTCTTCATGGTATTACCTCTACATATTTTGTCCCTAGATGTTTCAGTAACTTATGAATAACAAAGCATTTACTTTTACAGTAGCAAATGTGGATTTGACATTGATGCCCCTAGTTTTAGATTCATAAATACTATGTTAGCTTTTTCTTCTCTGTAACTGGTATTTTTATTTCTTCCTTTATATGATACTTCTTTAAAATGAAATATTACATTTTTATAATGTTCCTTACCCTCAGTAAAAGACATGTCAGATTTGTTTAGTGAAACTGTATTTCCAGATTTATATAGCATGTTTTGGTTAAAAAATTGAATTTCAGAGAAATGTATACATTCCGATTATAAAAATAAATTTAAAAAATTAAAATACTATTTTTAAGACTTTAGTTTGTAGTAATATAGCTGTACAATTAACAGTCTATAAAACTCTGGGTGATAATAGGTTTTTAAAAATCTAATTATGGACCATAATGGCTTTGGGGAACACTAGAATTTTAAAAATTCCAGTGGCAACTATTTCATTCACCTTAGTAAACACATAGCAACATACCATGTCCTAGAAATGAGCCTCATAATTTAAAGGCGGTAGAGTTTTCTTTATGTATTCTAACAGAAGACTCTCCCTCATCTTTGTCAAAGGAAATGCTAGATGAGTTACTACCTGGGCATTAGGATGTGGTTCTCAGTTCTATAACTAAGATTTACACATTTTGAGGTATGTAACCTCTGAGGAAATGAACATCTGATGCTGTAATTTGTATGTGGTTTATAAAAGCACTTTCAATATTGCCTAAGTGCTACTGATAGTGATCAGTAGGACTTCAGTCAGAGACATTTTACATACCTAGAACATAACAATTTCATTTTAAAGAGGAGATATATGTTTTATACAGATTATAGGTGTCACCGTAATCTTTAGAGCTTGTCCCATTTGGATAGATGAAGATTTAAGAAAACTTTTTAGAGAGATACTACTAAGGATTTAGTTTTAGGATTGTTTTGTGTTTAGGAAGAATGGTATTATTAAGTAGTTTTTTCCCTTGGTTAAATATACTTAATCATAAAAGCACATACAGATATGATTCATTCAAAAAATTTATAAACTCATGATCCCTTTTTCTTCCTTATTTTTTCTTTTGCCAGCTGTCAAAGAGATCTTGAATTTCATAGGAAAAATCATTGCCTTGTTATCTTTTACAGTTCTCTACACTTTCCAGAAATTAACATTATTTTTCTGATTCTATTTAAATAATGATCGCTTCCCCATCTTTCTTCAAAATCATCATAGAAAATGAGAAAATGAGGATATGGTCTTAAAGAACAATCTATTAAATGGAATAACTATTGTCACTTTTAGCAGTGATTCAGAGAAAAAATAAGTATTGAGGAGTTAATTGCATGAATGTTCACATATATTAACTTAGCTGTACTTGCTCTTAGAGAAGAAAAAGAATGTTGCTAGATCTTGTCATGAGCTCTGATAAAACATGTGATCATCAAGATTTTATGCCAGATAGTACTATAGGAATCCGATGCTGTCAGTCATGTCAAATACCAAAGTAACTATATGTACTCCCTAAAAATGGAAAGAAAATCAAACACAGGTACATTCCTTTCAGAGCCAACAGAGTGTGATCATGGAAAAGTACATCATTTAAAAATCTTGGTTGAACTCAAAAAATCTTATCTGGAAAAGTCACATTTGTAAATTGATGCGTGCCTGTCTCCACAGTTACTTCTCCATACAACCATTTCATTGAGAGAGGTTGATTTAGCACCTCCTGAATATAGGTGGTGCAGCAGAATGCTAAACTGATAAGTTATCCTTACAAGATCTTTTCAAAGTTGAAATAAGATAGGTACCTGAAAAATGTAAATTTTCCAAGAGCCTGCAGAATCATAGAAAGCCTGATTAGGAGTTTGATGAGGAGAGGAACCATTCAGTGATTGCTCACAGGAGATTCTTAAGATGTACATATCCAAATAAGTTTAAATGGCCTTTGACAAACTGAAAGCCATAAGATTCCTAACAAGAATATGCTAGAAAACAAGAATTTGCAGTATTGAAATAGTTTTATGTAGGAGCATTAAAGAAGCTATGGCATGATGTAGCATTGCAAAAACAAACAAAAAACCTACCAAATTCCGCATACAAAAAAATATATATAAAAATGTTTTACCAATTAACTCAGAGCCAGAGATGTACGTAAGGAACTGTGATACTCATTTTCACTTAAAGAGAAATAACTGTGTTTTATTTCATTCCATTCTGTTTAATAGTGCATGCCCAATGGGTAAGGTTCTGTGGAATTCAGTGTTAATGGTTTTATAAGCAATATCAATATCTTTGTTAAAGCTTCATTTACATATGCCAGTCTACCCAAGAAAAATTAAGTGAAAAAGTTATAAACCAAATGCACAAATAGTAATCAGTAAGGAAAGCCAAGTTCATCTACTTGAGAAGTAAATGATATATGTATATAATATTCAATTGAAAAGATGATTTTCTAGATTTCTATTACTTTTAATTTAATAAGCTTCCTGAGAACAATAAATATAATATGACCATTGATTTTATTAAGGAATTAAAAGACTTAGGTAATAGTTTTGGAAATTATTGAATAAGGAAGTCAATTGCCTGGCAGCCTTTTTCACCAACTATGTTAGCATTCTAGTGGCAAACTTAATAAACACTCTCTCATGTAGACAAATGTGCTTCAGATAATGATGGAGTCTTTAGTGGAGGATTCTAGATACAGTCATTTGAAAGGAGAACAATAGAATGAGCAGAGCCAAGCAGAAGGAACAACAGAGGCAGTGATGCACAGAATTGTGGAGCTATTTATGGGCTGACACTTGCTGCCACGTGTAAGTGGCTGCAGACTTAAAACCCATTGTTCCATCTCCACTGGGCAAAGAGATAGGCCCCAGTACAAGACACAAGAGAAACTGAAGGTGCTTTTCCCCTTATAAAGAAAAAACTGAAGCTTAGGAATTTTCTCTTAGAATGGACTTTAAAAATGGTAATATTTGTCTTAACTTACTTTATTTTTCCTTAAGATCATGTTTATATTCATGGGCTTTCATTTTCATTTCTTAAGTGTTTATTTATATTTGAATTATCTTAAAATGACAACCAAGTTTGAAGCAAATTTTCATTCTGAGAAGAAATATACCATGAGATCTTGTTGACAAAATTAACATCTATATGACTTCTAGAATTTCTTAAATAGCATGTTCTTACAATAATAAAAATCAATACTCTTTTCATCCTAATAACATTTCTAGCAACATTGTAAAATTATTTCGTAAAATCATTTTAAGCTATTTTTGACACTCATTGAGAACATGAGAGTAGACATATCTACTGGGATTGCTTAAACAATATTTATTCATATTCGGCATTATAATTTATATAAATATTTCATGTTCTTCTAATGATTAAGCTCCATGTCATTTGCTACAAAAGGGTACAAGTTACACAGTTTTGAAAATATAATAAAATCATATAGTCCTCAACTTGGATTAGATTAATGTAATTTTCATTTTAAAAATATTTTGTATCTGTTGCAGTAGTAAACTTCCTGTAAATTCGATTCTGTTTCTAATAGCTCAAATAAAGTAAAGATAATATCTTATTATGTTATATATTACGTCAATACATTTATATAAATCTAATTGGAATGTTCTGAATACTATTTAACCTATCACTTTTTTTACATATATAAAATATTAAACTGAGAGTAACTTTATGGGTCAACTAGTGTAGGTCCCTTTTGCAAATTGAGGCAATTGAACAACAGTGAGGCAAAATGATTCACAATATTTGTACAATTTTTGAGGAATCAGAAAAGCTACAATCAGTCTGATGCCTGCCTCTCTGTTCTAGTAGCAGCACACATGCTTGGTCAGGCATATCAGACAAAATCAAAAACAAAAACAAAAACAAAAACAGTAAAAATATAGACCCTGTACTGATTTCCACTAAGAGCCTTTATCATTTTTTTTTTTTTGGTACCGGGGATTGAACTCAGGGGTACTTGACCACTCAGCCACATCCCCAGCCCTATTTTCTGTGTTTTATTTAAAGACTGGATCTCACTGAGTTTCTTGGTGTCTCGCTGTTGCTGAGGCTGGCTTTGAACTCGCAATTCTGCTGTCTCAGTCTCTCCAAGTGTTGGGATTACAGTCATGCACCACCGAGTCCGGCTAAGAGCCTTTATCTGGTTTTTTGGGTTTTTTTTTTTTTGGTACCAGGGATTGAACTCAGAGGCACTCGACTACTGAGCCACATCCACAGCCTTATTTTGTGTTTTATTTAGAGACAGGGTCTCACTGAGTTGCGTAGTGCCTCAGCATTGCTGAGGCTGGATTTGAACTCGCAATTCTCCTATCTCAGCCTTTATCTTTACACACAGAAGTTCATGTAAGTTAGGTAAGTACTGTACAGAATAAATCAGCTGCATCTGATTTTGAACTCATTTTTCTTTTGCTCATTTATTAGTAAACTCTCAACTCTTTGTAGATACATTGTCTCCAATCTCAGTTATGAGACTAAATATTTCTATAATAATAAATGATATCCCTTAATATTTTAAATAATGAAGATTCCACCAATGGATATTTATTTGGGATCACTTAATTATGTATTTGTTAGTATCAAATTTCAAAGAAATCTTTATTTTTTGTATGTCCAAGGAACTCCCAGTACCCATCTAAGTTCCGCAATGCTTTTGTATATTGTCATGATGGCCTTTAGTGACCAAATGCTAATTAAAGTCCTTTGAGGGACAGTTTTCATGATGTTGAAGACTATCCACCAAACTTCAACTTACTATCTTTGCTATCAATTTAGGATACTGTATACATAGAAACCACATATACATAGAAATGCATGGTTTAAATACTATCCATGTGAAAGTGGAAAAGAAGAGGCACTGAGGGACAAAGTTAACCAAATTATGTTATATTATGTGCATGTACAAATATGTCAGAGCCAATTCCACTATTATATGCAGTTATAATGTATCAATATAAAATAAAAAAAGAAAATACATTTAAAACACAATCCATATGTTTTTGTCCCCAAGAACACTTATTTCTTACCATTTTTAAAGTCTAAAATTATTCAATTTCAATATATTTGAAAGTTAGGCCAGAAGTGGTGGCTCATGCCTGTTATCCCAGTAATGTGGGAGGCTGAGACAGGAGGATTGCGAATTCAAGGCCAGTCTAGGCAATTTAGTGAAGCCCTAGGGAATTAGCAAAACATAGTCTCAAAAAAAAATATTAAAAAAAATTGCAAGGGCTAGAGATAAACTCAGTAATAAAGTACCCCTGAATTCAATCCCCTGTACCATAAAAAGGAAAAAAAAAACAAAAAGAAGAAGAATGAAAGAAATAAAAAGCAAAGTGTACTGGCTTCCAATAAAAAAAATGAAAGAAAAAAATGTATTCTTTTAATTTCCTAATTTTTAATTAAAAATTTTATTTCTTTTTATAGAAGAATAGTCATGTTGATAGAATTATTGATTTAGTTAACTTATGTAATGCATAAATAATAACAATAGTTCTGATTTATTAAAGGCAATATTGCAAAATTTTCAGCAGTGTGTATGAAAGACATTATTTTGGTTAAATGTTACTATAAATTTATGAAAAGTTTTCTTTGTTCTCAAGAAAACAGGACTTAGGTAATTAAGAATCTTGCTCAAGTTCATGCTAGTTGTAAGGAGGCACTCTTGATTTCTGTCCAGATTCCTCTGAGCTCAAATTGTAATCATTTCCCAGCATAAATTTCTCTTTGAAAGAGCATGCTTGTACTCTACTTATTGACTTCATTTATTGCCATATAAGTTTCTACAGGATATGAAATCCTAGAACTTGCAAAATTTGCAAGAAAGCTTTAAATTACAAGTTCATTGTTTTTCTGAAAGCCTGTATTTTGTAACATTTATGGTACTCCTTGATTGAATATTTGTGATTTTATCTTTAGATCTATTCTACCAGAAACTATCTAGTGATTGTTCGTGTATTAGGTTTGACTCACAGCAGCGTATGTCTCACAAAGCTGTTCCTGTTTCTTTTTTATTTTATCTTTATGATCATAAAATATATAAGGCATTTAAATGCTGATACAATGCAAAATTCAAAGATTATTATTTTAATTTTCTTCAAGAGAATGAATCATTTCCCCCTAACAATTCTTAGATTATTTTGTCCCTGAAATTATAAATATTAAAAGATACAAAATCATATTTTTCTTCATTATAAAATTTATCTGGGTTTTGTCAGTGAAATACTATGTCTTTATGCTCCTAAATTATTATTTTTTATCTTTTTCAGTAAAAATATCTTGAGGCAAGAAAGAGTAAAAATATCATTTTAACAAAACAAATTTAAAACTCAATAATCTTAAGGTCAGTGTTACAGGATTTGTAGAGTTATTTTCTTCTTTTCTGGAATAATTGCATCACCTGTAATATTCAAAGCATGCAGATTGAAAGCAAAATTATTACTAATTTTCTTTGAATTGATTGCTGGTTTGACTGAGCTGACCTTTGCTTTAAATCAGAATTGATTGGCCAATTGAGTCAACATTGTTAAATTGGTTGTGCATATACACAGAGACTTTGTTTATTGAATTTAGGATATTCTGAGTAATATAATTTCCCTCTGCTTCTCTTCTGCTCCAGGAAACACTCTATTCTATGATTGCATTTAATAATGTGTCAGAAAGCAAATGGAAATAGAATCATACACAAGGGAGAGTAACAGTGGATCCTGCAATTATTTAACCTCCAAAGAAACAGTCTTTACAAATTATTTCAGATTCTCACGTAGCTCATATGTCACATTTATTTGTTATATTAAAGATGGTATCTAACATTTGGCTTCTATAAAGTTATCAGAAAACCAAAGTCATTGACGATATGATAACCATCATTATAACTGTAAAACTCCCAACATTTAAAACTTTAAGGTACATCCTAGGACATTCGGATATATCTGAATGCACTAAGGATATTGCTTTCTATATCTGTGTTTCCTAGTCAAATTTTGGTTTCTATACTAGGTACCATTATGTAGAAAAAAATAAAATAATACATAAAAGAACCAGTATAGATTCTAAGATCTTGGTGCAGGATTTTTCTTGCTCATTTGAAATATCTAATTTCCTTTATTTTGTCATAGTTCTTATCATTTGGACATCAGAAAAAGAACTCAGAAATTAATTATCAGAGGGATATGAGAGCCAAACCCTCTGAGTTCTAGAAGAGCCTGTCTCTCAGTGCCAAACTGACAACCGATTTTGTAAATTTAGTTCTTGTGTTATGAACTCTACTGCCAATGAAAATCAATAAAAACAATTTCCTTCTACATTCATGATCCTCTCCTCATACTCTTTCTTCATATTCTTTTCAAGGCCATTTTGTCAAAATGCCACAGGGCCGTACAAAATGTAATTTTGTTTTTTAGTGTGGATGTCCCATGAAACCTGTTTTTTTGTGTGCACTCTGATTGGTATGAAATGTAACTTTGGAGGCTTTTAGCAAAAAAAAAGAACTTCATACTTACATAGTTGGAAAATGTTGAAAACACTACCAAATTTATTAGTGTTTTAGCATAAAATTTAAGGCTACATGCAATATATTTAATATACTATCTGCAGTGTATTCATATATGAAGGATGTGTGTGCTCATGATTGCTATGAACTGAATGTGGTTTACACTCCAAAGGATCATGTGCTGGAGGCATAATCGCCCCTGGGGCGGTATTAAAGTAATGGAACCTGGAGGTGATGGCCCAGTAGAAGGTCATTAGGTCCTCAGGGCTTCACCTTCAGGAATGAATTAATGTGGGTCTCAGAGTGTATTGGATCTCACAGCAGCGAATTAGTTCTCATGAGAGCAAGTCATTACAGAGCAAGGCTACCAATGTGTTTTTGGTCATTTTCACATGTGGCCTTCTTCTTTAATGCCTCTCTGATATATTATGACATAACCAGGGAGTCCCTTATCAAAGGCCAAAGCCAGGCTGTTGCACTTTCAGCTTCCAAAACTGTGTGCCAAGTAAACCTTTATTGTTTTAAGTTATTCAGCCTCAGATATTTTGTTTTAGCAACACAAAATGGATTAATATATTACCAATGTGTATATTTGCTGATCATTGTTGTTGTTTGTTTTTGGTGCTAGGGATTGAACCCAGGGGTGTTGTATCACTGACTCACATTCCCAGCCCTTTATTTTTTATTTTAAGACAGAGCCTTACTGAACTGCCCAGATGGGCTTCAAATTTGTGATCCTCCTGACTCAGTCCCCTAAATAGCTTGGATTATAGATGTGTGCCACCACACCCAACTAATTCTTAATGGATATCTGAAAAGATTTTGAATAAATGAAATTTAAAATGAAAATTTAAAAAGTGAAAGACCTCATTAAGTACACAAATCTCCATCATAACGGAAAATCTAGATACCTCCACACATTCATTCATTAATTAACTTTCATTCATTTGCTCACTTATGGGAATCATTTATCAAATTTGTGTGCCATGCAAATCATTTTCATGGCAAGGAAAATAACTATATATTCCTTTCTTCTAAAGGCTTCTTCAGATATTCAGAAGATAATAAAACTTTGATACAAGTAGCCACATAGTAACTTTTATTTTTGTTTTTTGTTTGTTTTTTGGTTTTTTTTGAGGAGTACCTGCAATTGAACTCAGGGGTGCTTGACCAATGAGCCATATTCTCAGCCCTATTTTGTATTTTATTTAGAAATAGAGTCTCACTGAGTTGCTTAGCACTTCACTTTGCTGAGGCTGGCTTTGAACTTGCGATCCTCCTGCCTCAGCCTCTCTCAAGCTGCTGGGATTACAGACATGTGCCACTGTACCTGGCTGCATTTTGTTTTTAATGGCAACTAATTTTTCTATGAGCTGTATGTGTCTTTGTGCATGTAACTCTCAGGCACCAAATCCTCAACATAATTCACAAAGCTTTAGCAAGGACTGAATCTTCTACTGTGTGTTCCATGCCCAATCCAGAGCCTGACCCATCCTTGGAAATCAATAAATGATAGTACATTATTATTATTATTATTCCAAAATAATCCAGATGGAGTATGTATTATTTTTCTTCATTTAACCATTGAGAAAAAGGATTCTAAGGTTAAGTAACTTGTAGAGAAGACTACTGATTAATTGGTAATGCTGAGATTCAAAGCAATCAATAATTGACTTTAAAGAATGATCTTATATTCTTTCTGACAAAAGAATGGATTAATATGCTCCTTATTTAAGTTGTCTGTGCTACTCTATAGTGTATTCATGATCTCTATTATTAACCAACAGATATGTACTAGACAATGGGTTCAGCAATTTCTAATGTTAACTCTTCTATGTCTTACAGAATCCCAATAAACATAGGTTTTTATTTTTATGAATATTCCCATCTTATACATGAAGAAAATGAGACTGATGGTGACTTAGAAACTTTTACCAAATCAAATTTTTGGTAGTAATTATAAAAAGATTTTACTCAGTCCAATAATCTCATTGTTTATGACTCTTACAATATTGTAAATATCCAAATCAGATAAAAATACACAATAGTATGTTTGGAGTAACATAATAATTATTAGCAACATTTTCAAAAAGAAAATTTAGATTTTCAATAGAAGAACATAAAATTGCAGTTTGCTTCTGTCCACTGGACCATGATGGAGAGCATCCCTTCTGTGATCAGTCATCGTGATCTCTTATTTTATCACAACAATTACATATTTAATACAGAATATTTCAAAACAACATACAGGAGGAAAGTCACCTTACTCCTGTTACCAAGACATAGTAACTTGAAAATATTGCCATGTACCCACATGTTCTTGTTTTTGTATGTGTATGTGAGAAGGAGGTTGGCAGGGCAGATGTCTTATACTTAACACCAACTGGATTCATTTTCTAAGGCTGTCATAACAAAGTACCAACAACTATGTAATCTAAAACAAGAGAAAAAAAATATTCTTTTGTAGTTCTGGAGTTAAACGTCCAAAATCAAGATGTTGGTATGGCCTGGTCTCTCCAAAACCTCTAAGTAGAATCCTTCTGTGTCCCTTCCAAGGTTCTGGTGGCCACAAACCTTGGTGTTCCCTGGATGGAGGCTGAAATACTCCAATCTTTGGCCCTGAGAACATAAGGCTTTCACTCTTTGCTTCTGTCTTCACATTACCCTCCTGCTTCTTATAAGACACCAGTCATATAAGATTAAAAGTCCATCCTCCTCAGTTATAAGTCCATGTGAATTTCACAGATTACATCTTCAAAGATCCTGTTTCCAAATAACATCACATTCAGAGGAACTTGAGGTGAAGACTTCATCCCATTTTTTGATGATAAACCCCACACAGAGACACAAACATGCTTTTGTAAAAGAGAAATTTGAATTCATATAGTATTTCATCGCTTTTCCACCTACTAATCTCTGAACAACTTACCTTGTCACTCATAAAGATTAATTTTGATAAAAAAAGTTGACTAAAGTCAAGTTGACTTTGATTTTCAATATGGAAGTTAAATTCCTAACTTAAAATTTCACTTGTCAAATATTGATTAATATATTTTATTACCCACATGGTGTTTTTGTGGGGAACAAAGATCCCCTCTGAGGTGTGCTGCATTAACCTGGTAGGTTATTATTTTCCTTGTGTAGTGCAAGAACACAAGAAATGGCTTATATCCATTATTTTGCCTGCTTATTGGCAATAAATATAAGATATGTGTGGCAGCTTCAGTCTAGTGTACTTAGGTCTGAGTCATCGTAACATCCAGGAGAGCAATTCTTCTGTGAGGTGGAATGAGCAGCACTTTAATAGCAGTGCTTAGTGGTAAGGCTGTCTGAGAGGGCAGAAAAGAGATTTTAAATTAAATGGACTCTACTGAAAATTGTCTTCACTTTGTAGTTTGCAGACAGGGTTGCAATTTTCAACTTTCTTTTCCCTCACTTACCTGTTGCTAAGAGATCACATTCAGGGTAAAATTAATGCTTCTCCAATTACAAAGCATGTAGTCGGCAATGGGAGAGAAAATGTAACATGCAGTCTATAGGTGAGTACTTTAGAATGTAAGTGGCATTAAGGGAAAAATGCAAATAATAGACATGCACTGATGATTATTAAGGAAATAAGAATTAACTGAGTATTAAGTCATGAGTCTGCCACTGTGACTATAAGCAATTCATCTTATTTTCTGCAATTCTGCTTTTCAGCTCTTTAACCCTTAAGAAATTGGAAAATATTCTACCAAGGTAGAGTTGACAAGCATCATTACCCACTAACTTAAGCATTAATAAAAATATCCTATCTGTGGAATATTTTGGAAAGAAGAAAAAAAATTATTTCTTGTCAGGATAAATACTACAATAACATTTCTGTTAAAAACCAAGTTCTGATGTTAATGGGGGTGAATACAGAGACTCAAGAGCTAATTAATTCTTAGACCTACTAAATAGTACCATATTCCTTAGATGTTTTTGAAAGCTAGGTTCTCACATGTTTCTCCTACATTAAGAAAACTCATGCTAAGTCATGACTACCAGCCTATTCTGCATTAGCTATATCAGTCAGTCAGCAAACACTGACTGGACATTTAGTTCTATTTGAGTTCTCTCTGAGGCTGTGTGGCATTGGCAGTGCACTGTAAGACAGGTTATTTTTTCTTAAGGTTTGCTAACTAATTTAAGAGAAAATACATGTCGATGATTAGAAAGAAAGGTTCTGTTTTTTCCATGTTAAATAAAGGATTTAGAGCTAATCCCAATTGAATGTTGTCTAGTGTGATCTCTCATAGTATAATAATAATGATATAATATTTGAAGGTAAGAGTATTAATAAACCATTTGTTAAAAGAAAAACTGTTCCAAAAATTATGAAGCATTTAGAAACTTCATAGGCTTTTAATTTTTCTGTCCTTATTTAATATAGGATTAAAGGCAAAATGAGAATTCAAGTGGGAAATTAGTTATGTATCATGAGCCATTTTCACTCACCAGAGAACAATCTTAAACTGTAAGGGCATCTCGGAGCTTGATTAACCTGTTCTCTACACTTCCTGATTGGGATGCACATAAGAGCCAGTTGCTGATCATGATAAAGAGAAGACAGAGAAGAGGAGCAGAACGTCTGGGCTTTCATAGTCAAAAACACAAATTTCAGAGGTCTCATTGTTACCATAAGAAACTTAGAGGAGATCCATGTTTTCAAACTCAGTTAATTCTGATTTCTTTTCAAATTTCAACTGTGAATCTGATGCACAGATTTTTATTTTTAACATACAGAAGCATGGTAAAAACAAAAAATACCTTAGATGCACCCTACTCCAGAGGAATCTAAAATTCAGTCCAGTGTCCAAAAATCTATAATTTTTTTAAAGCAATTCCACAGTAATTTGGATGCACAATAAGGTTTGGGAACCACTATTACATTGATCTCTAAGATCCATTTCAGTTCAAAATGGATATGACTCACAAATTCAAAATCAGAGAAATTTCATCAATAAGACTTGGGTCTGCATTAAACGATGTCATCCATGTTCATGCAAAAAACGGCTGGGAATGTTTGCTTTCTTTACCCAACTCAGTGAGCTTTGCTTTCAGATCATCTTTGTTCAAATAGGTTCAAGTCAATCCTATGACAAAGTAGTTAATACAATAAATGTAATGAATGAGTCTACTAAAAAAAAAAAAAAAGACTTAGTATGCCTAAATGAAATCAGAAGGAGCTGTATTTTAGTGTGAATCTTGTTTACTGCCTTTGAAGGCAAGACTTTAAATTTTTGAGATGTATTTTTTCTTCTGAAGAATGATGATAGTATTAGTTGTGTTGCCATGGGCTATTGCATGGATTATGGTATTTAGCATAGTTTTAGTTAATATTAGCTGGAGGGACAGAGGAGGAGGCATAGAACTAGTAGCCAAATCACAAAGTGAAATGTCAAGAGACCAGGAAGAAATAGAAATATATGAAATGAGTGATGAATGAAATAATGCTTTTGAAGTTTCCATGGTATTAATAACCTAGTTCATTCATGTTTGAGCTTACAGCATCTTTTAAAGTTAAGTTCAAACAGAAAAATAATGATTTTTCCTTTAAAGATCTCTGGAAAATTTTGATAAGTTCATTCTAGATATAATAGAAGATTGTCAACCAAAAGAGTTATTTCATTGCTAAAAATAAATGAATACACACAGAGGAATAATGAGAATGGCAGAAATATCTCCCATTCTGGAAGAAAGAATATATTTCCACATTTTTTATTGGTGCATTTTAGTTATATATATGGTGGGTTTTTTGTTACATATTCATGTATGCACACAATACAGCAATATAATTTAGCCCAATATCATTCCGTCCTCCCCAATTTTTTCTCTCCATGCTCCCCCTATTCTGTTTCTTCTACTCTACTAATCTTCCTTTGATTTTCATGACATCCCCCCCCCCCGTACACATGCACACCTTTCTTATCTTTTTTTTTCCTCTCCAGCTTTCACATATGAGTGAAAACATAATCCTGGACCTTCTGAGTGTGGCTTATTTCACTTAACATAATATTCTCAAGTTCCGTCCATTTCCCTGTAAATGACATAATCTCATTTTCTTTATGGCTAAATAAAACTCCATTGTGTATATATATATCACATTTTCTTTCTTTCTTTTTTATTTTTTGGTACCAGGATTGAACTCAGGGGCATTAAACCATTGAACAACATCCCGAGACCTATAACACATTTTCTTTATTCATTCATCTGTTGATGGATTTTTGTGTAGGGTGTGAGAGGTAAGGGTCTAGATTTATTCTTCTACATATGGACTCCTAGCATCTTTTGTTAATGCTGTCTTTTCTTCATCAAATACTTTTGGCACCTGTTTCAATGATCAGATGACTAATCTGTGTGAATTTGTCTCTGTGCCTTCTATTCTGTACCACTGGTCTGTTTGTCTGTTTTTATGCGGTTTTTCATATTATAACTCTTCAGCACAATTTAAGTCAATCATGATGATGCCTCCAGCATTGGTTTTTTGGCAAAGAATTGCTTTGGCTAGTCTTGGTATTTTGTATTTCCTAGTAAATTTTAGGAATGGTTTTTCCAGTTTGGTGAAGAATGACTTGTATTTTGATGGACATTGCATTGAATCTGTATATTTCTTTTGCTAGTTTAGCTATTTTGACAATATTAATTCTAACTATCCATGATCATTGAAATTCTTTCCATTTTCTTGTGTCTTCTTCAATTTTTCTTTTTCTTTTTTATAATAGAGAATACTTAATATTTCTGTGATAGTTACGTGGAACACTGGTAGGGACACATGGGGAGGGAGCAGATCATCCCTGCCTCTCAGGAGGAGTGACTAGTGATGGGGTTTATGGAGCTGTATTGGTCCTGGCTGGGATGGTGTCTTCTTCAATTTCTTTCTTCAATGTCCTGTAGTTTTCATCATAGAGTTCTTTAACCATCTTGGTTCAATTTATTATGTAAATGTTTTGAGGCTATCATGAATGGGATTGTTTTCCTGATTTTTCAGTAGATACATTGTTGGTATATAAGAAAACTATTGATTTTTGTATGTTGGTTTTGTACCGTGCTGCTTTGATACATTTGTTTATTTGCTCTAGCAGTCTTTGTGGAAGCTTTTTGGATCTTCTTAGTATGGGATTATGTCATCAACAAAAAGTGATGATTTGACTTCTGGAAGAAAAAATATTTTAGGCTTCAAGATTGCACTCATACAAAGAGATATCTTCCAATACTTGCTGTTTACTCCTTAAGAACATAATGATGCCTTAGTTTTAATATATATAATTCCTTCCATCCAGGAGCTTATAGTTTAACGCAGTGCACACACATTTATACATGAAGAGACACACAATGAAGATAAGAATTTATAGATGTATGATAGCTTTATCTTATAAGTGAATAGGACTTTTTGAGAATTCTTTTTACCTTTGAAACTATAATTCTTAGCATTTTGATCTTTTTTGTTTCCTCTGATACCATTAAGAGAAAATAGGTAATAATAGAGAAGACTCTATATGCCTGATGGAATGGAATACATGTAAAATCTCTGTACCTTTCTCTAAATTTTATTGTGAGCCTAAAGCTATTCTAAAATATATTTAATGCAAAAAAGAGAAAATTGAAGAAGAGTATATAACATGGAACTAACAAATAGTTGCTCTGAAAACATTCCTGTACAGCATGATGGCCTGAAAGGAGAAGGCAGACAGAATGTATAGAAACTGTTTGGATTGTAAGCTTATATATATATATATATAGATAGATAGATTGATAGATAGATATAGATATAGATATAGATATAAATACACACACACACATACTGTTGGTCAAAGTACTTTTTAGCACAAAGAATTCAATAATCTGACACTTCACTTGTGAAGTACATTATTCTGTTGCAGAGTAAATTGCTGTGGCCAAATTTTTCAGTAGGATCCAATTCTCTTTAATAACCCAGGAAGGTCATATCTCAAAGGAATCTGTGACCTGCCTGCCTGTCCCCTCATAACCATTGAGGACATCCAAAGAATCAAGAAATCTCCTAACCTGTCTGTTGGGATCCTTAAGTTGTGTTTGAGTTATAAGAAAGGAGGCTGTGTCCAGTGAACTCCACCTGACATTGTTCTTTGTCACTGTTTCTTTAGCTTCTCAATATTTGTTCCAGAGCTAGAGTATAAATAGGATGAACAGTGCCTAGAGCCGCCTCTGTGACTCATATAAGCCTTAATTACACTGGCCATGTGCCTATTTCCAGAACAGATTTAATACCTATAATTCAGTGTAACATTTGTTTTAAAATATGGCTCCAGACACTCTCTTGACTATGTCCTAGAAATGTCAAAGTGACAGAAAAGATGACCTCTTTGTTAAGTACATATGACATACATATATACATGTATATATTTGTATATACACACATATGCATATATATTTGTATGTGTATGTATATGAATACATATATTGACATAGTTGTTGTGTTTGAGCTAAATGCTAAATTGGTAGACAGTATAAATACCTTTTAAATACTACTGTTGCATTCTGCTTTTATTTTTAGAGATAAATAAGGGTTATAAAAAAGGACTTTATTATAATCATAAAGCATCCCTATGCCAATTGTTGCAGAAAAGGCCCTGCCAACTTTTTTTAAAATTTATTTTAGTTGTTGATGGACCTTTATTTTATTCATTTATTTATATGTAGTGCTGAGAATCAAACCCAATGTTTCACACATGTGGGCTGAGCCACAACCCCAGTCCCCTTCCAACTTTTATAAGCACTTCTCCTGAAGGAAATTGCCTTGTCTTGTAGGAACAGGGCTCAAAAACTTCATACAATTCATGCACTTTGCTGAAATAAGCAAGAGGCATGGTACTTCATGCTTTAAGTTCCTCTCTGCAAACATCTTCCCTTCTTATAAAATGTAGGAAATTCTTATAATAATTTGAGGGATTCTTTAAATGAAAAAAATTAAAAGGAAAAGGACCAGAGAAAAGAAATATACAAAACCATAAAAATCATTATAAAATGTTTAAGGAAAGCAAAAATAACCTCACAATACATTTTCTTCAACATGGTACTTTAATGACTGGAATTTCTTCAGAAAATCCTGCTTGTTTTTGCATGGTTATAAAGCAAATGATAATAAATTTTTGATGTAATTACGCCAAAGTTTTCTTAAAAGTTGAAGACTTTTAAGAAAGTTGAAGACTATCTATATCTTAAAAGTTATAGACTATCTATAAATAAGGAGGTGAAAATTTTTCCTTTTATACCATCCATAAATGTGGAATAATTTTTGCTGATATTTTATCATGGTTGTTTTTATGCTAACTTTTAAATATCCATCTATAAGATAGTATTAACTATTTGGGGGGTTATTTTCTAATATATATAATATTAAATATATATAAAATATATCTGAATGTATTTTTATACAAATTAATATTCAATTTTCCTAGTTCAATTCATTTTAATTTGGTGGCTCTATCAACAGATGAAGTATAAATTAAATTTATGAGATTTGACTCTCTTAAAAATTGAAATATTGTGCAAAATCTTTCACAGCTCAAATACTTTTCATTCTTGAAATATTTAAATAACCTAAGGAGGTAACAAATCTGCAATTCAAACTGTAAGTGACTGATCCAATCTCAGTTGACTAAAAATGTAAAGATAGTTTGGTTTAAAGTGAATGTTTCTTTCCACAAAAGGTAGAATTGCTACCAAGGGACTTCCATAAAACATGTTAAACATTCATGTATATCTGAGAATGAATCTCTTTTATTTACCACCAATTTCTACACTGAATATTCAGAAATATGTGCTTCACCCATAGTAAGATTTAGTAATTACTTGATACACACAATCATCAACAATGTGATTTTCAATTAAACAATTAGTCACAGTTAGGTAGATGGACATCTGACAATGAATAGTTTTCAAACTGTCTGGATAATGTTTTTGGCATCATTGATCCAGCAAGATCTAATAATAAGACTGTGTTTAATAGAATTCTCTCTAGAATGTTCGTTTCACTCCATTAGTTAAAAGGAGTTGCTCAAGTTACATAGATATTTTATCAAGGACATTGTCTAATAAAACACAGACATTTTTGTCTAGATGTTGAATGTTTATATGTAGGCATTTGTTCAAGCAAACCATTCTCTATAAATCTAGGTTGTATTAACAAAATGATCACTGTACTAAACAGACTTGCTTAGGCTTAATCTGATTTTTTTAAAACCACTATACCCTATGCAAAATATTTCCTTTAGAATATGAAGCTGTTTTATATCTTTAGGTTTCTATGTAAGAACATACATAAACATATAAAAATAATGCATGAGAGTTATTTTGTATAAAATAGAGAAAGCTTTATTTTTTTTTGCTTCAGGATTTTATATGTTAAAGTTAAGTCCATTAGATTTGTGCAGATGATAACAAATATATATATTTGTTAATGCAGTGTTGCACGTAAGAGCATTCAGAATCATATCAAGCACAATTTATATAGGATCCTCCAGAAAAAGACATTAAGCAATGTTTAGCTGAGTTTGTGTAAAACACGTCAGCTGTCTCTGGGATGTCTTTCCCTTGTGGAAAAGAAGCTTAATTCTGCCAAGGCAAGAGTGCAGGGCCTCTCCTTGCCCTTATTTGCTTTTAGAGACTCACACTGTCAGTTTGATAAATGGGCTTTGACAGAAGCAAAGGTAATTCAAAGCTCATTCACAGGTAGAATAGTCTTTAATAGATTCTTTTTTAAAAAGTCTCTGGTGAAGGGAAAATATAAGGAGAAAATACATAGTATTAATTCACTCTAAGGCAGTTATTTTTCCATAGTTTCTGTAGAGCCGTAATTGAAAGCCATCTTCTTATGTTAATGTGTGTGTTTATTTACAAACAAGCTTATAAATTATTATCATATTAAATAAGCCATTTTTACTAAGAAAAATCATTTTTTTGCAGAAAATGTAGTGTGTATTTTTTGAGTATCCTTTTATAAACTGAATAATGTTAAATGTGTCTTTGACAAGAGCATCCTGTTGTAATGATACTTTGGAATTACAGTGATAGTTGAAGCTTTTAGTAAATGCAGGTAAATTTTAGTTCTATTCTCTTTGCTTTTGATGTTTGACAAATCAATTCATTAGTGGTAAAATAATGGGGTAAGTCTGCAGAGAGAGCTCAATTCATTGCATTTATCCCACCCACCTTCGTTCAGCTGCAAAGGAGTTGCTCTGCTTTTGTTAGAACATGTTCCGATAGTCCTTCCTGGAATAACCCTCACACTTCCGTCATATATTTTCCTTTTATCTGTTAAAAACAACACAGGTATCCAACATTTAGAGGGAGCTTTTTCTTCAATGTTAAGAAGATTTGGTAATTAATAGTAGGTATCAATAGTAGCATTATTTGTTTTTCTGTGTATTCTGAAGAGAGTGAGAAGAGTTTAGTGTTATTACTTTTAGAATGGTGTATATAAATAGCTACATTTAGTACAGTGTCTGAGCTATCACTCATTTTCCCTATATTTATTTTTCCAAGTTTGGAAATGTAAGAAAGTTAACTTTCTCTGGAAAACAATATCGAAGTAATCTGAGGCCTATATATGGATGCATGTTAGCACACCTTCAGGAAAAACAAAACACAACAAAAACTATTATGAAACCCTAAGGAAGTTTTGGGAGCAAATAAAAATGTCCAATTCAATAAAGGGGTTTTTTGGGTTTTTCATTTTTCTCAGAAATAATATGTGAAATCTATTTTGAAAAAATGAAAACAGGATAAAATTTATAATTACATCAACTATTTCATTGACCATTGCAATTATATAGCCCTGATATACTCACTCATGTGCATGTCCACAGGAGAACAACACAAAGAAAATTACATGTAATCTTGTTTAAAGAGCACATGCACACATAATTATGCTTTAATAAAAATAGATACAATGTAGAAAGAATTAAGCTTTAAAAGGGAGACACTGACCATGTGGGAAAGAATACAGAGCAAGAAGGAAGGTTCTTGATCTAGGAGCCAATAAAACTTCCTGGAGGAATCACTACCTTATATTTTGGAACACACGTAAGATTCAACAGGTAGTCATTGATAAATGGTTATAGACATATAAGAGTAGGCAACTATACATGTAAAGAGATGAAGGCCAGAAATGTAAGGTGATTTTATTATCTCTTCATCCTGTTTCATTACACAGATCACATGGGAATGTATAGAACAAGAATGGAATGACAGCTGACGCATTCACCCATTTGTTCACTCACCCATTGAGTCCACTGAGTTCTTTCAATGATGATATGAACTCAATGAATGAGTACTGCACTAGTAATAAATACAGAAAAAAAAACAGGGAATCGCATATGGTACCTGTACAGGAAAGAATTATTTTTTTATTGTGGAGTATAACAGTGTAAACAGATAATTACAAATCGATGTAATAAATTCTTCAGATGGAACTTTCAGACACAGATAGCCACTGAACCTACTTTGGAAAATCAGGAAAATGTTACTCAAGAAGCTGACATTTAAGCTGAATCCTGAGGATAAGTAGATATTAGGGTAGATGGGGAGAATAATCAAAACAAGTGAAATAAATATTTGTAATTACAGTGGGGACAGAGGGACATCATTTGTCAGAATGGAAGGCCTTGAGTGCTATGTTTAGGGTATACTTTATTCCATAGCACTACATTCTTTGAAAGAATTTTAGTACAGAGGTGAAAAGACCTTATTCAAAATTTAACACCATTAAATTGGCATTGATTTATAGTACACATAGACAAATAAAATAGTTTATAATATAGTCAATCCCTGATATCTAGTACCATCTAAATTCTTCTGATGTTTTGTAACAAGTAGAGTTTATATTGTATTAATCACTAAAAGAACTGAAGAATCTACCTAATATACTACTGGGCAAATTAGTTGATCATTATTTACCCAGTCTAATACAAACCTCTTAATTTCAAGTGGAACAGGGCAATTGAACAGATAATAACACGTTGAAAGTCATGTGCAGCTCAGTGATCAAATGAAAGATTTCAGAATAAGGCTTCAGCTGTTTCTTCATAAGGCTATTGCATATATTAACCCAAGAAGAAATATATGTGCCCTACGAAATATAATGTAACATATCTGACCTCTGCTATACTTCCCATTAATACTAAATATTAATAAATTTTATAGAATGATTACATAGAATTTTAAATAATGAATACATGATTGTCTACTGTACATATATACAATTTTATAGAACAAAATGCAGTATTATTTTAGTTAAATATATACAAAACATTCCAACATAAACACTAAATATTTGTATGAAATTCTCCACTCCATTTCTCTGAGAACTAAATCTGTATTCCTTACTTTGCCTCATAACTATTTCAAGGACCCAAATAGTTCATAGTGCTAGCTTAATCTTCTACCGTTCTCTCCTAGGCTATGTTCCAAGCAATCGACCATTCTACCTACTCCTAAAACACACCATGATGAGCACTGCAGGCTTAACTTACTGTGTTCTTACTGCTCAAGTGCTTCTACCCCAAGATTCACATGCACGTTTTGTCTTTCAGACCCTTGCAAAATTTCACTGCCTTATTTGTTCTAAATTAGCAGCATTCTTCCACCCCCAAACCCCAATCACACTAAACCATTTTCAATCCTCATATCTGAAACCACTCATTTATCTCCTTCTTTGTGTGCACCTTTAGATCTCTTTCTCTCTCCTACCCACACACACAACACACAAATTAGATTTCAAAATACCAGGACATGTAGCCTGTCCATTCAGCTCATGACTTTTCTGAGGACCTAAGCAGGGGGTGTTCAGTTGCATGAATGATATATAACATTCAATATATAACAGTTTTATATATTGAGATCATTTTAAAATGATACTAATAACAATGACTACGAATAGCTGAGTGACACTAGAAAAAGAAAAATGTTTAACTCTTATTCTTTCTTTAACTACACAGAAGATGAGGTTTTGGTGTGTGGGTAAAACCTTCATCATTTTGAGGGACCGTCCCTCTCTACATATGAGATTCATGCCCACTGATATATTGTTCATCATTTGTACCAGGAAAATTATTAGGAATTAGAAGACAATGTTAGTGCCCTTTCTTCTTCTCCTCCTACTCCAGCATATAATAATCCATGTCCTTCTCATTTGCAGAGTACTTATTAAGGCTCTGTTGAAAAGGGCTTTGAAAGAGAGTCTGCAAAAAAGAGAGTATATGACTCTCTGGACTTCACTCTTTCTTACAAACAGACACATGTGGGTAAAGTGACAGTGTTGCATTTGTCATGAACTTCCTTTTTTTAACAGTATGTTGTTTTAAAAAAGCCTCACCCCCTTTTTGAGGGGGAGGGTGTCCTTTATTCTGATTTATTCATTTTCATTCTATACTAATAAATACAACCTAGGCATTTGCTTGAAAGTGCTCCCTTCACATGGTATTATACTAATTATAGGGATGCCATAGTGCTGTTTATAAATTAGTCATGTGTCAAGAAAGAAGCACCTAGAGATTGAGTGCATGAAAAGAAAATAACTTAGATCCCAGAGCCAACCTGATAACTGATCAACTTTGGTTTGAGCCTTGGACAATGAGTATCTTTCTTAGTCTTCTAGAACCTTGGCTTATATATACTTCCGTAGTATTTTCCCTCAGAAATTAAAGAAACAATGTGATTCTTTATGTCTGAGAAATGAAAGATTCACTGGTAGTGATTTAGATATGTGCCAGGATTGAGAACAAAAGGTGAGGACTTGAGAATCTTCGGAGCATGTGCCCAGTTCTACTACTGCTTAGGACATGCTAGCTCCATCACATAGCAAGCAAAGGTCAGTGTCTGCCTAGCAGGATTTTGGCTCTATAGTGTCTTATGGGAGCTGACAACTGTAATTGCACGAAATTTGATGAGGAATGTGATTTGTTAATAGCTGTTCTATATCTACAATTTACTCTGCCCTTCCCTTCCCTCTCTTTTTTCTATTAAAATATCTTCAGTTTACTTTCATATATCCTAAAAGCAAAGTTCAAATATCTGTAAATCAGAAGGGATATAAAATAGTCCAGCAAGCTTTGGCAGGTTTCATGGAGGTCTAAGATCAGGTTGTTAGTTCTGACCTCAAGGAGATGTTCGCATCTTTAAAACATGCTTGAGCTTAAGTGACATGCAAATGTTATTTGTCATATATAATTCAATGGGATGAAATAGTTTTTTTCTTGCTCCTATGTAATCTGAATTTTGAAACCCTTTCTGTATGTGTGACACCACGATATCTGAAGGTTCAGCTCTGATATACTCCTTGAGTTTTGTTAGCATCTCCCTCAGTACGTATTAAATTGCACTAATTGATCCTACATCTAGGAGACAACAGGTTAACCTTTTGTATTAGCATCCTTTACAAATGACTTTTTTTTTTTTTTTGATACTAGAGATTGAACTCAGGGGCACTCAACCACCAAGCCACATCCTTAGCCCTATTTTGTCTTTTATGTAGAGACAGAGTCTCACTGAGTTGCTTAGTGCCTTGCTGTGCTGAGGCTGGCTTTGAACTCGCCATTCTCCTGTCTCAGCCTCCCTAAGTGCTGGGATTATAGGCTTGTGCCACAGCACCCAGCTACAAATGGCATAATATTTTAATTCACATTTAATTATGTGACTTGTTAGTATTAAAAAGAAACATCTGTAAAAATGCATTCCTTTCACAAAGAAATGTTCCAAAGGAAAACCTTAAAGATAGATAGCTCTTTCTTTCTACTTACCTAAAACATAATTATAACATTCATGTAAACAAGCATACTACCTCATAGTGCTCATGTCGTTTTCTCATGTAAATTGGTGCATATATCTTCATATTTACAAAGTTTCTGCACAGTTTATTAAAACAAACCAATACTGAATAAACTATGTCTTAGTCTTCTTTTTTCAAATTCTCCATATGTCAAAGAAACAGCCAACATTGCACTTTCTCAGCATTTCACCACAGTTAGTATTATTATAGATATTATTATATGAGGAAATCTGGCATGCAACATTATTACACAGATTACTGATTAATGTAATGCACCACATTAAAAGATTAAAGAAGAAGAAAATAATGATCATATTAACAGATGAAACAACTCTCATTCATGTCAAACAACATCTTAGCACAGTTGGAATAAAAGATAATTTCTTTAATCCTCATGAAATCTTCCACTTGGTTATAAAACATTATAAAACATCCTTTAAAATTTGAAACTAGGCAAAAATGTTCATTATCACTGCCTTGGTACATACTATTTTAGGTCGTCAGTGCAAAAGGGACAAAAAAAAGTGTAATATACATAGATGTGCACATAAACCTAATAATATGATAAATTTGCAAAAATTTAATGAAGAAAATTGAAATGTTTTTCAAAAAGATGCTAAATTATGGGTTTAGAATGATTTGTAGAGACAATAAGTATCAGATCCCAGACAGTAGTAGATATTCAATGGCAAATTTTCAAGGAAAATCTTATAATATCCCTTCCCACTTCATGTTTATGAGAGAAGATAGAGATATATGGAAGGGTAACGATTTGCTACGAGCTTGCTTTGGTAAGAGCTGATAACTATGCAGGCTCAATAATGGACTTGACAGGAATGTTAGGTTGACTAAAAATAAATCTTTCAACGTCACTACTTAGAGAACTTGTTATATAGTATCCTGAAATTTGGAAGGTACATGGTCTACCAACATGTACCTGGACAGAAATCTGGAAAGCAAGAGAGAGAATTGATAAGCTATTTTGAGGGAAGAATTAAAATGAAGTTGCTGATTTTGGATTAGCCTCCATCTGAGAATTTTTTAGGTCAAAGGTGACATAAATGCTTCCTATGGATTAGCTTTGAGTCTTGCAAAGGAAACAGCTGGACTATCGCTGTTTTTAGTTCTGTCTAACATGGGTCAAAAGGTAGGATGTAACAGTAAGATTCTGTGCTACCCTGGACAAGTAGGGACTAAAGCCAGGTACAAGAACTGGAAGGGAATGAATGACAAGTCACCCATGTCAAGATGGTCATAGTAAGGGAGGATGCAGGAAAGAACGCATGTGGAATTGATTAAAAATAATAATAATAAACAAAGGAACAGTAGAGTCAGCTTTAATTATCTTCCAGATTCAGGGTACATAAAGCCAATTCTTAAGTTTATTCAAATTTAAAGCAATCAAACACCATAGATACATTTTTCAGATAATTTAACAAGTCAATACCAAATGTTACTTGGAAACTTTGAAGTCCAAAATTTGACAAGATAAATTTTAAGAACCAATTTGGTGATACGAGATTTTCACATCCAATTTATTTTTAGTTTTAGCTGTTGATGGGCTTTTATTTTTATTTATTTATATCTGGTTTTTATTTTTATTTATTTATATGTGGTGCTAAGGATTGAACCCAGTGCCTCACACATGCTAGGCAAGCACTCTACCACTGAGCCACAACCACAGCCCTTTCATATCTCATTTTAAAACTCATTGTAAGGACAGAATGGCTAAGAATTAGCACAACGTTAGAAAATGTAAACAAATGGAACAGAATAAAAAGTTGCAAAGTAGATGCACATGTATGTGGATATTTAATTTACAAAGGTACTTCAGAAGTTGGTAGAAAACAAGTCTATGGACTCTAGTCAATAAATAACCTGGAGTAACTGAGGCTAGAGGGAGTAGAACTTTATACCTCACAGAATGAACAACATGATTACAAGTGAACTAAAGACCAAACACTTAAGAGTAGAATTGTAAACCTTTTAGAAGGTCATGTAGGAAAACATTATCACCTCAGAGTGCAGACTTTTTTCCTAAACAGGACATTAAATGACTACCTACAAAAACATATTTAACAAACAAAATGTCATTAATATTTAAACATACTACAATACTACAATACTTTATCAACACTACAGAAAACCGCATAAACTAATTAAAAAAAAGGTCACCGTGTGAAAAAATAATGTTGTAATATAAATGGAACATTAAAAAGTAGATGCAAGAAGCCATCCTAGGGAAGAATAAAGAACTTAGTTCTAGGCAGAGGGAGTGAAAAGAGGGAAGGGTATGAGGACAGGAAGGACAGAAGAATGAATCAGACATTATTACCCTATGTGCATATATGACAATATGATCAATGTGATTCTACATCATGTACAACCAGAAAAATGAGAAAATATATTCCATTTACGTATGAAGTGTCAAAATTCATTCTATTGTCATGTATAACTAATTAGAACAAATAAAAAAAAAGAAGACTTCCAAATGACCAGTAAGCTCATGAAAAGATGCACAATCTTACTAGTAATCAAGAAATGGTTGATTTGAGCTATATTTAAATACTATTTGACAACCTTGATTCCAACATCTGGAAATATTGAGTACATAGTAAGAATGTTCTCTTATACTACCTGTCAAGAGTACATATCACATAAATGAGGGAAAAATTTCACAGCAACCAGCAGAGTTCAATATATTGACATTTACACTAATTCTTATAGATAGACCATAAAGACATTCTCATACATAAACACTTTGAGATGTGTCCACAATAGTTAACTGCAGCTTTGGACACAGCACCAATGTCCATTTATCAGAAGTCTAGATCCACACATTCCAGGGGATTCCTATAATGTAATAGTCTACTGAAGTTAAATCATAATTTAAATCATTCCTACAAATGGAGAAGAGTTTGACACCCAATGAAAGAAAAATGAAGGAATGTCATGTTTTCTCTTCCACTTCATGTAACAACCCTCTGGCTGCCTGTTGCCGCCAAAGTACTCCCTGAAAGAGCATAACGTCAGGGTCCTTCAGCATGCCTACTTTAGTTACTCAGTCATTCACAGTGCTTTCCTTAAACCCTGAAGTTAGTCTGGTACATTTAATTTTAACCTGGTAAAGTTTCCTCTACTACTTTTAAAAATGCAGATATAATGTTTTAGCTATAAAATATCACCTGATTTTCCTTTTCTCCTCCACAAATCTGTAGATATTCTTTACATTGTTTGAAAAGCTGTATTTAACTAGAAAAGTCATTCTTTGATGAAGCTTTGATTAATCAATTTGACTTTTAAAAATAGTATGTATAATTAATATGATAAAATATCAGAATTTCTTTATTAACTAAGAAAGGACACTACCTATTATATTTTTGTCCTTGATAAAAATAAAACAATGCAGTCAGGAGCAGTGTCACATACCTGTAATCCCAACACTTGGGAGGCTGAGACAGGAGAATCCCGAGTTCAAAGCCAGCCTCAGCAAAGGCGAGGCACTAAGCAACTCAGTGAGACCCTGTCTCTACATAAAACACAAAATAGGGCTGGGGATGTGGCTCAGTGGTCCAGTACCCCTAGTTCAATCCCCTATACTCCCCCCAAAATTAAATTAAATTAAATTAAAATAAAACGATGCAAAAATTCACTAGTAAGTGAACATTATGTCTAATAATTTGATTTCTTAGAGACTATTAGGATTCACTAATAAATAAATAAGTGTTATTGATAATTGGAACATTATTACATCTTCAGGAAAAAAAGTAAAACTGTGGCATTTCATTTATTCTTGTTATTTTTTTATTTAATTTTGAAATACTGAGGATCAAACGCAAGGGTGTTCTATCACTGAACTACATACATATCCAGCCCTTTTTATTTTCATTGAAACAGTGTCTCACTGTGTTGCCCAGGCTGGCCTCAAACTTGTTATCTTCCTGTCTTAGCATTTGAAGCAGCTGGAATTACAGATGGAATTACAGGTGTGTATCACCATACCCAGCTATCCCTGCCTTTGTAAGGGATGTATAACAAAATTTGTTTGCAGAGATGGGACCACAGAAAGCTATGAAATGAAGAATTAACTTGCTGCCAGTCTCAATGATAGTACCATGTTGAATACCATAACAAGTATATAAAATGCAGCATTTTTGAGTAAAAACGAACAACCCTGAAAGGAATTTGTAATATTAAAATATCCATTCATACTATAGATTTCCAGAGAGAAGAGCTGCTTTCATGTTTGATTTGAGTGTGTTTTATAAATAGTGAGCAAGCTTTCTATTATCTACCATTTCTTAGGGTTTTTTGCCTAATTATGAGTAACTGTATACTATGTATACATTTTGATCATTCATATATGCCCTTTCATAAATGGAAATATGATGGATTTGGGAACATGTGAGCTTAATATGCTCCTAAATTTCTTTTGCTTATAACTTTGCCAAAAGTTTCAACGATACACCTCTACTATGACTCATACATACTTCTGTCTCTTTCAATAATGCAGCATTATTATTTTAGGTTCTCTTATATGATTTTTGGACAAGATAGCTAACATTACATTAATTTATCTCAAGAACATTATCAAGATTTATTTTTTCATTCCCCAACTTATTATTTATTTTTTTAAATCTGAACAATCAGATAGACTTGTAAGAAAACTCTTTAATATGAAACAAACTTGTTTAAGAAAATCTTTTTTTTTTATTTCTAGTAGAAAATGAACAAGTCTTAAATGAATCCATATTACTTGAAGGCATTGTTCAATCTTATAGTAAATTTCCTAGGCTACAAAACCTACATTGTCAAAATCCATAGAGTCCTGACAACCATAAGACAAGCTTAAGATGAGAACTTTATATTAAACACACATATAAAAGGGACTAGCTTTTATTTATTTTCCCTCAATAGTAAAACATAAATTTTATTCCAAATTATATAAAGCAAAATATGATAAAGATTTGGCTACCTGTATTTAATATAATTCCAATGCTTACTAATATTTAAATGCAGTTAAAATGAGCTCAAAGTATAAGTGTCTTAGACAATTGAGGATACTGAAAAAAGTGTCATTTAAAGAGCAAGAAATCAATAATAAATCATGACATCAGCAGTCGAGTTTATTTGTTTTCAGTGAAAGGTTATCATCAGAATATATTGTAGGTTTTGAGAAATCATTCTTAATCTTGTGATATCTTTTTTAATATAGATAGGAACAATAGCTTATTACCAATTTTAAGACTGAATTTTCAATCCATTCTTTTTATTTTTATTACATATCACCTGAATGTTTTCAAAATCATCTCTTTCTTGAACTTTACAAGTAATAGAGCATCTTTTTTGCTATACTTTAAAAAGTAAAAAAACAACTTCACTTTTGTTTGTGCCTGAGCCAAATTTTAAAGGATTACGTTCTTAATCTTGACATTCAAAGGAGACATCCTGTGATGTTGTAAATGTTCCAGCAGGATTAAGGAGAGAGACTGCAGTGTCTTTAAGAGCTCTCCAACCTGTCTTCAATATGCTCATTTCTCAGTGGTGGGGCAGGGCAGGACAGAATCTCCAAGCCCTTGACCTCGTCAAATAAGTCAGATGTGTCAACGTGTGATAGCCCTTCATTCATTATATTATTAGATGGAGTTATTACAGAAGTTTTTGCTTGTAGCACATTCCTCCCCAACCTCTTCAGTGTTTCTGAGTTAATAAATAGGAAATGCCTAACTGCACAAGTATTTTTTCTTTAAAAATCATAAGTGGAAGATAAGTAACAATAAATGTGAAAAATTTATGATTATTTATTAAATATTATGTGTTCTGGGCCAAAACTTTTGTCAGTTAACCTATTTGTTATATTTACCACATTCAAATAATATATATTACCCAGGAATTCCATGTAGAGATTTGGTTTATATTTTTGATGCAGGTATTAAAACATATCATTACACTTTCTGATATGACTAAACCTAGAATGAAGCTGAGCTGACTATATTATGGGCATATGCAATAGTGACTAGAAAGGAAGATTGCATTTGATTGCCCCTAATGAATATATATAAGCAGATTACAGGGAAATATTGAAAGACTGGAAAATATATGATAGGTTTATTTACAGAAATAGGAATTTAATTTCCCGGCATTGATACACTGAGATATGAAATTAGTTAAAAGTATAGGTATTGAACTTTATTATACAGTCTTTAAAGTGTAATCATAGGGTGCTTCCATCAAGTTTCCTAATCCACCAATTAACAAATGCTAAACTTACCTCTTGACTATGCAACTACTAAAATAGACGATAAAGTCAGAAATATATTGTAACATCCTACACGTCAGTCTTTTTATTCCTTTCTTTTCTTTTCTTTTTTTAAAAATCTTTTCCTGTTCACCAAGAAATCCCAGGCTTTTGTCTATAAATGACCATGTCAAATCTGCTGATGGCAGATTTAACGCCTAACAGGAAGACACTCTTAAAAGAATGCCAGGAAGTAATGAACTAAGTCAAAAAAGAAAAATAGTGGATTTTGCCAGCTAAGGAAGCATACATAGGAAGCTGAAGGCTTTGAATCTGTTAATCCAGTTCACTCTTGGTTTGGCTTTGTTTGGAAAAATAGAATCTTTCCTATGTAGCCTTGTAGAGGCTTGTTAGGTGAGGCAGAAAAATGAATGAAATTTGAGTTCCTGAAGCCTATACTGTTCTTACGTTTTCTTCCTCCATTTGTCATTTTGATGTTCAGACCTGAGTAGAAAGCAAGCAGGAAAGAGTTGCTTTTATTGGCTTTAAGGAAAGAAATTAAAATTGCTGCAAATAGTCTCATTCTTGACCTACAGTATTTCCAAATCCTCAGATGCTGATTGTCCACAGATAGTTTTAAGAAATCTGATTTTGCATGTAGTGAATGTGTGTGTCCATATCTACACATATGCACACCAATACCTCATTGCATTGCAAATACAGACATCTATGCACAAAGATTTATAGGCTAAAATAATGCTTAACCTAAAATGTACTGTCATGCATAATAAGTATTTCATTAAATTTTATAAGATTTTGGGGGACAGATATATGTTATATGGTATGCACAGAGGAAAATAATATAAAGAAAATTTCAGTTTTAGATAGAATCAGTCTGTAGGAATATTCATATGTGTATTTTCCCACTTCTGTTGGTATAGATATATTTTACATTTTATCTGTGCATATAAATATACAATGTTGGGCATCTATCTTGAGACAGGACTGTAAAAAAACATACTTGGTTTCTTCACAGTTCATGCTAGATAAAGATCGGAATTCCAAAAGGGTCAGAGTGAAAGCACAAGAATAATACACATTTGATCAACATTCACTTGTATGCTAAGAGATGATTGGCAGAGAACAAGGAATATTAAGCACTCAACTCTGCTCAGAGAAACTACAGTGAATACATAGCCAAGAATACCATCTGTTGAATATGAAATTTTTGGATCAAGACATTATAGATACATTTCCTCAAACATCAGGGACAGAAATCTTTCTGGAAACAAAATCACAACAGGGTTGCAGAAAAGCCAAGTGAGAGAGAGGCAAATAACGTTGCACTGCATTGTGAGGTGCAGACTCTCTCACTGTTGGTGCTGAGTGTGATTAATTACAAGGCACGGTTCAGAATGGTGATAGTAAATAATCACAGAGCAGGTAGTCACCCTGTTCAAATCATTTCTAAATCAGTATGTCAACTACAAGCCATGGGTAGATCAAAAGCCCTTTACCCTATGTGCTATTCGCTCTCAGAATTCATTGCACTCCCTAATTCTCATTATATTTTG
Organism: Xerus rutilus; assembly: GCA_028644305.1. Lineage (NCBI taxonomy): Eukaryota > Metazoa > Chordata > Mammalia > Rodentia > Sciuridae > Xerus > Xerus rutilus. Next base: position 98,268,936 of record CM053408.1, on the reverse strand, counting down.
TAAAGATAATAGAAGGATGGCTGTGTGATATTCAGTGGGAAGGTTTACATATAAAGGTCAATGAGTATCCATTAATCAGAGAGACCATTCGGCATTTGGTTTTTTGGGATTGGCTTACTTCACTTAGCATAATGCTTTCCAGTTCCATCCATTTGCCTGCAAATGCCATAATTTTATTCTCTCTTATTGCTGAATAATATTCCATTGTGTC
>CM053408.1:98258139-98268225 GCA_028644305.1 Xerus rutilus | reverse complement strand
ATAATTTTGTGCAAAGTTAGAAAAATTATGATTGTAACAATTTTTTTCTATTTGCCTCAACAAATGTTTTCAGTGAATAGTGTGTACAGCTTCTGATAATTTTGTTTTTTTCTGTTATGTTTGCCAACATGTATTAAAATGCAACTTTTGGGAAAAAAATAAAATAATAAAAAAAAAAAAAAAAAAAAAAAAAAAAAAAGGTCAATGAGTGATAGTTGTCCCTAAGATAAAACTCACAATCTATACATCTAAATTTGTATCTGTGCTTCTTAGAAAAAATGCATTTTTCTATATTTTTTAATGAGTCCCTGTACTAGAATAAGTCTGAACCTTTTTTAGAAAAGCTATCTGGTATCTAAGGGTAGACAGTTGTGGACAGGGAAATGAACTATGCTAATGAGAATGTAATGCCCAGACTCACGAAACCACCAGAGACCACCAGGAGTCCGATTCCAGTGTAATCACAAAAGGGTCTTTAATTCAAGCTCCAGCAGGGTCTGCACACTTTCACCAACGCAGCAGGTAGGGAGGTGTGGCCCCGAGTCTAGGGGAGCAGAGATTTTTATGGATTACGATGATCGTAAGCAGGGGAGTACATGCCTTGGCGCTACATGATTGGGTAAGGGAAAGCATGCGCAGGGGCACAGTGGTCTTGTCACTACAGGATTGAGTAAGGGTGAGTGTGGTCAGTATGAGGTCAGTTGACCTTTAGGCTGATAGGTTTGGCTATGGTGGGCCCAACGCTTAATTTCCTGATTGGTTGGCCCAGATTGCAAACCGACTCACTGGCGCCAGAGCAGTGTGCCATTAAGTGTGTCACAATTTTTCAGGATCTGAGCGAGGCCTGCTGGGTTGAGGACAAAGGCTCAGAGTCACAAAATGGCGTCAGTCTTGTCCTCTCAAGAAGTGGCCTAGAATGGCAGATAGGAACAGTGATAGTGGGAGAAATAATAGTGGAAGTACAGATGTTAATAAAGGACCCTGATTCCTTTAATTACACACATTAAGAAATTTGGAAAACAAAATAAAGGGACTGAAATGTTAACTAAATCAGAATTCATCTTGTCAGTTTTTTTTTTCATTCAAACTCATTTCTTTCATATTTTTATTTTATTTTTTACCCTGGACATTCCTGAACTTCTGTTTCCTAGAGGATCATAAATTGACAGCTGGACACAATGACTTGTAGCATATGTTAGGACTCATTAAGTACTAAGGAAAGCACTAGATAATCCTATAACAAAGGCACTCTTTTAAATATTTTATCTGTATTAACTCATTTAATTCTTATGGCAATCCTAAGGAGAAGATGAAGTTAGGACCGCTAATTCTTTTTGCAAGGAAACTGAAGTAGAAATTTTTTGGTAAGATGGAAAAAGGCATTCAGTCAGTAACTGAATTTGTAACCAGTGCACTTCCTCCAGATTCTGTACTCCTTTCTAGCCATACTGTACCTTAGAAGAGCCAAGACATCCTTTTAAATATATGTTTTTATATTCACAGACATTCATAATAAGGTTATTTATCTCCCATCCTTGGGCAGACCATCTGTTGAGGACAGGGTCTTAATTTGTAGCCATTCAGAGAAATCTAACTGAAAATATTATTTGCATTTCAAAATTTTGAAAGATGCATATGACTTTGAATTCCCACTAATTTTTCTTGTTAACAGAAAAACTAGTTGATAGGAATCACATGTAGAACAGACCACATGTAGAACAACAGCAATCTGTTCAACCTCAGATTTATAAACAATCACTTTAAGTTTGGTAGATTCCTCTTAATTTTCTCTTAATTACTTTGTATCTTGTGCATACCATAGATTTTTTTGCATGTTATATTTGTGATATATTCTTTGTCTCTCTTTCTAATATTTTGAAAATGAGGAATTATTTAATAGTCTTCATGATTTAGCTATTGCTAGTAAAAATATTTTTTTAAAAGCCTGTCAAAATGTGATAATTACCTGTGATAATTACCAAAATTAGCAATGAAAAGAATATCCTATAAGTGATTTGACTTAAAAATTATTTCTGAGTCTTTTAAAATGTATATTTGATACAAAAATATTTTAAAAAGTACATTTATCTCTAAGAATTTTAATGCTAATGTCTGTGGTCTTTTCAGTGTAATCACTTATCGAATCAGCATTTAAAAATAACTAATCATTATTCTTTCCTCCTACCTACCTGGTGGAGTGTAAAAAAAGCTACAGATACCATAAACATTTTTAGTCATGATATTAAAATATGTATTAAAGCTCCAATAGTTAATTTTTGTACCTGATACATTATGTGTAACACACCAAATATCTTACAAAAGTATTGTATTTACCTCCTAATATGGTATTTTTGCTCTACACTTCTGAACTATTTTAGACATGTTATCTTGTAACTCTGACTCAGTCAGAAAACAGCTAAGAGCACTGCTTGTACGTCTTAGATAATATGGGTTCCTGGTCATTCATCACTGCTCACACTGAAAATGACCACACCAAAAGGACATTGTGTTGTTGGCAACGTAATACCAGTAGGTATAACTGAACTATGTGTTCAAAATATCATTTTTGTACTATAAACTGTAAAAATATTATGGTTTGTAAGGAACATAATATAATGTATTTTAGGAACAGAAAAGGAACTTGTAATAAAAACAGAAAAAACATATATGCCTTTTAAAGGCCACTCTGCTATTTTAACAGTTTAAGGATATTTTGCTACCTTACCAAAATATAACATGCCAAGTTATGTATATATTTTTTTCTTTTAACTTGTCTTGGAATTGCTTGCAAGTGAAGTTGAATAAGTTGTAAATTGATCCCTCTGTGCTGATAGGTTCTGTATTGAGTGCTGTATTTAAAATATCAAAAATGGCTTAAATTACAAGTGTGTTTTTATATTATTCAATTCCCAGTATAGTATAGAAATATTAAGGCTAAATTTAGAATAGTGACATATTTAGATATGTTTTCTTACTTGAAAATCTCTGAAGCCATTTATAAAAGCTCCCTACAACAATTTTCATTTTTTCCCCATAATTCTACTTAATGATGCTCTTTGAATAGTAATTTTAGCTAATGGAGAAGTAACATTATATTCAAAGAACCATCAACTACCTATCATAGTCTTACAATAAGGAAAGTTCCTAAAAATGGCTGTTAATGAGCTCAGCGTTTTAGCCTTCATACATTTTTGTTGAGTAAAGTGAGCTAATTTTCTTTTGTAGGCCGCAGATAACTTAGTAAGATTTTTGAGCAGCTTGTCAAATGTAATTTGACCTAATAATTACTCTTAAAGATGTGATTAAAAAACACCTGACTCAGATGTCCTGTACATATGCAAACTAGAAGTCCTCACCTCTTCCTCTCCTTTGAATTTGGTGGCTAAATGCCAAGTCAGCAGCCTCTGAGAACTGCTTTCAGAAGTAACCTGCCAGTTTAAAGTTTATTCAGGTCATTGCTCTTATGCCAAGTGGGCCTAACAAGAAAAATCCTTTATGTACCCAGGTATTTAAATGTAAACATTGTTCTGAAAGATTTATTTAAAAAAGAAAAGAAGAGGAATCCTCCCTTGTAAACTCTCTTTAATATGAATACTAACATATATTAACTGAAAAAACAAAAGAAAAGAAAAGAAGAAAGGAATTCAAATAAAATGAGTACTTACAGCAACACAAAAGCAGATATATGACCTAAGGATGATAAAAATGTTTTTTTCCCTTTAAATTCTATACTCTTATATTGACAAAGATTGTTTTTAATCTTTAAACTTGTAAATTGGTAAAAAATATACCAGTTTTATATTTCTTTGTTTTTTCTGTTCTAAATTCAATAACACATAAGTAAAATTTAACTCCACTCTTCTTCCCAGAAATTTATAAAGTGCTATCTGGGTCCAGTTTTTATGCCATCCCAGGGCCTATGAAATATTGAAATGTTTTAAGAATATAAAACTTACAGTTAAAAAAAAATCGTTATGACATAAACTTTATGATTAGCGTTATTAGAGTTTGTCTCAATATAATGAATACATACATGAGATAATAATTAGTCATTTCTATTGTTTATTTGTGGCTCAGTTTATTCTTTAGACTTTCATTCTCCAGAGGAGTTTTCTGGATGATTATTTTGGCTTGTCATCAAAGCCTAAAGCCACTTTCTGAGCTGGTGAAGATGGGTCAGAACCCATTATGAGAAATAAGGACATATCTTCATTGACTGTAAGGTGCATCCAAACAACAGAGAATACAAAATGTATAAAAAAGTAGATCAAAGTGCATTTTTAGCATTCATATATTTCTTATCTGAAAAAGATATTTAAAAATTTCTGAATGGCTTTTATTTATATGTTTCTGAATTTCATTTATTTGTCCATTTTAAGATAAACATAATATAAAAAAGTTTAAGAAAAGGTGTTTTAACTTGGAAAAAAACTTGAATTTCTCCTTATAAGTTTAAGAAAATGAAAATAGAAAAGTGTAGAACAGTTATTTATGCTTTCTTAGCATCTGAATCCATAATGGTTTTTTCAGACTTATTAATCAATAATTGGTTTATGACAGCATTTTGAATGAAGTTTAATATTATATATTATTAATGAAAAGAATCAAGTAAGCAAGTAAGTTTGAAGAAAAGGAAACTTTACATCCTACTTTTACCCTCTTTTATCTCTCACTGTGAACATTTTACTCACCAAACTATAACATGTAATTACATATAAAATATAATTCTCATTCTACTTACACATTTATGAATAGTTTCACTTTACTCAATAATTTTAGAACTTAGAAACAGAGATTCTAGAATGTGTATAATTAAAGAAAGGAGCTAAATGCTTGTATGATTAAAGGAAATGAAAAATTAGAAGTATTTACAATAGTTGAATTGTGAAATTATAATCAGACTCAATCTGAAGTAATATGATTTCTATTCTGGAAGTTGTTTCAGCAATGTCTTGCCTGATGGAGTTGCTATTCTTTCCTTTTGCATGTACTGAGATTTTCTGCATAGTTTGTGTTATGAGGGAATACCTAATTCCACACTCTCCCAAGTGCCTAGTACAAGGTTGATGGGCAACTAGGCTTCTTTTGAATAATGAAAGTAATCTACAAATATTTTTATATACATATATATGTGTATATATACATATATATATTTCAAAATGTACATATTCCTTGTCTTTAAAAAATGAGATTGTCCTTTTACATATAAATACAAAGGCAAATGCCAGAATATTTATTTTGTTGGCTAAAAGAGTGAAATAGGAAGTAAAATTTAAAGAATATGATAGGGATAAAAATGGAAAGACAAAAATGGGTAATTACACAAATATGTAAACATAAGATCAAGTTTTAATCTGTTATTGATGATAGTGTTTTAATTCTCCAGAGAGAGCTGGATAGTATTTCTCTGAAACAATTTGATGTGTTAAAATCCTAAGACATTACCACTGAAAGGGCCATGGAGATCATCTAATTCCAATGGTTTTAACTGATTTGAGATCATGAGATGCTTTGTGAATAAGATAAGGGTTAAAGACTCTCTTACTGGAAAACACTACATTTGCTCAAAATTACAAATTTGCACACAATTCTGTATATATTTTCAGAATTTTGGTAATTTCATACAACACTTAGATGCAATTTAAGAGTCTCTAATTATTGAAAGCTCATTTTATAAACAGCTTGAATAAACTAGAGACTCAGAGAAGTACAGTTCCATCCCATTGACCTTTTCCTATGTCTCTAAATTGGTGATTTTCACTGATAATATTTCAATAGTTTCCCACTTGATGCTTCCTTTTTTTAAAATTTCTATGACTGAATGAAAATATGTAAAATCAACTTTCTACCAGACTTCCCCAATTCTGCTACCTAATTTTTCTAGGGAGTAAAAGCATTCCATCTTTTCTTGTGTGTGTGTGTGGGGGGGTGTATGTTTCCATTTTAAAGATTTGTCTGATCTATGCTGCCCCACTTCACTATTAATGTTTGCTTCTCTATCTATTTGCCAAAGAACAATGTGCAGTAGGGAATCTGTTTTCCAGTGACAGGCACTTGGAAGATGTATTCTTATTTCCCACAGATATTACCTGATTTTCAAACAGGATAGGATGGTCTTTGTTGTAAACCACAAGGAATTATTTTTAATCTTTTTTAATCTCCTACAATAAGAGCTTTTTGACAACTAAAAAATAGCAGGGACATTCATTTTCATGAAATGCATTTCATTACAGTTTTAGGGAGTATCAATGGCAGCACTGTTTGCTTCCTTCTTGCCCTGAGTGATAGTCAATTTCTATCTTTTGCATCATTCTTGTTACAAAAAGATGCACAATGGATTTTGATAGGGAAAAATAACTTTCTGGTTTCTTTACATTTCTTTGTGCTCTTAACAAACATATGTCTCTGAGTTCATTTCTTGAGCTGTTAGATTATCTTAAAGAGCTAGACTTTTCCTGAGCAACACAAGGAACATATTTTGTCTTCTATAGTTTTATTTGGAAATGAAATTGCAAACTATAGTAAAATCTCTCTCTCTCTCTCTATATATATATATACATATATGTATATATGTATGTATGTATGTGTGTGTGTATATATATATATACACATATATAATATATATATATATATATATATATATATATATTAGTTGAAAGTGAAACCTTTTACCTAAAACTAAAAACTTTTGTAAAAAGCATCAGTATAAACATTTTTGCTTCATTGCAAATTGTTTCTATGATCTTGGCAAAGTTACACTTCTGAAACTTTAAAAGGCATCAACATGAGACAAAATTAACAAAATGGTTGTTAAGACTAAGTGAGATAATACATGGAAAATCCTATTGTAAACAAATAATATATCAGAAAATAATAAAAAAGTTTTTTACAAATCTATGTTAGTGCATTTGAGTCTATCATAAACTGATAAGAAGTTTTAAGTGATCTTCCCACTTATATTTTCTTCCTTTTTTCTTTTATTATTTGTTCTTTTTAGTTATATATGACAGTAGAAGATATGTTGATATATTTATACAACCCTGGAATATATCTTATTCTAAGTAGGTAGCAGTCTTGTGGATGTATCCAGTATTGAGATTCACTGTGTTGTACTCACATATAGGAAAGTTATATCAGGTTCATTCCACTGTTTTTCCTTTTTTTTTTTTTTTGGTACTGGAGATTGAACTCAGGGCACTCGACCACTGAGCCACATCCTCAGACCAATTTTGTGTTTTTTATGTAGAGACAGGGTCTCACTGACTTACTTAGCGCCTAGCTGTTGCTGAGGCTGGCTTTGAGCTCGCAATTCTCTTTCTCAGCTTCCCTAAATGCTGAGATTACAGGCTTGCACCATCGCACCAGTTATCTTTCCTATTTTTATACCCCCTACCTTTCTGTCACTCCTCATTCCTCTTTTCTAATCCACTGAACTACTATTCTTTTCCACCCCCTTGTTTTGGATTAGCATATCAGAGAAAACATTCGACCTTTATTTTTTATTTATTTATTTATTTTTGCTTATTTCACTTAGCATGTAGTCTCCCGATTCATCCATTTACTAGCTAATGTCATAAAGCCATTCTTATTTATAGCTGAGTAATATTCCATTGATATATATGCCATAATTTTTTTATCCATTCATCTATTGATGAGCAGCCACATCAATGTTTATAGAACACATTCCACTTTCACTTTTCTATTCTATTTTATTTATGGTAGACATGCTTTGGAAAAATATGAATTCAAGACATATTATCCCTATGTTTAGAGATATCTTATAGTTTTCATACATATATTTTCATACCTCCTCTGAAGAAGGATCTTGATATTTGTTTCTCTAGTGTCCTAGAAAATATTGAGTGAAATAATATATGTGAAAACCATTTACAAATTACTCATGACTAAGGAGAAAGCAAAGCAATAGCTCCACCTTTTCAAATCTTCCAGTAAATAAAAGTCATCAAAGTATCAAAACTAACTCAATCTGAAAAACCAGATATTTGAATTTGTGCTGATATATACAACAATTTCCATGACAGAAACATTCCAGGAATCCTGGTATAGAAATGAACAAATCTATTTGGATTTTTCATTAAAAAAACAGAGAGCTGCATGACCTCCTTCCACCAGCTATGACTTAAGGACATGTTAAACAAATCAATGAAAGGTTCCATAAAGAAAAAAAAAAGTGTTTTAAGGACTGAAAAATCTTCACAATAAGTTGTGAGGAGAAATGTGTATTTTATTGCTAAGAAATGTTTTATTTTATCCTGCAGAATCACAGACAGGTCATACTGAGATAACAGAAAGCATTTCTGATAAACAGAAGCAAATCAGCAAGGAACATCCAGCAGTGGGACTGGGAGCAGTTTTACAGAATCTGTTAGAAGCAAATGGAACTGGGGAGAGCTTTAGCAAAAATCCTGCCCTTCGTCCAGATACCACTGATAGCAAACACATCAACAAAACATGTATGGTGGAGTTGAAGTCTGCTCCTCCAAAACATTGCCTATAGCTTAAGTACAATTCCTTTTAAATCCTTAAAAACATGCAGGTTAAATTTTATGATCTATATCAACAAATATTATGCTTTAGTAATGCATTAGTAAGAGTTTGGGAATTAGCTTTAAATGCCAATTGACTCTGTAATTCCTCTGTTATTTTAAAAGACAAGATACTTGGGTTTAAATATTGATGGTCAAACTGGTTATCTCTTTAGTAAAGGTGTAACCATAAGGTGAAAAATCACATGCAGTTGCTGGGTTTAAATTTTTAGAAACAAAAATATCTTGACCTGCAGGGAAGTCAAAGATGTAATAGGGAACTGCATTGTAGATCTATTAGAGTATTTGGGAGGGGGGAGGGGGTAACCTTAGCTTCAAATATCTCTGGTGCAATTTTCTTTCCTTTTATTTTAGGCTATTAATTGTGGTTATAGAAATTGGTCCCATGGTAAATTTTGTACTTAGGTAAAATTATATTTATCTGGCTTAGTGAGACCCTCCCTATCACCCTCACTTTTACCCTGAAGTATTGAATCAGGGTATGATTAAGGATAGGAACCAAAGGGAAAGGAATTAGTTCAATGGAAGCATCCAAAGGAGGTTTTATAACTTTTTAAAAATTTCTACCAAGAATCGACTCACAACTCTCCAGAACTATTCTCTGTAGGCTCTTCAAGGAAATCTAGTTTCTTATTAGAGTATCTATGCTTACTTTTTCTGTCTTTCAAAATAAATTCTGTGTCTTTTACCGGGGTATGTGAGTGTGTGTGTGTGTGTGTGTGTGTGTGTGTGTGTGTGATAAAGTCATTCATGTTCATTTAAAAACAATTTTAGCATAGGTGTTTGTCCTGGGCCATAAATGTTGTGCTTCTGTTTAAAAATACCAGTGATTTGGTAAATCACACTGAACGGAAAATTATTGGCTTATGATTCTGGACTCTGCCAAAGTCCAAGGCTGAGGGGTGACATCAAGCAAGAGCTTTCTTGCTATGTCTTCCCATATTGGAGGGACAAAAAGAAAGTCAGAGAAAGCAAAGAGACTGGACTGAACTTGTCCTTTTATAAGGAGCCAGCTCTGGTGGTAACGCATTAATCCATTTGTGAAGGCAGAATCCTCATGGCCTAACCACCTCTTAAGGGCCTCACTCCTTAACACTGCTACATTAGGGATTAAGTTTCCAAAACCTAAATTTTAATGACACATTCAACCATGGTAGTATTTATTTTAAAAAATCACAAAAGATTTCTCTGAAGGGGAAGAAAAGCCAGATCTTGGCAGAGGATGAGGCACTGGTATCATGAGACCTGAGAGTGAAAAAATCAACTGATTTTCTGAGAGGCAAATACCATCCTTACTAAATCAGTTAAGAAGTACTGTACATTGTTGCTGGTATTTTGGATAGCTGCCATTCTGACTGGGGTGAGATGAAATCTGAGGGTAGTTTTGATTTGCATTTCTCTAATGGCTAGAGACGTTGAACATTTCTTCATATATCTGTTTATTGATTGTACCTCATCTTCTGAGAGGTTTCTATTCAGCTCCTTAGCCCATTTATTGATTGGATTATTTGTTTTTTTG
>CM053408.1:98244125-98258039 GCA_028644305.1 Xerus rutilus | reverse complement strand
TTAAAAAATTAAAAAAAAAAAAAAAGAAGTACTGTACATTACTATGGTGTTTAGGAAATTTTCTGTTAATTTGTAGTCTTGCTTAGTATTTCTTCTAATTATTCATTTAGTGTTTCTTTTGATATTTATTGCAGGATGGTTTTTTGTAGTTCACTGATAATATATTGTTATTTTGTTTAATGAATAAGGTTGTACAGAAAGTGTAAGCAGATTATTATAAATTCTTACCTATATAAGCCTGAAGCAGTCTTAACCCTGGTGATCACTGTCATTGTTACTTCATTTTACTGCATCTCTGCTTTCCCAGATAAGTAGAAAACGGTTAAATGGAAAGAATCTGCAGAATGTCACAAGCATTTAGTAAGCGTGGACATATTGCATAACAAATTTTACTAATGTGAGCAAATCATATGTGTAAAAAACACCAGAGTATTTTGTTGTTTGTATTATATAAAATCGTTCAGATGATTCTTTTTAAGTTTTAGAGTAAAAGAAAATCTATCTTATATTTACCTTTTTCCAAGTTTTTAGTTACCTTTTCAATATAGAAAATTATGTGATAAAGCTCACATGAAAATAGAAAGTTGTGTCACTTGTTCTGGAAAGGAAAAAATAGGAAGCAATTGGGAGATATAAAAAGGGTCTAAAAAAGAATCTCCTTTTGACCTTGTCCCAAAATACTGGGTAGAAGTAGACACTCTCAATTAAATTAAAGGGTAGCAAATTTAGAATTTCTTTTTGTAGCATATAATCAACCTGTAGGATTTATAGCCTCAGAAGGTTGAATTATATCTATGTCTAGATCTTGGAAGCAAATAAATAACTGCATGTCTGTAAAAATTTGGATGATGGTATAGAAATAATCAAATCTCTTGGTTTTAGGCATAAATTAATTTATGGGCAAGTAAAACCTTTTCAAGATTAAAACATAAGCCGGGCGCGGTGGCTCAAGCCTGTAATCCCAGCACTTAGGGAGGCTGAGACAGGAGAATCGCGGGTTCAAAGCCAGCCTCAGCAACGGCGAGGCGCTAGGCAACTCAGTGAGACCCTGTCTCTACATAAAACACAAAATAGGGCTGGGGATGTGGCTCAGTGGTCGAGTGCCCCTGAGTTCAATCCCCAGTACCAAAAAAAAAAAAAAAAAAAAAAGATTAAAACATAATTAGGGAGACATTATTTACTTTAAACTTTAGATATTTATCAATATGAAGAAAAGAGCAATCCAGGTAGGAATATTCTGTTATCTTTACTTTCTGTTGAAATATAAAATGTGTTATCAAGTTTATTGTATCTTCAAAAAGACAAGCAAAAACAAAATCCATGAGTATTCTTTCAGTAAAAGTCCATAATTGATTGCTGTGAGAATATCAGTGAATTTCTTTTTTTTCCCATCAAAAAGTTCTATTAATGTGTATGTTGGGAGTAGGGGTGCATGTGCACACTTGTGTTTTCTCACTATCTTATTCATGTTTGTAGATCTATGTGGACATAGACAGCGGGGAGGGAAAGGTAGGAATTTTTCCCATGTCTTATCCTGGTATGCACTAACAGTGACAGAAAAAAATTATACATATATATTATAAAAATATAAATTAAATATATAATTATAAAAACATTATATAAAATTATATATATATTTAGCCATATTTTAGACCGTGACATCATGTATATTTCTATTTTGTTTTTTCCATCAGCATATATTGCTTGCTTTGTGAGTGTTCCGAATATTTTTCCAAAAATATATAATCAATATTTTATATAATTTCCCAGTAAAGCTTAATGATTTCATACAAAATTTGTTATCTATTTGATAAGTCAACCTAATAATATGAAATTAAATTGAACAAAGAGCTGGCCTACTTAAATGACAGTTTGAGTTTTATATACTTTTATTTCTATATTTTTCTCCTTTCACATGTAAACCATAATAAGGATCTGCTCTCTTCTTAATTATGAAGTAGGAAGTTTCTTTTAACCCAGATAGCTAACTGGGAACCAACACACTGGAGGTACAATTATTATTTCATTGTTGGTAAGGACATGTACATATTTCAAGATAAGGAGATTTTTAATATAAAAGAATGATTTTCTAGGAAATGTCTTTCAGCGCATGGATTATCCTAATGGAATATATTTGAGGGTAGCAGTGCAACTCGAGGTCTTTGTAATCTTCTGCTTAGAGAATGCTTTGCTTGCTTTTCTACCCAGAGAGAAGACAAACAGAATCAGGATCTGGAGTTATGTGCCGGCAGTTGCTGATTCCACTCCCCAGCTATGTCGCTGCTCACACAGGCAGGCCAGGGCTTTCCTGTTCTCATGTTTAGACTGTATGGCCATCATTTGAATTGTTTTTGTTTCTGGTTCTTATGATTGATCAATGGAAAAACTCCACCTGAATCCAAGGCTATTTTTGCAAAATGTATTTTAGTACAATTTGAGTCAGTTTTTAAAAAACACCACACATATAAACAATTATCATGTATTGAGCACCTATTAATAGTGTATGTGTTTACATACATTATTTCCAACCTTCCCAACAACCTCGTAATGTAAATGTTATTATGCTCAATTTTCAAGAACTTAAGGAGGTGGGCCAATTTTTACAGGGCCACAAAGCTAACCATTATTTGAAAAAGTTGGGTTAACAGTGTTGTGATGATAGTGTGGGACCTGGCAACGGATGACTTGAGTTCACATCAGTTTGGACACTTTAAGTTCATGATCATTGCAATTTTTTTTTTTTTTGCTGACAGATAATAAATATGCATTATAAATGATCTTCTTTGCTTCAGTTATCAAGAAAGTTAACCTTGTTTTCAAAAGTCACTTTTGCCTCAAAAATTGAATAGATAAACTAGGTATATCCTTGGCCAGTACTTTAATACAGTGTATTAATTTACCAGAGCTGATATAGTAAACACTATTGGTGGGCCCAACGAACAGAAATGTTTTTTGTCACTTGTCTGCAGGATAAAAGTCCAAGGTCAAGGATTTAGAAAACTTGGTTTCTTTTGAGGCTTATTTCCTTGGCTTGTAGACAATTACCTTCTTGCTGTGTCTACATATGACCCTCTTTCTGTGGGCTCATAACCCTGATGTCTCTTCTTGTAGGGACAACAGCCCTATTGAATTACTGCCTCACTCTTACCATCTATTATTGTCTTAATGAGTTCTTTAAAGGCCCTGTCTGCAAATATAGTCAGAGTGGGAGGTTAATTTTAACATATGAATCTTGAGCTGACACAATTCAGTCCACACACAGGAGAGACCATTCTATTCAATTTAACTATAATGTGGGCAAAGCTGGTACCCTCTAATACAAGGCACAGAAATTGCCTTGGTTATGCAGCTTAGAAAAGAGCTGAAGAGAAGTCATTGTTGCCAGTATTGTGGGGTTTAACTTGGTCTGCCTTCTGGGCTGTGTCTTCTGAGGGCTCTGTGTAAAGGTACTTGCTTGGCCACACACACAGATCATACATTCAAAAAAAAAAAAAAAAAGTCAAAGTCAAGGCAGATATACATGTATCATAAGTAGTACATTTTTAAGTATTTATTAAATGTCTATTGCATGCAAGATATACGGTTGGGAAAATGATTGATAAAGCATCAGAAACAAGAAACATACATACACATGTGTATGCATATAAACAGTCATAAAACTGTTTCAGATGCATCTTTTTCTTTTGCTTACAACGCCAGAAACTGTGATATATTACCTATTTAATTCTTACTAAAACTTGGAGAGGATAATGTTGTTTTTCCTACTTCATGGTTGAAGAAATAGAGCCTTGAGAGGCTAAGAAAATTCTTCAAAACTAAACAGCTAGCAAGTGGAGTATATACGTTGTTCAATTTCTTAGCCCGTGTTCTTATTCATCAACCAACTAACAACCCGAAATAATAACAGATGACTACAAGCAGGTCTACATGTGCCTTTGTAGGAATGTATCATGATTTTTTATTTACATATGCCTGTATCTTCTTGTAGGATGGAGATGTGAGTAATTCATCTTTCCATTGATGACATTTAACTCTGTCCCTATAATATGGTGAGACTAAGGTGAATGTTAGGTAGAATGAAAGAAAGAAGGAAGCAAAGAAGTAGGGGAGGAGGGATATTAGGCAGAATGTGGCTCTTACATTCACTCCTCTGCTATGGACATAGTATGTCCACACCACCACAGGGACCACACTCAGATACATACACGTGCATGCAAACTATAACTTGACTATAAATGAAACAATAACTCTGATCTCTTTAACCCAGGAAAGTCCTCAATTAGATGATAAAAAGCTGTATTTTAAAGTGATCCAATATAGAGTTCCATGGGTAGATTGGTTAAGGAAGAACAGTTTAGTTAAGATACAGGAATGAAAAGAGGAGATGGGCCCAGCCAAAACAGCTTTGGAGAAACAGTAAGAAGTGAGAGAAATTGGTGTCAAGTAAAAATGCAAATCAAAGTCTAAGAATGTCTACAGGCAATGAACTTCACTAAAACTACTAGAAATGTGCTGTTGTAAAGATTCATACTTGATATGTCCACATGATTTCTGAAATTTAGGCGGGGGAAAAATATGATGGAACATAGGTATTAGATGTGGCTTAGCCTTTCCCATATGGCTAGCATCGGAAGCCAGGAGCACAATTTTAGAGTTCCTGATATTTTAGGAATAATCTAGTTTTATTTTCTGTGTTTAGAGAAATCCGAGTTTCAAATAAATTAACAGGAGTTTATCCAAGTTTATGGAGTGGTGACAGAGCTGGATCCCAAATCTTCTGGCTCCAACTTTAGTATCTGTCCATGAAAATCCACTTTTCTGGACAAGTCATGAGTGGATGATTTGGGAAAAGAACTGCAATATAAATGGTTTTTACTTGAAATTATAGAAAAACACATTTTTATCTAGATCCTTCTGCACATGCATTTACTTATATCTCTGGCATGTGGAAAATTGGATTCATAATCTCTAGAGAAAAATTGTTAATTTTTGCCTGGAGCATTCTCCCTGCTGATTCCTATCAGAATATTTGCAAATCTAAAATTAATTTTACCCTATTTGTTATGTTGGTTGTAATGAATTATATTCAAAATCACCAAAAATTCATACAAAAGGCTGCAAAGGAGAAAAAATAATCTTGGTTTTTCCAAGCTGCTTCTCCATTGATTATTACCAGGTACTGTTTTTTATTTTTTTTCCATCTCTTATTCTCATTTATATGAAAATCCAGATAGAAATGAAAGTAATATATTAGCTGGTTTAGAAAAAAATGTTAAGTCAATTATACTCTTGCAAGATTTATAAGAACTAAAGTGAGTTTAAATTTGAATTGTCAAAGGAAATTTTACATGCATTAAGCACTCAGTAAAATCCATCATATGTATTTAATTATGTACTGGTTTCTGAACTGATGTATCTAAAGTGGTATTTTTATTTAAAAAAGTTTTTTTAGTGAACTTATTATATGCCTCACTTTAAATTTTACCTATAAGTATGATTCAGGTAGTCATATACTCTAGTAAGAAGATCTGGAGGGTATGTGTGTGTATGTGTGTGTATGTGTGTTACGGGTGTGTGTTACACAGTAAAACAAGATCCTCCCCCCTTTTTCCTATAAGCATGCATAGGGACAAAACAATTAGCAATTTGTCACGTGTTTGAGTTCAAGTGTCTTAAACCTTATATATTCAGGTATTCTGGAAAACCTACTACTCTTTGTTATCACTTAGATTCTTCACAATATATAAATGTTGAATTCCTGCATATTGGGGTGTTATTTCTTAGTATAAAAAGTCTTAGCAGAGTAAGCATTGACCTTTAAATCTACCTTTCAACTGAAATGTTCCAAAACCGAGCATATTACAGTAGGGCATTGAGCATACTTATTTTTAAATGCAAGGCACTGCAGAGCATATTGAACAATTCAAAGATATATGAGATGGTCCCCATGTGTGCATATTGCATCTGTACACCTCATGGTAATATATGGATGAATCGAGCCTAATTCTCTATTACAAATGAAAGGACATGATAGGAATATATTGCCTTAACAAACTCATCTCTTTATGCATGGAAAAGTTCACATAGCTCTGACCCTAATGACTTAAATATTACCCATGTGGAGCATTTTTCAAGCCTTATTAATGTTTTCATATCTGCAAGTACAGAGAATTATTTAAAATGTAATAAGATATTGAAAATTCCAGCAATAGGCATCATTCTTAAAATTGTTATTTTAAATGAAAACTGGTATGTCTGGTAGGCCAAAAATGTAGCCACTTTTGCGATAATATTATCCTTTATTTTACTCTGTCTAACCCAAACAATACCCTAAATCCAAAGTAATAATGTCACCTGGACTCCATCTAAGCTAGGTCAAGTGAAAAATTTAGAAATGAAATGCTTTATTTTGCTAGCCTCTATAGGGCCATTGAGAGTCACAGGGAGAGGCAGCATTCTTTGGAACATCGGTGTTTTTAAGTAGATTTACTATGAGTGTGTAGCAATGAGGAAAAACATTTTTTTAATCTTCTGAGGTACTGAGGATTGAATCCAATCCAGGGGTGTTCTTCCACTAAATTGCATCTCTAGCAGCCTTTTTTAGTTTATTTTCAAACAGGGTCTGGCTCAATTACCAAAGCTGGCCTCAAACTTTCTATCTTCTTACCTTATCCTCCCAAGTTTTTGGGTTGCATGTGTACACCACCATTGTGTGGCTGAGGAAAAGCATTTGAAAACAAAAATGGTTTGTGACAGGTATATCAGAATGAGAGTCAAATATCATAGTACAAACATACATATACATTGATTTTTTGTGCCAATTTTGGATTTTACATCTTAGAAGTAATTACATCATACCTTTTAGAAATATAATGTAGATTTAGCTGGAGAGATAAATTATTCATAAGTTATTCATGGTCAATAGTACATAACTTTTGACTATTAAATATTACATAGAACTTTGATAGACATTTATATTGGATAATATGTAAATAACAGAAATTTTTAATGTTTGGAGATAAATATGTTTTGTTTTTTAACTTTTTTTTGCTAGTTGTCGATGGACTTTTATTTTATTTATTTATATGTGGTGCTGAGAATTGAACTTAGTGCCTCACACATGCTAGGCAAGTGCTCTACCACTGAGACACAACCGCAGCCCTGCTTTGTTTTTTCAATTTGATGTTTATGTGGGTATGACCATGTGGCAGGACAAAAAGAAATATAATTTCTACAATATAATCTTCATGCAAAAGATTTACAGAGGTCTCCTTATAAAATATAACAAAGTATCAGACCAGTAACATTTACATTTTGATAATTATATTATTTGAGATATCAAATGATTTTGTACATTTGTGTATACATATAATTTTGTATCTATTTCATAGTGATGTTTCTATAGTTATAAAGCTTAGATAGTGTTGAAGGATAGTTTGTTAATTTGCAATGCATACATTTTTGGAAAATTTTATATAGTCATTTTGATTGTATATCAAATAAATGGCAAATAACATTTATGCTAGTTCAACTTAAAAACCAATTTGATTTGGAATCTTGACTCTTCATTCTATTTAGACTCTATGTTCCCAATTTCATCTTTTAAAATTCTCTCTCCAAGTACCAAGTGTCTTATTTTTTTTACTCCATTCTCCTCTATGAAATGAAGTAAGAATGTTGTCCCAAAATAGATCTCATTATAAGACATAACTATTTAGAAACATTAGCTGTTTACCACTTCACTCAGAAGTTTTGATATTTCTATGTATGGCCCTGAAGAACATTAACTACTATGTTTTCTAATTTTCATCCCCCGTATAAACTCTGGTTTATCAATTCAGAAGTAGATTAAGGATCCCAAATAAATATTACTTTTCATACCTCCATGCATTTTCTTGTGCTGTTTGCTTGACTGGAATTTTTGCTTAGCTCCTACTGCACTCCTTGGAGGGCAAAATCTAGTCATTTCAAAATCTAGATTAAATTCCAAATCTTCAGTGAGAATTTTTTCCCTGGACATGTGTATCTACAGCATATTGCTTTGTGCATAGTGCTTATAGTTTCTAATATGTGTTTTCTATTATGTTGTAAGCTTTACAGTTGAAGAACCAAGATTGTTCTTCCATCATGGCATCCAGAGTGTTGACTATAATGTCAAATCAGCACCAGATCATGTTCTATGAAATGAACTCTATATGGAGTTTTGAGTAGTTGCATTCATTCCTAATTGTAGTTATATTTTCTGCCAGACATATTTAAAGCAAATGAAGAATAAAGCAACTAGTTGTCCTATGCACATTTCTCTTGTCTTCAACCTTTCTGATTTTCATTAGAAAAAAATAAGTTTCTTCTTATAGGTAAATGATAAAGTACTTAATTTGATCAATGCTTAGTTCTTCTTACCAGAATGCTATCATTTACAATAGCATTGTTCTTGTCCTCGAAAATGTTAATTTTTGTATATTAAAATACATTACCATGCACGCCATCTTTCCAAACTATTTTGAGCAACTACTTACAATGATTTCAATTGCAGGACTGTGTGCCTAATAAGCTTTCTGTTTAAAATCCTCACTGAGCTTTCTAAGAGCGACGTGGTCTACATGTAAACTCATTGCAAACAGCATCTGAATTATAGGCAGAGACACACATTAGGAACTGCCAGAATTGTGTTTGTTGTGGCTGCCTGGTTAGCTGCTGCTTGAACAGCTGAAGTATGAGTGTATTGATTGATTAGTGCCAGCTCAAACAAGGAGTACGCCAACCCTAAAGGGAAGTCAGGCTTGTATACAAAGCTGGACAGGAAAACTTTGGTTAGGATTAATGGTGAAAAGGTGGAATAAGCTATTTAAAATGAAGACACCTGTGTATCTTAAGAATCACCTGACAATTTGCATGTAATATTTTGAAGATTTCCTTTGAACTTCATAAAATGGGAAAGGATTTCATTTGAACCCAAAGGATAGTGCTTGCCTTCATATATAAAGTAGGGTGGGAAATGAAGTTGAAAACACACAGCCCAAAACCTAACTCATAAGCATTTGCTCTTACTGATTGATTGTCATACTGAATTTACTTCTTTGTGTATGAGTAAAAGACACTTTTAGCACAACCTTTTAATCTACTTATATTAAATAACTTTATGATATTTGCAATGATAAATTTTTATCTTGTCAACTCATATGAATGACTAGAATAATATTGTACTTAATGCATGTGGATGAGTCTCAAGATCAAGGTTGTCTATGTTAAATTCTGCCAGGTTATAAGTTGGGATCAGCTGGGGACTCTCATAGAAACCACTCAAATATGTGTATAAAAGTTCTAGCGTAGAAGAGTGAGACACTTGATTAGACTACCTTTACTAGAACTCTATTCTCTGAATATGCTTGCTTTTGAGACTTATTCTTCTTCCTTGGTGGAATACCATCATCCCCATGACAAACAACTAGAGCTCATTAGTCATTTGTTTTTTTATAGCACTACTATAGTCTTGTTTTTGTGGTTAAACTTGGAGGGATGAGTGTTATAGAGTATTCTAGACCCCATTGTATGGATTTACACACAAGCATAGAATGTACATTATTTTAACTTAAAATCATATGTAGCAGGAATAGTGTGTCATTTTTATGTTCCCTAAAATAGAAATTAACAGAACACAAAAACACTTAGCTTATATTGGATACAGTCGTCTAATTTCCAGTTTAGTTTTGGTTCTTTTTCTTCTTGAGGTTCTGCCATTGCCCCTCATGTTCCATCCTTTGATCGATCATCGTGTTTGTGCTGGCAAGTAGCTTTCATGAGTTGAACCCTTAATATTATTTGCAGAAATGTCCAAATTTTCTAACAGTGATTGAGCAGAAATACCCTTAAAATAGAGAATTTTCATGTGTTCTGCTCCAGAGACTCTCCTTTTCTTCCTTGTGTCTGTCCAGTCTGCTGGCCACCAAGTATATGTGATCTATGGGATATAGTTGCTTTTACTATATGCAAGGCTTTTTTTCTGACTTTGATGAAGGGAGATTCCCTGTGTCCTCTGGTGATGAAAAGGGGGTTTTATACTCTGTTCCTTTAGATAGAAGAGCCACTTCCTGATTGGGTTCTGTGCTAAAAGTAGATCTGCCTTTGGGCAGAAATATGAATGTCATGATATTTCCTATTTAACATGATTATCCACACTTCCTGACCTCCGAAGGCCAGAGTTTAACCATTTGCTTCACATAAATTATCACAAAATTATTCATATCAGAAAATAGATAGTGGGTATAATGACCACACTCATATTAACAGGACCATATTTAGATTTGTCCTACTGGTTTAGAAATATAATCCATTTATGGGACTGGGGCTGTAGCTCAGTGGTAGAGTACTTGCCTCATAAGTGTGAGGCACTGGGTTCGATCCTCAGCACCACATAAAAATAATAAATAAATAAAGCTATTGTGTCCATCTACAACTAAAAGAATATTTTTTAAAAAAAGAAATATAATCCATTTAAAATAGTGTTCTGTTTTAGGAAGTGGCATGGAATGTGATTGATGAAAGACCATGGATTTTATCTTGAACATTAGTCCACAGATTAAGATGTTTAATAAAAGATGATCATCTAAGCTTCTCCTAGTAATACATTCTGATGTTCTAACGATTACTCTTTTAACTTCTTCTCATCTGACTTACACTTTTAACTTCCACTACCACTTGGATAATTACTTGCCTAAAATAACTACTCATAGTATAGGAAACTAGTATCATTTATCTTTTTCTGTATCTCATTTATTCTGTAATTTTCAAAATGTCTTTCCATACATCCTTGTTCAAAAGTTTATCCTGTCTATAATTTTCAGATATACGTACTCAAAGCAATATATTTATCCGAATAGAAATTACCCAAGCAAGATTTTTTTTTATAACTTAGACATTAAAGTATACAAGTAATGACATGAATACATGGATGATAGAATATAAATTGAAGGCTAAATGGCAATAGAAATGCATTTTACATTTGCTTTTTTTCTCTTTCTCACAAAGAAGCGGGGAAGGGTGATATAAATATATGTGATAGAAGGCCCATTAACTGGCATACAGAATCGCTGAAGCAATGTAGTTCAGCAGAGAGACCAAAGACATGTAATGAGAGTGAAAAAGCAGTTTTGATAATTAGAATGAGCCAGAAGCAATCTCTTGCCTGCTTTAGCTTGCACAGATGACAAGGGAATGAAAATGTTCTTTTCTTCTGAGACAGAAACAGGACATCAGTCAAAATGATAGGAGACGTCAGTATAATATTCATCTGAGTCAGGTGCCCCTGAGTTAGGCATTTGTGAGGAGAGTTTCCTATTGTCTTTTAGCTTCAGTTTTACCTTGGGCTTTAAGTGGATTCCATATCAACATATATCTTTAAAAAGTTCACAGTTCTTAGTTGGGAGAAATAAAATTAGTTTATAATCAAGTGGGGAAAATACAGCCTTTAGAGTCAATAAAATAAAAGACTTTTCATTGTTTTCTATGTTCAAACGAATAAAGAATTTATATTTCTTAAAATGGGTATGAAATTACCCCTAGGAAGTTTGGAAAGATATTTGTAATTAAATATACGTAAAATGGTTTTTCAATGAAGAATGTAGCTGACAAAGATTTTTATCAGTAGGTCTTATTAAATTCACTTAAGGGATAACAAAAATATTGATAATTTTTGTGCTAGCAAAATAAACCAACATTTACAGTACATCCTTAACATACAAAATAGAGTCCTGCTTCATTTTTAGTTTGTTGTATTTTAAAAGGCAAAAAAATTAAAATCTATAGAAAGAGAAATTTGTGTTTCACTCATGCCAGCCACTGGAAAAAATTTATTTTTAAATTATTCGTTGAGACTAAAATGAACCATAATCATATTTATGTTATGAAATCTGTAAGTGTTCTTCCTATAATCTACACTATTAAAAATGAATCTTTTTTTAAAACATGAAATTTATGTAACAGATCTGAAAAAGTTCTAATGAGAAAAATGTAAAATTCAATCCATACATACTGACACATTCTAAAAATAGAGCTACAACTACAGTAGACTCTAACATAAGGCATAGAGTAAAAAATACACTTTCTGATTATAGGGGAAAGAGAGATATGGGGAAAAGGTGCCAAGTAATTGAATAATCCTCTTAACTAAGCTAACTGCTAACTCAGAGATTCCGTGTCTGTGCCCTCTTCAGTCAAAATTTCACAAGCAGAGACTATACCTGTTTTAGGATGCCTTGGGTGCCTGCCTCACTACTGGAAAGGTAGAACTCACAGTCATTATTTTTACTCGGGAGGAATTTAAATGATGTAATTTATGTAAAGTACTTAGAACATGCCTAGCATAAAAAGTGGAATAAATTGTAGAGACAAGGTATTAACAAGTATCAATTCATTTCTTCATTCTAACAATTGTTTGTTGAGCATCTTATGCATTAGTCATTTGAAGAGGAAGGATAAACTGCATAGAGAAGACCATCAGCCCTCGCTGAGCAACAAACTACCTACAGACATGGTAGTTTAAGACAATAAGCGTTACTGGTTGGGTGGTTCTTGTCATCTAGGCCAAATATTCTTAGTGGGACTGACTCTGTCTCTGTCTCTGACTGAGATCATTTCGAGGTTGCTTTGCTGATCTTCTGGGATAGCAGGTCATCTCTGCCACACCAGACTGAGCTCAGGCTTCTTCTCAAACACTGCCAATGGTATATTTGGTGTGCTACCTGATGCTAATAATCTAAGTGTTGGATTCATAAATTGCTTTTCATGTCTCTATAATTGACAGATACCATTACAGTCATAAGTTAGATTCACTGAAGGCCTTCTTAAAAATTATTAATTTTGACACTAACTGGTACCAAAAAGGGATATAGTTCATCTGAAGGCTCAATACTGTTAATCAGAAATGAAAGTATACACGGAACACCATAAAGCAAATACCCAAAGCAAGCTGGGAAACCTCTGTCTATTCTAAGAATTTTCTATGTATTATCTATAAATTTAATACTCTCATAAATCATGAGGTGTATGTAATATTTTGTGCCCAACGTGGGCCTGAGAAAACCAAGGCAAAATGGATTAAAAATTCTCCAAGGCCACATCTTATGGGTAAATCTATGATTCAAACACAGACACTCTGATTCCATAGTAACACCCTTAAAATCCAAAATATACTGCTTCTTCACGCAAACAACCACTTAAAAAACTAATCATTTACTATTGATTAGTGTTTTGCTGCCAAGAAAATTGATGACAAATATTTATGTGTGGCCAAGATTAAGTTCAATTAACAGATCTTTACTGTCATTGAAGTTTACTATGCTTAGAGTGTTTAACAAGAAATACAGAGTATGGAATATGTTTATTCAACAAAACTGTTTAGTGCACACAGGAGAAATAGTAATCAAATTTATGATACTCTCCCAAGTTGTGGATTTTGTTCTTGATTTGCTGGCAACCTTTACACTTAACCATTTCTTCCTGAAAAACCTAAGCAAAAGGTTTATTTGTTCAGTTATAGAAACTAAGTGACACAAAGCTCCACTAGATATAAAATAAGGAGTTCTCCATATTAGCTGAAAGACATAATGCAACTTTGTCATTGTATACACATATTTATATGTGTGCATGTATACATATATATATGTGAGTGTTTGTGTGTACGTGTATATATATATCCATATATATATATTTGTATATAAACCAAGATTTTTTTGAAGATCTATTATTTTTTCCAAGCATTTCATGGCTATAAGTATCAGAGAATAAATCTTAAAGCCTAGCATGCCAAAATTTACATCATCTAGAGGTCAAGTTTGTATTAAAAAAGAAAATTCACTATGATACATTTATAGTCATTGTTAAATTTAAGTATGTTTTTTTTTTTTTTTTTTTTTT
>CM053408.1:98155153-98243625 GCA_028644305.1 Xerus rutilus | reverse complement strand
TTTTTTTTTTTTTGTGGTACTGGGGATTGAACTCAGGGGCACTCAACCACTGAGCCACATCCCCAGCCCTATTTTGTGTTTTTTGTAGAGACAGGGTCTCACTGAGTTGCTTAGTGCCTCGCCATTGCTGAGGCTGGCTTTGAACTCGCGATTCTCCTGTCTCAGCCTCCCTAAGTGCTGGGATTACAGGCTTGAGCCATAAATTTAAGTATGTTTTTAATCTGTAAAATTCCATTTGGAGTGTCCCAAATTACTTATAGAGTCTCTATCGGTATGTTGTAGTTGTGGTTAACTTTTTTGCTTAGTGTATTTGTTATTCTATACTTTTTCATTCTTCAATATATAGTCCATATTTATTGTAGAAAATCAACTGAATTTTACTGTTGTAATTCTTAATGTATCTTTTATGTGGCATAAAGTCACATGTATTTTGTAATGGTTTTAGAGTAAGACATTCAACATTTTCAATAACTTACCATCCTAAGTATTATGAATATTTTTATTCCAGTTCCAGTTTTATATGTGTGCACATAGTCTCCACCATGATAAAACAAACAGGAATAACAATGACAACAGACAGAGATACAGAAATGTAAAACAAGGAGGGATACTGAGAATCAGGAGCAAGTCTATGTTGTAGATCCACTAAGAGCACATAGTAGACAAAGGCTCTTTCCAACTCTAATAGGCCTCATAATAATTAACTCAGAGGCATTTCTGTGCTACATCATTTCTGTAAAGGATTATAATTCTTATATATTTTTCTATTATGCTCTAACTATCAATCAACTATTAGTCTGTCATAGACTCTGGAGATAGACTAATTTAAATCCAGTGATTTGGGCAAGGTACTTAATTATTTTTATGAACCATCTCTAAAATGGGGATCAAATATTAAATGAGCTAATAATTATGCATTTAGAACGATGACCTGTTCATAACAAACATTCTATTAATACTATCAGAAACCAAAAGTTCAGTATGGGGACAGATGCTAGCTAACTAAAATATTTTTTATTTTCTGAATATTTTTAATGTCATTTGGTCACCCTTTTAATACTAACCTACCAGCAGCAATAGAAACCCTTCTCAGTTGATTAAACTGGTGAGGTATACAGATTTTCTATGTCTAGGTGTTAATACATGGTGCAGAAAATCTTAAAGACCCATCATTGTTCTAACAACTAGTTTAGAACATAGTTTAGAAGGCATGTCCAGAGCTGTGTCTTATCTAACTGCTTTTCTTGGAATTTATGTTTGTTGGAGGTAGAACTGGTCTATTTGATTCATATAACTGATTTATATTTCCATAAAACCTATTATAAGTATAGCAAAAATGATATTTACCAATTACTTCTAAGCACAGCCATTTATATCTATATTTAAGGTCTTTCATAGGTGAAACGATTTGATATGAAAATGTCTTTTTCATTACTGTATGTTCTGTTGACGTAACATGCTATGAGCTCACAGGATGATCAGAACTCTCAAATCCATGAAGCAGAGCCTCTCTGTTGTTTATAGTATTTAAAATAAATTGTTTCAGTTCTTTGTAGGATTGTTTCCTGTTGAGAAGAACCTGGTAATTAAAAACAGCAACTGGAATAGAATTATAATGCAGGTATTTTGACAATGTGGGCACCTGGTATATTATCTTGAAATAAACTGACCTATGGTTATTACTGATAGTGTTCATTCTAGGCGGGATTTGCATAACTACAAAGAATTAGTCTCTCTGCCCATTCTTTTGAAAAGAGCGTAGAGTATTTAGTAGAGAGGAGGTAATTATGTTATTTGGGATAATAGTCAGATTTACTGTCTAGGACGCTATTCTGAACACTACATGAATTTCAGGGTAATTGCACAGATCCTGTTTAGATGAAAGCTGATTCATTTTTTCGGGTCTTCCTTTATGCTCCTTTTATTCTTCTTCTTATTTTTCAAGCAAGCAGGCCTAGCATTGTAGGCAAGAGTGCTACTTAATATTATTATTGACCTTCTTTTGTCAGTACTTATAAATTGCTTATTGAACAATTTTTGAGTTATCATAGATCAAATTTTTGTTCAAATTATGACTGTTTCATTAGCATATCTGCCAATGCCATAATGTTTATAAATTAAATAAACTATAAATTCCATTTTGTGTATATTCTTTGGTAACCATGTATACACATTTATTAATTCTCTCTTTAGAGTGAAAGACATCCACATCAGCAAAGTCAGGTGACAAGGTAAAATTGACTTTGCCATTAAGAGACAACCATAGAATAATTGCATTATTAAATAAGTTAAGCATATCGGTTTTGTCTTAATTCTAGTGATACTTATGCATTCTATCTTAAAAGCTTTTACTAACTAGAATATAATAGACCTGTGGACAGAAACTGTTGGGTGTTGTTTCTCTTCTACATAAATATATTATCATTGTTACTTAATCTGATACAGAGGAGATAAAAATTAAGCATTTTACATAATTTATTTGGTAAATAATTCATGTAGAGTATAAGTAAATGCAAAATCTTGCTTAAATAATAAGATTTCTAAAATTTTCCAAGATCACAAAATAGTGACCATTGACTCTAATCTTAACATGATATTGTACAACTTCTATACAATTTTTAAATTTTGAAAGTTAAGAACATTTAGTATTTAAGCCTCCCATCAAAATCATTTTCATGTTACTGTCTTTATTTTTCAGCTAAAAACATTTCTAGTCAACAGAAATCACCTAATATAATTACAAATATAATACTTCTGATAATTAATGAATTATTACATATATCTTTGGCATTTTTAAGTAAATAAGTTTTTATATTGACATTATTTTGAAAAATAGCTAGAGTCCATTAAAATGCAGTCATTTTGACAATGTGGAAATTTATTATATTGTCTTGCAATACACCCATTTACGGTTGTCAATTATATTTTTCTATATAAAATGATCATAATCCAGATACCAACCTATAAATCACCCCAATTCTAAGTGTACAAAATTGGTCTTGGACTTAAGTGCTACAAGAAATTATATGCATCTTTAAAGTATAATGTTTATCAGATCTATTTTAGCAGTTTTCATCTCAAAGTCAGTTACTTAAAACACACACTCATACACAAATACAATAAAGAGAGAGAGATAGGAAGAAAGAGAGAGCAGGAGAGAGAGAGGTGAACATATACAACTAATACAACAAGCTAATTCCTATTATTAAAACAGACCATTTAAATAAAAGTGTATGAGAGCTGTCTTTCAAAGACTTCCCTTAAAGCATGAAATTGTTATATGGCGTCTTAATTTAGCCAGTCCACAAAGCTATCTGTGATGGCAGAAAAGGGTTCTTTCTTGAAATGGATGCTTCATTCTTTTTCTCCCAGTAGCTATTCAAAGTCCTTTGTCTATTTATATTCATTATTGCCCCTCTAAGAACACTGCGGTTTTTCATTGCTTCATTGGCATGGGACTCCGTGATTCAGGTTTGCGGTCATTCTGAGCCACTTGCCTTCCTCCTCCACTTTCACTTGCTGAAAATCTACGAATAGAAGAAACAACATACACAGTATAATACAGTACAAAATAAATAGCACATCAGAAATTAAGTTGTCATGTTTCATTCAAATTTAATGGAATTACATGTATTGAACAAGGAATACAAAGAAGCTTATGAACAAACAGTATATTTTGACGATTTTTTAAAATACCTAATGCTTTTTTTTAAAGTATGCTATTATCAATCATCTGAATTTTTACAACATTATTATTAAGTTAATTTTTAATCCTTCTGTGATTTTCATCTGATAAAGAAAAGTATTTCAGTTGGGTGTGGATGAGTGATACATTAAATTCAGTTTTATGGTGAAATATATGCACTTATTTAATATGAATTTTTATTTTCAGTTGATTTCTTAATTTTCAATAGCTAGCATGATTCTTTAATTTTTTTCTTTGAAGTTTCTCATATATGTATATTTTGTAGAAGCTGTATTCTGTGGATTCTTGTTTTTCCTTAAAACTACTATGAGTAATGATAGTATTATACAATGAATTCTTGAGTATGGCTAACATTCCTAGGAAAGGAATTCTTGAAAAATACATATTCTATGCTTTCTTCCTTCTAATAATTATGGATAGAAAAAAGCAATATTGAATTTTAAAGCAGTTTAACAAAAGTATTGGATTTCACACAACAGAAAATCATGTTAAAATATACATTTTGCCAGCTCAGAGAATTCACTCCGTTATCACTATTGAATTCCCATTTATTCGTTTTCTTACAAAATGGATAAGAAAAACTTCCATTGTATCCAAATGCCTTAGGTGTAGCTTAAAGCTGCTTTTTCTCTCCCTTCCCCTAGATAACACTATTTATGAGAAACCTAGGGGAAAAAAATGATGCGACAGCTCCGCATTCTCTTATTCCTGGGAGCTATAGAACATATAAAGGTCCCTCTCTATATTCAGCTTAATCAGATTTCTGTAAGATCTAGTCTGGTCAGTGGAGAGGAGAGAAATGATTCAACAAGATCCAACCCCTCTAAAATAAGTGCCTCTGACACTAGAAAAGTCTGTCTTCTGCTCAAAATATCTGGAAGATCTATCTTTGTTGAACTCCTGCTGTATCACTGTATCTTAACACCCTTGGAGTGGTAGGTAATCCTCTGGAAAACCAGGAGCCATCTTTGATTTATCAGAAGTAGATTTGGTTATAAAAAGGTCTATGAACACTGTTAGCAAACTTTTCTGGTTGTTTCAGGCAGTAACTAAAATGCTGCTTTTATGAGCCTGTTTCATAGCAACTTGTAACATAACATCAGGAAAGCTTGCCAACACATCAAAGGCTGTAGCTATATGGCACAATGTCATCACTTTGGCTTTGAGGGAACTGAAGCGGGCAAACTGTCTTGATCACTTATGTAGCATTTTCAGTGGTATTAGCACTAGGATTTACACAAGTAGCTTATGCAGTGATGATTTTGTTCCCTGGAAAAATCTCACCTGACTCTTTTCTCTCAGTGTAAATTCAAATGTAAGCTGGGTAGAAGAGGTAGAATAGAATTAAAAAAGAGAAATCAATGTACAAATTTGTAACAATAAATCCCACTATTATGCACAGTTATAATGCACCAATAATTTTTAAAAGAAAAAGTATTAATACAATTATTAGTTATTCCTTTTTTCCATTAAAGACTTTGAATTTTTCATTGAGTAACACTCAGAACTTCCAAATTTGAAGCATGTGGCAGAACAATAAGAAGTATTATGGTATTGAGACTGTTAATATTTTAGTATTTATTAATTCATTTATTCTGCAGTTATTCATCTTGTATCTAAAATGTGCCAACCAGTTTTCAAGGCAGGATATTTATCAAGCCAACATTTTAATATATTAACATTTTTATAGTATTGCTATTGCTAAAAAAATGAACTTTCTAGTTTGGATGAAGCTATCATTGTTCCTCTATAAAAAGAATCACAGAGAGAGTTAATTTAAATACACAAGGAAAAAAATCCCCTTTTAACATATTCAGGGCTGATAATATTTTTTTTTATTTATTTATCTATCTATTTATTTATTTTCCAATTTTGTGTAACAATGGTAGAGGTCAGCAGTAGAGGTTAGCTCTAATGGAAAGGTAGGAAAGAGGTAGATTATTAATGAATTCTGTTTTGAAGGTAGGTGGGAACTACTGTAGACCAGTGTTGCTATTTCTAATGACAGGCCCAGTGACAAAAGCCAAACTTTATTTAACTTTTATTATTCCTTGAACATTTCAGCACTTATTTTTTCATATTTCTCTTAGGAAAGTCAGTGGTTTATAAAATGAATTTAAGTTACTTCCGTTTGTTCCTTTCCTAGATTCTCAACATCATGAACACAGGAGTCATACTTAAAATAATTATGTTACTTTCACTATACATGAGTAGAATACGCACTAACTATTTAGTGGCAAACACTGAGTGCAAAGTTCTGTATAAGATGACTCCTCAATGACTTATAAAAACCCACTATTCTTTTCTAAATCCAGGTTTGGAATTGCAAGAAAGTAGCCTAACTAAACTTGTATAAATTGCCCTGAGATTCTGCTGTGCTTATAGCACTCAGATTTACTTTAAAAGGGGGCTGAAATTAGCGACTGGGAACACTCTAAATCCTGTACTAATTTTAGGTCATTAGTTGTTCTTCTTTTGGAACATTAAACAATTCTCAAATAACATTGTGCTAATGTTGATCTAAAATATAGTCCTGTGCCTAGACCAGTCATTTGGAAGTCTTTTCTTCTTGCAAAAATAAACCTTTTTTTTTCAATTTAAAAAGAATTTTAGTCAAAAACCTATTAGTGTTAGTAAACCCTCAAAAAGAAAGAGATAAGGAAAAAAAAACAGAATGTAAATCTGAATAGTATCTAATTTAAAGTTGTTAAATTATTTTTTCTGTCTTCAATTTAAAACCATAATTCCATTACTGATGGTGCATAAGAACAAGAGTTATGGATAAAGAAATAAGAGTCTAGATGAAGACCTTTATGGTTAGATTTGGATACTCAAGTATCAATTTTTAAAAAAAGAAAGAAAAAATCTAAATCTTAATATATGATTACAGGCCACTCCTATTGGTTCATCCCCCTCGCCACCTGCTAGGTGCTACCAAGAACATTTTGAGCATAGGGTAGAATAATATAAAATGTTCAAGTGATCCATGTTAGTAGTCTCCAATGTTTTTTTTTCCTCAATGCAGTTTTTGTTTCTTGCTGGGTCCATAGTTTCATATTAACTTGTCTACTGGGTTGTGGTTTTAGATTATTTCATAGGTCTTTATATATTTTTCTTTCTGTATAGTAGGAAATGCTTAATCAACTAGTATATTCTGTTATATATCATGATGATGTGGTAATATCCTGTAGAATCATTTTTTAAAGTTATGTTTTAGCCTCATGTTACAGCCTTCTGCATGTGTACAAAAGGAAGGAGGCTGCTTGCTCAGAAGGTCTGATTGACCAAACCCAAATCTGTCTCACATCTGTAACTATTGAAAGTCAATGTTTATAATTAATCCACACACACCGTAAACCACAACTGGAAATCTAAGTAAAGTTAGTGACAAACATAAATTCTTCTACAGGTTACACATCAAGTTAATAAACTCATTCCTTTGTTCTATTTTGGGGTTTTTTTTTCCCTGTTTTTTCTCTTCATTTCCCTCTTTTTACTTCCTCATACTTTTCCTTCTTTCTTCTCTTTCCTCCTTCCTTCTGGTCCTTTCATTCCTTGTGTTCCTTTATTTCTCTCCTTTCAATTTCTTTCTAATCTTTCAATTTCTTCTCCATATTTTAGCAATTTATTCATCTAAACTCCTACCATTTTTCTTCTATTCAGTCTTTTTCTTTGTTCTATTTTTTCTTTCTTTGTATGTTTTTCAGACTGTATACTATGTTTTCTATATTTCACTCTAAATTTTGTAGAATGGAAAGAATATGTGATAAAATTAGGATTCATCCTTTATTCTTTTATTCCTTCCTTCTTTCCTTTCTTAAATACATATTTATTGAAAATTTCTCATGTGCATGCATCCAGGTACTTGAGGTGCAGAATCTTGCTTTTGCTTCCCCATGACTCGATAGAAGTGGAGAAGCAATGGCTGAGCGAGGTTAACTAACTTGCATACACCTACAAATGACGAGTAGGGTTAGAGAAACATGTATGTCCACGTCAGGGCCCTACTTTAGCCAAATTCTTTATAATTATGTTTCACTTTTAGACAAACTGCTTTGTCTGTTTCTTAATTTTAGCTCTCTGAGAAATGAGCACAACAACACTTGCCTCTTTCTCTTCTTCATCCAATCAAAAAGATGTCTTAAATTATACCAGGCATTGAAAAATCAATTCCAATGATGATTATGACAACAATTATAGCTTACACATGCATGGCTTTCTGTGTGCCAGAGCTATCCTTGCTACTTTGAGGGATAAATGTATGTCAGTCATAAATGCACCTTAGCTATTTATCTTAAGCAGTGTGGTTGGACTGACTGATCAGCACATAGTCATTATTCATGTGTTCATAGGACAATGTCTAAGGCATGCCGGATGCTTTGGGGCTGTACATCTTTTGTGCATTGTTTCAATTTCATGTCTAGTTGCTACAAGAGGAAGAAAGACATTTTTAACTATATCCAGTTTGGGTTGAATAAAATATTAATTTAAGACAAATTTCGAAGAGGCAGCATTTATGATTTAGAAAGTTGTTTTTGTTTTTAAATAAGAGAATACATTTTGAAAGGAAGGAAGAGTGAAAGAAACATATATGGCTATGTTTACTTCCTTATCTGTAGAGGAATGAAGAGATTAGAAGACTACCATCTATATATGATTGCTTAAAAACTCAAGAATAATCAATTTGAGTAATTTATTGATTTAAGACTGATATAACATAGTTTGCAGGAAGTGGCAGTATATAAATCTGTGAATGCTTGGCCGTTTAAGATATTTTATTTTTGTGGACTTTTAATGTTCCTGTATATTTTTAAATATAGTCAGGAAAATATGATTATTAGTTGGAATTTGTAGCTGTTGTTAGTTTTCTTAATATATAGATAAGCCCCTCCAGCCCCCAAATAAAAACATGTTCAAACAACTATCATGGGTGGGAAACAACTTGTCTCTTAAAAATATCATTTATTTTGGGGCTGGGATTGTAGCTCAGTGGTAGAGCGCTTTCCTCGCATGCGTGAGGCCCTGGGTTCGATTCTCAGCACCACATACAAAGCAATAAAATAAAGACATTGTGTCCATCTACAACTAAAAAAATATTTTTAAAAAATATCATTTATTTTAAGTTCCAGCAGCTAAGTTTAAAATAGTCTAATTTTGTTTAATAATAGTAGCTTGGTGATTCATCTATAAGAAGTTCCATTTTGTACAGAGAAAAAAACGGGGGGATCTTTTTAGATATCTACAAGATAGAAGATGTCATTATATCTTGCTCAGTAGGAAAATGTTCATGGTGCTTTTCTTTATTGGTTTGTAGTCCTGGGGTTAAGTATTTGGTACAATCATCATTACAACAGAATCACTATTTAGATTGATTTATTTTTTAAATTCAAAGATATAAGAGTATGTCAGATGATAACTGTTTTGGAATATTAAGCCATAACTATCTGAACACACTGTAAACAAAATATCTTGTTTTACTGTTTCCCCAAATTCGGGAATAATGTATAACTAGTTTTACTTCTCAGATCACCTTATTCTGAATCCTGAACCTGACTACAATTCTAAATATATTTAATGATGACAAATTCCTATGTCTGCTATGGAAACCCTTTAGGTATATAATGGGAAGACATTTAGTCCTCATTTTGACTGGACAACATCTTTAATAGTCAAATGAAACATCTTAATACAGTGTAAAGGATAAATAAAAATCGTGGAAGTCATTGGTAACCTTTATTCAGAGGAGTAAATTCTCCTTGATGTTTTATAAAAGCATCTTAAGATATTTATCTTCTCTTTTAAATATTCTTTTTTCCCTTAAAATCTATGTTATTTAGACTTGTTAACATACAGAGCAGAAAACTGTTCCTTAACTTTTAACTCCTCTTTTTGAAGATAATCTGATGTGCATTAACTGGGATTCTACAGCTTTTGTATTTTCTGATGTACTTAAACATTTTTACTTTTTTAAAAAATTGCTTATATACTTTTAAAGTCCACCTGGATAATAAGGTAGAAATTATATTGTGTTGAAGGCAAACAGTCTCTTTAATTGTCTTGATTTTACCATCTTTTCAAGTTTCCATATGAAAAAAAAAATTAGAATTTAAGCAGTAAAAAATGTGATTTTAAAAATGTACAAAATAGTAATTATATAAAAGTTGTTTCTTCAGGGGAAATGAGAGATTATACATAGTTAAGTAGATGACAGAGTACTAATTATTATTTATAGTCTTTATTATTACATACCTGCAAGTCACAAAAGATTAAGTTTCTGTTAACTTTGAACAGCTAGTAATTATAAAATACAATGCAACTGTCAGAAAAATCATTAACTTATGTACACCTAATCTTTGAAATTAAATTGCAATTCTTCTTCCAAGCTTCTTGTAATATACATGTTCAACATTTATTAATTTAAATAATTTTAAAAATAAGCAACTTTAAAAGGAGTCTGTTTCCTCTACTTTTCTGGAGGCTTATTTAAAACAAATGTATTTGGCATTATGAATTAAAACACAAAGATATGAATCTGTAATCTTTCATATATGTTGTTTTCCTGTAGTCAACATGTAAATGTACAAAAAATTTTAGGAGGCTGTCATCTTTTTTTAATTTATGTGAAAAAAGAAAAGAAAACATTGAGTAAAAACATTTGATTTTCAATAATTTAGAACTAATCACCTAGCGTTCAGCAATATGAGGGGAAAGGGTACACAAAATAGTTGAAAGCAATACTTGTGGAAACAGCAGAAAAAGATGCTGAGTGCCTCTTTATGTAGACCATTATATTAAGCACATGACCTGCATTTTCTCTTATAATCCTCAAGGCAACCCAGTAAGGTGAACAGCTGGTGAGTGGCAGTTTGTGAGCTCAAATCAAACTTTCTTTGCTCAAATTCTAGGGTGTTAACCACTCTGTTCCTTTAAGCATTCCAAATGAAAGCAAATGCATATACAGTGCATGGTTCTTTGTTCTCTATGTGCCAAGTTACAATGATGAAAAAGTACTAGAGATGTATGTGAACTTGGAGGCACCACAACCTTTTTACCTCAGCATTTAATATTACTCCACTATTTAATATGAACATTTAACTAATGCTAATTAATATAAATATTTTATCTCAGTATTTAATATTAATATATTGCTTAGCTGGGTGCACTTCTGTAATCCCCGCAACTCGGGAAACTGAGGTGGAGGATAGGAAGTTCAAGGTCAACCTGGGAAACCTGTTCAACCCTGTCTAAACATAACAACAACAACAAAAAAAGAACTGGGGTTGTAGCTGAATGATAAAGTGCTCTTAGGTTCAATTTGCCTTCTGAAAATCAACGACAACAACAAAATCACTTTCCCCAGCCTACAGATTATACTTTGGTTTGGATTGCATCTATAATCCTCAAACAGAATAAAATTTTAGATGTTATGCAATGACTAGTTTAATTTAGGAATTCAGGTAAGTTCAGCCCAAGTATCATTTTGTGCACATTTTCTCTTAAGAAAGATGGTCAATCTTTCTGATTAAACCAACCAAATCGTGATTAAAACATCCTACATAAACTCTTTGATACCTTACCCGCCCAAAATAACTGTCTAAATCATACTGCTTTTTACATTTTAAAGCATTTATTTCCATTTATCAAATCCAATTCACCAGGAGCAGCTCGGCATCTTCCTCGCACAGTTCAACCCAGTGCACTGTGGTTTCCAAACAGCTTTTCTATCTGTGGAATGATGATGATCCAAAAACCTCATAATTGAGCAGTCTTCCTGCCAGGTAGAATTTAAAATAGACCTATACCATGAAGAGGAGACTTTTTCTTATCTGAATATGGCTTTAATAACAATAGAAATTTGAGACTTTTTACCAACACAATAATTTAGGCTCCTTATTCGACCTATATGGGAAATTCTTCATTTCATTCAAAGACCAACAAAGGGACATCTGTGAATGAAAACCCCAAGGAGAAACAGGTAGGATACCAATGGTCAAATCCAGGGCTACTCTAGTCCTGGAATTTCCTCCCACACATTTCCCACATTTTCACCATTCTCTCTCTCCAAGCTAAATAACAATCCCCTATTTCAAGCTAAGACTTTAGCCACAGTGGCAGTTAACACTATGTCTGACCCCCAAGGACACTGCTTTTTCTTGCTTTCTTCTTCCTTCTACAAAGGAATGCTTTTTCAGTTTAGTTCAACTTAAACAGAGATGATTATGTTCTAATTTACACTCTGAATTTATAGTACATTGTTGTGTTGTTCATTGAAGTATTGTATAGTATAGTGGTTAAGAACAGTGTTCTTAAATCTGAATGTCTGAATTTGTAACCTCATTTTACCACTCAATCGACATAAGCTCTTCTGTAATTTAGCTTAACTTCTCTGTGCCTTAATTTTCTCATCTGTAAAATAAGGTTAATATACAATGAGTTACATGTGTACTTTCTAGAATAATGCCTGTTGTACAAATATTTCTTGAATTTATGAATTAATATACTTTTGGAAGATAGTGGGAGCTATCTTCCCTGAGCTTGGAAACTTTATGTCAGTTCCAATTCCATATTGGATTTTCTACTAAGTTCCTATATCCTGCCATAACAAGTCTCAATTCCACTAATCCTCATCTTATTTGCAGAAGAGAGAAGAACCACAAGTTAGAAATCAGAAATTTCCAGCTTTTCCCATCTGATGTACTTAAGTACCAATAGTATAATCCAATGGTTAATGCAGTTTTCATGTATTTTAAGTATGTCATTTAAAGGAAAACTGGTAAAACAGCTTTCATGAGAAATTTCTATTGTTACAGTACTTCCAGTTTTATCTTTTCTGTTATAGAATTGTTGCATTTGAGTTGTACAAGATCCTGGCCAATACACAAAGGCTTGCTAAAATTAATTCCCTCCAGCCATTCTTTGCCTAAGAGCTGCAGAATAGCCAGCAAAGCTAATTCATTGCACACATGGGAAAATCTGTTTACACCATGAAACCTATTTTTCTACGTGATGCCTACTGCTGGCAAAGTCAAAACTGAAAACATTGGCAAAAACAAAAACACACAAAAAAGACTTAAATAAAGAGCATGTATGGCAGATGGTGGAGATGAATAGTTGATCGTCACTGTGTGCTAGCCTCACTGTACTCCTCTGAATTGTTGCAGTACCATAATTTTGCCACGATTATCTATGAAATTATGTTGACGGTTAAGCTCTGATTCATGCTTTTCTTAAATCATCTGTGGGAGAGATGACATTCTAATTGCACTCCTGAATTTTTTATACTATGAGTTTGTTAAGCACAGACACGTTTTGCTAAAGA
Organism: Xerus rutilus; assembly: GCA_028644305.1. NCBI lineage: Eukaryota > Metazoa > Chordata > Mammalia > Rodentia > Sciuridae > Xerus > Xerus rutilus. The sequence goes on along the minus strand of CM053408.1, from coordinate 98,230,600 downwards.
AAAGGCCTAAATGTATGTAATTTGACATTGTGACAGATTAATACTTAGGCATTAGACCATGGTACAATTAGACAGTTTAAATGTGCCGTACATCTTAATGTCTATATGACTTTAAAAAGTCACATTAAGTCCTCCTTTTTAAAGGGTCTGTTACCATTTTGCTGATTGAAATAAATCAAAGTCTATCAGAGGATTTAAGTAGATTAGGAGAAAGCTTGTCACAATTATATATAATTCTAGAAAATTGAAATCTAGGAAATTATCCATAAATTCAGAATATGTCAAGGTAAGCAACTGTATTTACAGTTGGCTTCCTAAAAAGGTTTTTGAGCATATGACTGACTCTTAATCTTTGAGTTATCTGAGTCATTTTTTAAAAAAATGATAAAACTTTAGTCTACAGAGGAGAACTCAAAATGGCAACCCAAATATACTTTAAAATCCCCATGATACTGTGTGTACATGAGGTTACATTGAATGTCACATCATAATATATAGTTTACTCATAAATACCCTAGAATACACAGGTTTCTGTTTGATATGGTTTGCTTATGCATTTATTTATTTATTTTTGTAGTACTGAGAATCCAGCTAAGGGCCTCACGTATGCTACAAGCTCTCCATAACTGAAATACACACCCAGCCCTTGATATAGTTTAAATCAGATGCTTCAAGCTTATTCAGTGTGACCCATAATAATAAATTCTTTTTACATGGGCATCAAATACTTGCATATACATATTCATACACAAATAAAAATTTGAAACAATCTTCACAAAACAATGTGAACTTCACATAAAGCTGGCAATAACTCTTTAAATGGATTCAGTCAACTCATAGTTTATGACATTTGGTTTGAAATCACTAATCTAAAATGCCCATCCTTTAACATGTATCCCTTAGGTTGCTACCACAAGGCAAATAAAATTTATCAAACCAAATAAGGCTGCCCGTTGCCTATAATAATTCTTATTAAATGGAATTGAAATGCATTTTAAAAAATTAATAAAATAAAATTTTAAAAATGTGCCTGTATTACATGACTGTGCTTTGAAATTTTTGTCATGGAATGAGCTGTGTAAGTCAATAACGGATTCTATTTCCTCAATTTATTCTTAAAATACGTGTACAAGAGTCAATGAGAGATTCTGATAACACTAAGATAACTACAGAATTGCCACCAGCCACAAGCAAAGAATATTCACAGATTCATATATATGTCTGTACAACCCTTTGACCACTAAGTTCAGTATTTTCCTATTAGATTTTTCCTTAGCATCCTCTACTCTCTCCACTGACAGCCTTCTACCCAGAGCAGCTGAGTATAAAGTTTGAACTTTGTGCTATGAAACACATGTATGGATTTTGTCCAGGTAACCACAGTGTCCTCTTAAAACGAATCTCAATTAGAAAGATCACAGGACAGGTCCTGTAAGGGGGTGAGGAGAGTGATAGAGAAGTTCATTCAGATCAGCACATAACAAACTAGCAAAACCCACTTCGCTTTCTCAGTTTGGCCAATGACATTGCACTTATGATTAACAGATATGCTGTTAATTCTTCTTCCTGTGGCCATGAAAGTATTCATAATTGTCAGGAATGACATATATCTGTTTCTCTACCATGTCTTTCAGATACTTCATATGTGACTGGCATGGTGCTAGGATCTAGAGCACACAGTTAACTTATTCTACCCATACAGATTTACACTTTAAATAAAGAAATCACATGAATAGCTGTCAGAATACAGTGCAAATGTTAATTGCTGTGATAGAGACAAAGGACCAAAACTGAAGAGGTAAAGAAAAATAAAAATCAATCTGGCCATGAGAAATATTCAAGGAGATGTCATAAAACTGGATTTTGAAGGATTCACAAGAGATAGATAAGAAGGCAAAGAACAGTGGAAGAAGCAACACATAAATATCATGAATACGTGCAACGGCACAAGACTTTCTAGAAATAGCAACTCTACATTAGATTGTTCTGCTCCAGTGTACGTGGGAGAGTGCCAAAATAGGAGGAGATAAGAATTAGTGGTAGGCAGAATCCAAGTCCAGAAGGACTTTCTGTGCTAAAACAAGGAGTTTTAAATTTATGGTGAGGTTTATGAAACAAAATTTATAATAGGGAGAGACTTGTTACTCTATTTACTGTTCTTAAAATAATCCTTAATTTTCTTATTATTAGAGGAACTTTCCTTTTAATCACAAAATGGGAGATAGTCCAGCTCAAGAAAAAATAGGTGACAAGTAATAGAAACCAGAAAATCACAAAAATACCATATATCTTATAAAGTACTTGTAAGGGCTGAGCCCTTGTACCTGCCTATCTGCTTCATAGATATTATGTCAAATTCTCTTTCTTCTCTCTCCTTTGGAATCACCCATGGCTTCAAATGAGTCCTTTGGTAATAATTCTCAAGGGAGCTATCACTGAAGAGTGAGGCAAGAGAGATGTTACCCAGGACAGTGAGTTGTTTATACTTTACTGGACAAAAAGAAATTGCACTGGGTTGATTGATCACATGAACAATTAGATACTCAGGTGAAATGAAATTTTCAAAAGTGCAAAGGGAAAATTCTTAGGTGAATACTCAAAAACTAGATGCACAGGACTCAACTGCAACATGAAAATTGAAGTTTTTTCATTTCCTTTCCTTTAATGAATGGTATCAGTAGAAAGATCAAGTGCATTAAGTCTATGTTGCTCCTACTCTGACCAGAAAAGTGGTAGGATGAGCATCAGATTCCTATTGCAGCTATGAAAAATTACTACAAACTTAGGGCCTAAGAAAAACATATTCTCTTAAAATTCTTTAAGTCAGAGTTTGCCATGAATCTCAGAGGACTAAAATGGAACTCTCAGGAACATTGCATTCCTTTCTGGTGGCTCAGGGAGACAATCTGCTTCCTTGCCTTTCACATTTTTAGACTTTCTCATCACACTCTTTGGTCCGTAGCCCCCTCTTTCATCTTCAAAGCTCGCAGAGACTTTGAGTCTTTCCTTCATCACTTTACTCTGATACAGACTTTGCTTCCATCTCCCTCTTCCACTATTAAGGATCCTTGTGGATTACCAATTGGCTTAAGTGGGTAATGCAGTATAATCTCCTCTTTGAAGGTCAGCATATTCACAATCCTAATACTATTTAAAAACTTAATTCCTCGTTATCATCTTAACCACCATGCCTACAGGTTCTAGGGTTTAGTATGCAGATATCTTTGGATAGGACCATCCTGTGCACCACAGAAGGATCTTGAGAACAAAGTATATAGGGCAACGCTGGAATTTACTCCTGAACCATGTAGTCAGAGGGAACAATGAAGGCATGGGGACACCTCCAGAGACTCCCAGGGAGGTTCAGCAGTGAGATTTTACCTCTCTCCAAGGAAATAGGAAGTAAATAAAGGAAAACATATCAATGAGCAGCAAAAATCAATGGAGCAAACTGATCCAGTGTTGCTTCATTGATTTCCCCTCCCATTTAGCTGTTCATTGAGTTTTCTTAGTTGGTCACCAGAGATCATTTCCTTTTCCATTTTATTTCTCTGCTCTGCAGTCCTGAGCTCTTCAACACTTTTTTGGTCCTAATTGTGATTGCCAATTTTAGTCTCAATTGATTAGCTTATTGAACAGAGCAAGGAGCTAGCATCTAATATGTTTTAAAACTCTCCCCATACATGCTTTTTTCAGACCCAGCGAAACCTCTCAGAACCCCCTTTTTCAATAGTACTTCAGAATGCAATGTTTATGGGCTGGGGATATGACTTAGTAGTGGAGTGTTTACCCAAGCATGGGCCAGACCCTGAGTTTTAGCCCCAGCATAGCAAAACGAAACAAGAACAAAGTGTTTACTTGAAACCTTGCTAAAGTTGAAATCTTTGTTTTTCCCTCAATCACAGTGACTAATGGAATTCTCTTACTATATAGCTTGTTGTTTTTGCAGTGTTTCCAACCAGATAAGCTTTTCTGTGTTACTTGTAAAACATTTCAATAGGCAATCCCAGGCAAAGAGTTTGAGGATGTGTTTGGAAAATAGTTGTATCCTTAGAATAATTGTATAGTTTCTCAGGATCTCTATGGTAAGAAAACGAATGGATATCATGGCTTTTGCTACTTAAATATAAATTAAAATTGCAGCAGTAAATCGTAATTGCTATGATTTGCCCCTGTGCAAAAAATAATCACATTACAGTTCTACTTCATACATGATTTGAGTATTAATATGGTTCATTTTAGATATTCACAAAAAATAATAAATAGAAAATACACAAAGAAATACTTTGTATCATGATAGCAAAGCATTTTTTTCTTAATATATCCATTCCCTAATGTCAAATTAATTTGATTAGTATTTAACATAATTTCATTTATTAAATATCTAGAGATTTTATAAGAACTCTATATTGTAAAGAATATTTTTTAGCTTCTCATTTCTGTAAAAAATATTTTATACTGGTTTTTAATTAGAGGTAAAAACATTTTGTAAAAATAATGTCTACTAATGAATCCTTTTTCAGTTTTTATTTTTCAACTTCTTTCTATAAAATTATATATATCATTATAGACATGTATACACACATACACACATATATGAATATACACACATATATACATATATAATATATATAATATAGAGAAGAAAAATTAAATTCACTGCCTTCAGAATGATGATGCTCAAAGATGATATTTTTACAATTAAAAAACCTTTATATACTGTAAACATCCACTTCTAAAAATATTATTAATGTTTATTGTAGGATATATGTTCTGCAACTTTATGTCAGTAATGAACATTTGATTGATAATTGAACTATAGTACTAATGAGTAAAAATATCTTGCCAGTAGATGATAATTACCTCATTAAATCAGAACTTTAATGATTTAAACATTACTATAAAGTGTAACTAATTTAAACTGGTACCTACAACTTTTTTAGTGCTATCCATGTCATGCCTTCCAGTAAAACCAATATAAGGAAGCTAACACACTTTATTAACTTAAAAATAACTATCATCTGGTTCATTATTGTTTTTTTCTAAACTTTCAGTATCACAAAAATTTATTTCCATTCTGTGCAAAATAGATGACCATCCAGTTATTGACAATTCAGACACTGTTTTGAGGCAAATGTTGAATGCAGAGTTTTAGGGAATTAAATTTTTAAACTGGTGATCAGCAATTAGTTTAATCTACCCCCAAGTAGTATGTTTCTATTTAAACAAAAACTTTTTATAAATTATCAGGGTTTTTAGATTTGGGCATTTCAATACTAACCTAAATTATTAATATAATTGAGCCTAAGTTATCTTTCTCATTTCTATATATGTGTTTCATAATTCTGTGTTTAAAAGTGCTTTTTGTTACCAAATGACAGTTCCCACATGTGATTTCTATTTTTGAGGGTGGGTGTTGAATTGTTAAATACATCTGAACCTTTGATTCTAACCCACGGAGGAGAAATAGTGTAAATGTAAAAATATGTCTTCTTTCTCCCAATATATACCTTCTTTCTCTCTCTTTTTCTGGCATGTTTCAAATATACTGAGACTATAATTCAGGTAACTTGAAACTCACTGGAATTTTTTTGCAAAATGTTGTAAATACATATCTGCTTTAGTAAGAGGCAGCAGTACTTCTCATTTTCATCAGATTAATGAAGTCTTTGACCATTGAAGCAAATTATTTTTAATATAAGAAAATTCAAGATGCTAGAGGTAAAATCATGAAAGCCATGATCATTACAATAGAAAAATAAATAGAAATGTCCATAGTTGTTTCTATTCCCAGTGAGAAAACCAGTGGATATCTTGTGCAATAGATGCTCTTAGTTTCTTCCAAGGTTTTATATTCTCTTCCAATCAACATCAGATCATTTGCAGCATTTTCTTCTTCTTCCACTCTGCCCCTCAATTTGAGAAGCTCTGCTAGCATGGTGAAGGGGCAATCCAAGTAAGCCACATCTCTGATGTGCATAAGCAGACCGCACTTGAGCAATCTCATTTTTTGGGTGCCATGCAGTTTTTGTGTACCAACCAGCAGGTTCACTTGAGCTGTTTCAGCAAGGCTGCTTGAGACATGGTGTGCATAGTCTCCACTATATGTGCAAATGCCACATTCAGAATGACAGTGGCCTAAGCCTTAGGGCAATAAATGCTTCTTGCAATATTTTCAATTGCTCTTTAACTGAGCTTAGCCTAAGGAATGAGAAAAGTTGCTGATGCTTTCAAACATGTTTAAGCATTTGAAATATTGTCTGGGCATGTCAGAACTGATTGGAGCTCTCTAAGGTATAACAGAGTATATAAAAGAGTAAAATCCTGTAATTAAAGGACAAAAATTTCAAAAGCTTTATATGGGAACCCTCTGTTTGAACTTCTTAATTAAATGTGCTTATATCTCCAAAAATGTTAGGTCATGGGGTTATATTTGCATTAATATTGGTCAGTTTGTTATCCATGATAAGGAGACTTAAAACAATTAGAATGCATTGCTTCCAGAACTCTACCTATGGTTTGGAGCAGTTTATTTTATGGAAGATAACATAATAACTCAATGATCATTATTTAAATGATTTATTACTATATCACCAAACTCTCCCCCAAACATAAAAACAAGCAAACATAACTTAGTGGCTACAAACAACAAAGATCTATTACTTCTTACATTTCTGTGGATTAGCTTCTTGGTTCTCCTGCTAGTTTTGCCTGTCCTGGTTAGTGGTACACACCTAGAAAGCTGCCTGGGGAAGAACTTGCAGACGTAGTTGGGACAGCCAGGGCTCATTCTCAAGTGGTATTTGATCCAAGTGGTATTCATCTTCAGAGAAGCTAGACTATGCTTTCTCTCAGGATGGTGTTCCCAGGACTCCCAGAAAAAAAACACAAGCTGCTAGTCCTGTTGAGAGATAGACTAGAAACAGCACAGCATTACTTCTGCCACATTCTTGTTGTTAAACCTAAGCCTGGTGTCAAAGAATGTGAAGCAGAATCTACATTTGACAGTAGGAACAGTAATGTCTAAAGTGTGTGTCTAAGGATGTTACAGGAATTGTCCTATTGCGCAATTTAAAACAATCATGTACATACCACATGGAATATTCTCAGGCTGAATAACTTTTGTTTAATTATTTTTGATGTGAATGACACATTGCATTTCAGGTATTTTTTCTGCTTTTCCTGTTTTACTTAGTTTTGCAATCTCTCAGTTTTGGAAAAATTTACTGCTCATTTTTGACACACTTTTAAAATGGTGCTCCTCCTTGTGGTGCCCATTTGGGTGATACATGATAACAGATAAGCAACCCAACATCCCTTAAGAAAGTTTCAAGTGACATGATTAATGGTTTAGATGGTCTATTTAGGCTGTAAAGATAACTCCAAATAATAAGTGATTTGCATTTGAGTTTTGATACTAACTGAATGAATTTTTAACAAACTTCTAATAAAGAAGAATTCTAGGGATGGCTTATATATAGTAACTAGAATATGGTGGCCAACATGCTTTCCTAAACAAATGGTAACTCTGTTGTATTTCAGATGCTATCAGCATGACTCTATTATCATTACTGAGAAAGTAATAAAAATATATGTTCTTTTAATTGAAAATTGGTATTAATTCACAATTAGTTACCTGAAACCTTTGGGACCAAGGTTCAAAATTCTTCACATGTGAGAAAAGGTAATACTTATTATCTTAACTAAGATACTAAGACAATAAGATACCATATGTATCATATCTTAAAGATCTAAAATAATCTAAGACCAGGCCCTTAATTGAATCCACTGTTTCTATAATAAGACATATACATACAGATTGTGTAAGATAAAGATGAAAATAGCCTTGTAATAGTTCAGATCAGTTTTGTTGTAAAGTTACACACACACACACACACACACACACACACAAGAAACTTGATTTTCTTTTTTGTGGACTGAATTTGGATAAGGCATTGTGTACCGTAAGTAACTAATATTTATTGAAGGTTGCCTGTACAGAATTAATAATGAGTACATTATACCTACTAATGCATTTAATTCTCCCAGTAATTCTAAGAAGTTAGCTCATTTTTAGATGAGGAAACTTAAAACAGCTAACTTCTTCACAATCACATAGCTAGGAAAACAAAATAAGGCTTTGAATCTATGTCATTTAGGTTCTGAGTCTGTTCCCTTAAGCAATTCCCATTCAATTACTGGAAGACTGCAGAGAAAGTATTATATATATATGAATACATATCCCTAAATCTGTGCAGACATATAACCTACTATTTACTGAGTGCCTGCAGTACATCAGAGACCAGATTGTGTGCTGCATATATTAACTCTTTTATACCACAATAAATGGAAAAGTAGGTATTATCACACATAAGAGGAACTTGAAGTTGGGAAATAGAACAAGTCTTGCAGCTGGTGAGTGGTTGAGCCTAGAATTAAACTTAGTCATGTCAGTTCTCCAAATCTGCTCTTTCTGGATGCTCACTGCTTTTGAAGAAAGTGCTTAGGAATGATGCTCAAACCTGAAGTGAAGTTTGAAGAATAGAGTCCTGAGAACCTCCTCTAATTCGACTAGGAGTAGTGATGCTGTAATGAATCACAGCACATGCTAAGAATCCCAGCATACTGTAGATTGTGTGAAACTTACAGAACTATAAATGTTATCCTGTTCCAAGAAGTGCATGTTCAGGGGAGCATCAATTGCTGTGTCAATCAGCGATTCCCACATCAACTGTTATCTGTTGCTATTTTGCCTAAGTAGCCTTCATAAATTCCCTAAAAAGGCAAATAGTAAGGTCCTTCAGTTACTGACATAAAAAAGCCAAGTTCAACTTAATGCCTATCTTTTGGATCTTTTCTCCTCAACACTAACTACGTTGTTTATGATAATTTTCATAAGACAAAGTTGCCACTGACATTTATTTAATTATTTATCCTTTCATACAAGGCCAAAATAAATAATTTTCTGAAAGTTATTTAAAAATAAAGCACTTGACTTAATTATTGGAGTGATAGAGATGTTTTCATTTGGACTAATGAAAATAAATGTATAAAATATGAAATGTTTTATGTATTGAATACATAATATATAAAACTATTTGTTGGAAAAGTTGCCACTTATCTCACAGTTTTTATTTATCCATTTGTAAGACCTTTGTATACTCTATTAATAAAGTCCATTAGATTTTAAAGTGTGCTGGGCACGGTGGTGCACACCTGTAATCCCAACACTTTGGGAGGTTGAGGCAGGAGGATCGTGGGTTCAAAGCCAGCCTCAGCAACAGAGAGGCACCAAGCAACTCAGTGAGACCCTGTCTCTACATAAAACACGAAATAGGGTTGGGGATGTGGCTCAGTGGTCAAGTACCCCTGAGTTCAATCCCTGGTACCAAAAAAAAAAACTTTTAAAGTGTTTCTAGAAAACAAGTCTTATCCATCCAGAAGTCAAAAGGAAAAACAAATACTTTAAAAATAAGAGGAGGAATGGTGCCTATTTTTTTCCTCTAAGAAAAAGAATAAAGTACCACAATTTTTAATTTGTATAATGTTGTTAAGTAATGTGAAGAATGGACTGGTGCTTGATTTTAAACAAAAATTGAAGGGATGGTGTGAATATATGGGAAGTCTCAATTATAAATAGCAATTTATATTATCTGGTCTACAAATTAAATATTTTGCAAACAAATAAACATAATGCTCCTACCTTTAGGCATCTGAACTTTAAGAAAAAAAAAAAAAGAAAAACTCATTGGAAATATGTTATAACTAATTTCAAGATAGCCATGCTTTCTCTTAGTAAGTGGAAAGATCTTTGTATCTTCAGTCCATGTCAAGGCCCTAGATTAGGAGATGCCAGGTTTGCCAGAATGCATCACTCAACACAGTGAAAATCCGCTCTAGAACACTCCTGTCTTCAAGAGTCTCGTCTGCTGTGCTCTCTTGTAAGAATGATGCCTGCGATGGTTTCTAAATAGTGTAGCAGAGCTTCTGGAAACATCAGCTTCATAAATCTGGGCTCTCCTTGTTCTTTCTAATGATGCTACATATCATCTGTGGTCCTTTCTTGTTGACATCGTTATAGCAGCATCTAGAAACATCTGTGCATCAACTACATATCCTGCTGGACTAATAAGAACACAAACTTTCTTTTAGGGAGAAAACCTGACTCTTGAATTAGTATATAATTTTCTCTATTTTATGATATTTATAGTTTTAAGGAGGTTATACCATTCTTTTTACTAGGCAGTAAAATTTGTGACTTTGTGGTATCTCTTTTCTGTGCTGCTCAGTTATTTTTTTCCCCTTTCTTTAGGGACTGCAGCTTTTTCTTATTGGTATGGGTAGCAGTAATTGACCTCTAAATAACTCAGCTGTTATATTTTAGAAAGAAGCAATATCATGTAATGGGAAACATTAAAGTGGAAGTCAAAGCACTTATCCTTTGGCCTCAGATCTCCCATGGGTTTGACCTCTCATGGCTTCCATCCTCCTTGTTATTTGATTGAGCTGATAAGTAAAAGGGGTGAAGTATGAGAAAGTGCTTCTTATGTTGTAAATTATTCTAGGATTACTTTATGTTTTGATGGCTTATAATTGTGCTTTTGAGAGTGAACTTAGCTTTATGTCCAAGAAAGAACTTAAACTCTCCAAAATGATGCAATGATTCTAGTAAGTGACTTAATTAATTCAAAATGGAAACCTGTTCAAGTAAATTTTTAGCAGGAACAGGATCTGATGGATATCATTTCTGTTTCCAGTCCTCTCAGTTTAATATGATTGAGTGAGGGGAACAACATAAAAGCAAACAAACAACAGAAAAAATAAAACTAAAAATAACTGAATTTATTGTGGAAAATGTTTATAGAGAATACTATTATATTTCCATATAGAACATTCTATGTTTATATTTATTTGCTCCATTCCAACCAACAAGATTTCTGATTAGCTGTTTTCCATTTTCATTCAGGTCAAAATTAAAGAGAATGGTATTAAAATAAAGTGTGAAATCATTTTCTTAGATATTGCAAAACATATTCTTTAATGAAAGACTAAGAAGTTACTAGTTGTAGAAGATCTGGCTCTATAATAAAATCCCAAATAGCAGATTTTAAAATGATATCTTTTATGGAAGTATAAAGATTAATATTTGATGATTCTTGAAGACCCTAAAATTTCTATGTTTTAAAAATTAATATTATATGCCTACATAATTAAGAAAATAAAATATGTAAACACAAATATATTATTCCATTCATGCCTTCCCTTAATAAATTGGATCTTAATACAAATTGCATTTGTTAATCATTGGCATTTCTTTTGAAAATTCATTTAGTCATCTAGATTGGAAGCTTTGATTGCTCTTGATGATTCTCTTATAGCCTTTCTTGATTATTTTCTAAATTTGATGACAAACACTGCAACATGTCTCAGCCAATTAGGCTTGTCAACTTGCACTGTGGTCTCCAATCAAGTGTTTGACTTTGGAAATGACAGGACATCCTTATAAAAAGTCATGCCTCCTGGATAGAGATGTGGCAGCTCACATGTGGATAAGGGCACAAAAGACAAGCTGCCTTTTATTAAAAGTGATAAAAGGAAATCAATTTTAGCAGGAAACACTCCAGATTATGAAGACCAACAAAAAGGATAAGCAAGCACCTCACTTAGAGTTGATTGGAAATTGAATCAATCTAAATGAACACAATTTCTTAAGAGTTAAAGGCAGTTGATACACATGAGTAAAACAAAAGTGAGAACGTGTTTTTAGAGCATCAATATAGCTTTACAAGCTATTTCTAAATGCATATCAAACAAACGGAAAACAAGTACAATGAATTTCAAACCAGAAATACAAATTAATCCCTGAAAAACAGCTACCTGTGTAAGGCACTGTGTAACTGACACATCATGTGAGACATAAATAAACTTACAAAAATGATGAGAGACAATTCTGGGTCATTTCTGCAGGGAATGACAATCTCATGCATGAAGATTTTTCCTAATTCAGTAGCTAAATTTCTGATTATTTTTATGTGTCCTTGATAAGCACTATTATAATAGGAAAATAAAAAGTTAGAATGTATTAAAGAGGTGAAGACACAAGGAAATGCTTAGAGTAAAAAGTAGATCTGATCTTACACTTTATATTTTTATAAGTATCTTTTTTTTCCCTGTTCAAAGCATTTAGGTCAGCTTCAAACAGAGTATCCCACGATAGAATATATTCCCAAAGAATTTGCAGTTTGCTCATTTAAATCAATGAGACTATAAAACACATTCATAAAATGTATCAATAGTTTGATTTTTTAATGCTTCTAAAATACATATCTGAGAGATGAAGCAAAAAGGGACTTCAGCATTAAAAAAAGAATGGTAAATGTTTTTTTCTTTTAATGATAAAAGTAAGAGGATCTGATCATTTAGAAGTCAAATAGCAGCATGTGTGTCTTCAATAAATAATTGCCTTGTATTTCACATTTAAGAAAGTGTAAAATAATTCTGGATTTCTCATGAACACCACTTCATTTCCTTCTGACCTCTCAGCACTTGGCATAAAAATTCCAGGCCAGCATGGTTCAAAATTGATGGGCTGACCAATGTCAATATTTCAGTTACCCATCACAGAGCCTTGATTTAGAAGAGTAGAATTTCTAAACTACTTTATACAATGTTAGAATAGAGGACATGATATGGGTATAAAAATGCAAAGGATAAAAATACATTGAGAGTAATTTAAATAACTTTTTTCTCTCCTATCTGAAACCTTATTCACCAAGGCTTAGGCAAACACAATTCACTGTGAATTTATTTGCAGAGGTCAAAATTTGTCTGTTTTTAAGTCCCAAGTTTTGCAATAAAATGATACCATATGACATACATTGGAGTATATCTTTTATGTAGTGATAATCTGTGAAATAATTTAAATTAAATCCAACAGGTTATTCTCTTAGAATCTGTTGAGCAGGTTTTTCTCTCCCTCACTCTTTCTCAAAGAAAAACATTCTACAAAAAATATCTTCAATGTAAAGAAATTATATAACCTTTTTCCAGAGACAGACACATATCACAATTTAATTTATTCATACAGTTTATTCTTGACTGCCAACTTTAATCTTCATCTTCACAAACTCTCTAGAAAGGACTTAGGTTTTTAGAAATGGAATATATTTCCCATTCCATTGGTTGCACCATTAATTAGGAATAATGCTATTTCATCAACGGGTTAGGAATTTACCTATATTTCCCTGATACATTACATTCAGAAAATATTTCCATTCATCAAACACACTGGCAAAGGTACTTCTATGTAACTCTCAGGGAATTATCCTAGGACACACACAAGGTCATTTTGACATGGGGAAGGGGAATGAATGGTCCAGGATGGGGAAGGTGGTGATATTGCTAGTGTGCTCATATGTATAACCTGCTTGTAGTTTGTGTTATAATTTTTACCACATAATGTGCTGTAAATTTTGGTTCAACTTCTCAGTCACCTTTATGTCTTAGGATGTATTTTAAATATAAGGTTTTGCATATTTGCATTCTATGAGTAATGTAAAAGCAAGAAGAAATCCAATTGGCAATAGTATATCATTTCTGAAATAATTTATAGATCCAGAAAATTATCTATTTGGATTTAATAATTTCTCTAGTGAATGTAGAAAAAATTATATCCATAGAAATATACATATCTACTTAGCCCTTTTTCTTGAGAATATCTGTATGACACTGTCTGGTACCAAGTACATATATGTTTCTTCTATATACTTAAATTTAGCATTTTGTCTGTTCTCAGCTATAATATTTGTTTTTGCAAAACCTTATCTTTAATATATATGAAATTAAAACTGTTCCACAGAATAAGCTGTAGGGTATTGGAAAATGGAAAATAAGATTGCAAGGCCTTACTCTCACCCCCAGGGCAGTCTCATATGGGGAAAACCTGTTGCGCAATGTCCAACACTAACAGCTGCTTTTGCTTGGATTTCAGATTCAAGGCCTCTTCCAGATGTAGCCCTGACTGGGAAATGCACTCGAGAGTGTGATGAGTACGGCCACTCAGACTCCTGCTGGATGCCAGTCCGCACTTCTCCGGAGAGGAAGAAGAGCCAGCCCAAACTCTCCACTTTTATGCCTGTCGATGAACGAGGGAGCCAGGAAAAGCTGGCCAATGGCGAGGCCGCCATCATGGGTGACCGCAACAGAAACCTCCTGAACAAAAAGTTGACCTCATCCTATGAGACCTTCAGTGCAGCCAGTTTCAGCAAAAATGAGGAAGCCAACCCTGAGGATATTCCCCTGACAAAAACAGGGGAATATAAGCCATCTCCTGTCAATACTCTCACTAGAAGAGAAGTGTACCTGTAGGCTGTCAAGGAGCAACAGCAAAGTGCTTTTCATGTATGAGAAGGAGAATAAGGGGCAAAAAACCTTACAAAGGAAAACCATTTAATCATAAAGAGGGGGCTACCAAAGAGACAAAGCTTTGCCTGCCACTTCTGCCTCCAGATCAGGCCTTTAGCGATACTGTTAGCCTGATTACAATGTACAATGTAGACTCCATTCTTGTTACTTGCATGTCTAACCCTCTCACTGGTCCCCAACACCCACTTTCTCTTCCCCACTCCCCTCCAAAAAGAAAAAAAAAAAAGATGGTTGCAAATTCCTTTCATGGTAACAAGCCTGATTAGCAGAACACAAACACTCTCATTATCCCTAAGCTGAAGCATGATTTCAGTCACTTTGATTTTGTTTGAGCGTCATCTGGCTGGTTAAAAAAAGCAGAAGGTAAATTATATTTCAGACATACCATCAAAATATGGTTTATCAATATCAAAGGCAATTCTTTGAAAATGATAACATCCCTCTAAAGATACAGTCCTCACAAAGATGTACTCTCCTCAAATGCATTATGGGAAGATCACAGATTTATTAGTGTAGCAATGACTAAGAGCAAAGCAACACTCAAAGGGGATCACAGTCCCAAACTAGCATATGTTGTTATTTTCAGGTCAAGAGCATCAACTTCAGTTCTATACATTCAGTCAAGATTCTTAAACAATCTTGATTACATATATCAATTACACTAATTATTACTTGTAAAAATATTTTTTTCAGAACAGTACCACAATTATCAACTAACTTGAACAATTGTGTCATTATGAGGCCAAAGATCATATGGCAGATCAGGGAAATCATGAAGTTGATTTAGTCTTGACATGGAAATCCATTAAACAACAAAAGCAACAGAACCCATACACAAACAGAAATACTCAAATACTAGTTAACTTCATATGTCTCTATGCCCAGAAAACATCTTAATTCTTTTAAAATGGATTTTATTTGAAAGCTCAGAAAATGAGAAACAAATGGGAGATATTTTGTTATTGTAATAGGCAACATGTTGAGGTTCAAGTTTAATTTCAGGTAGTAATATCAGGGAAGATTGCACTTTTTAAAGTTGTATATATGGGTAGTCAGGTAAACAAAGAAAGATACATTGGTATATAGTCTCAGTAGTTAAGTCCACTGTTATCCTTTCAGAATCCCAGCTATGCTTGCTGGTTTTATTATTCACATTTAAAATGACAATTGCATTTGCATTTGTTCAGTAGCACTTTCAAAACTAAGTGCACTAATTTTGAATTCTGTACAATGTAAAAACTGTTTTAAGACTCACAGCATTGAAACAAGGTGACAAGTTAATCGATTTTGTCACTAATATGATTTGACCATTATTTAATATATGTCTTAAACAAATCCAGACTGAACATGAAAGAAATGAGTTCTGGGCAGTGACATTTTTCACAGTATATACATCTCAAAGTTGGAAAACATAGGGTTTTTTCAGTGCAATAAAAAGAAAGAGAATATGCAGATATTTAGCCATTTGCTCTATACAACATGATATTAAAAAATTGAAAATTGAGCTGGGACATTCAGATGAAAGTGACAATCCACGGACAGAATAGGGGATGACCGGTAAAGAGAGCAAAAGTTCTCATCACTGAATGTGTGTAACCTGGTTAAGGCATAAGCTTTGATGGATGTCTAGCAAACTGTAGACACAATGTAGCTTTGAGTAGTTTCATGCTTTGGAGAACTTCTTAAGACTACAAGGTGAAGAAGCAGCCTGGAATATAGGTTGATAATTCACTATAGGTCATCAAAATACTTCGAAAACCACTTCTCTGTTTGGTGGGGTACTCTTTTGGAAATATTTCCTTATGATCTTTCTTAAATGGAGTTTTCTTTTTGATGTTAGTTTGTGTAAAATATGTAGGATGAAAAAAGATAGGTAATTGAAGCAAAAACATTGGACTAAAATATCAGTAATTGAACATGTTTATGTTTGATTATTATTTACACTATGGAAAGATGCAATTCTAGTACTTTGTTAGGAAACTGCATTAAAGCAGTTCTGCCTTGTATAATCTGTAAGTACCTATTAAGACAAAATACTTCTAAAGATACTTATGAAATGTATACATATTTTTTCTTGCACGTTACAAAGGAAATAATTGCATAACACGGATGTTCAGCAAACTTTTTAAATGCATTTTGTTTTCTTTCTTTCTTTCATGAGACACTTGAAACCATTTAGGTAGCTCATTTCACTCTATCTTAAAACCCTTCTGTTGTCTAAGAAGCTAATACAGGTCATGCTTGACCTTCAGATTAATTGGCTCCACATTTCCCAATGATGTTTGCACCACATTCAGGACAGTCATGTCATTGTCATTTAACTCGTGAACCTCTCTTTAGAACTAAAATGGGTGTGAAAGAATAAAATTCAGTGTACTGTAAGTATTCGCAGTAATTCTAGTAGAATTAGCTATCATAACATGTTTATTATATAATGAGCTGGCATGACACAGAAATATATTTTGTGTTTGTATGACTTTTATTTTGAATAGGTTAAATCTGGTGCCACTCCATATATAGAGTGCTTTTGAAAAAAAATTAATAAAAATAAACAAAAAAAAATAAAAAAATGAGTGAATGCAAAATAAGCAACTGTGCCTTTTATACCTGTTGTTATGGTAAAAAAACGGTTGTTGGGTTTGGACAATGAGGGGAAATGGGCTATTCCCAACTTTTTGATCCTGTATATTTATCCATGTTTATTTTCTGAAGATAATAAATAATATATTAAAAATTTGCCTTCTGAAAAACTCAGATAATGGACCAGTCTTAAATATTGTTCATTCATAAAATGAAATTCAGGCATTAATATGGGCTGCATAAACTCACTGGAAGAAAGCATTTATTGTACAAGTAACACAAAGAGATATTAGCAGGGATATTAGCAGAGATATTGGTCAGTGCATTTTGCTAGATAAAATGTGGATTTAGAATTTTTATTCTGTTTTGTTTGTTTGTTTTTCTTCAGCTGCTCCTTCAATTTGGTTGTATAGTATATAAGCTATACTCTTTTTCTGTACACAAAGATTTCAAGTGGACTTTTTTTGCATGCATTACACATTTGGACACATTTATAAATTAACTATATAAATTTATGTGTATTAAAACATCTGTAACATCAATCTAAAATCTACTGCTCTTTCTGATTCTCCAGACATCATTTTCGTACGTTTTTTGACTGGCCTGCTGCCTGAGTTTCAGAAAACAAGGGAGGCATTATTTTTATGGGAGGAGGAACTAAGATGGGACTAAGGACGCCTGTCTGAAAGGCTACCCTGGGAAGCTGTTATAGGAAAATAAAATAACACAGAATCCAGAAGAAACTGCCAAGAATCCAACAGCCATCCTAAAGCAGTTATGAAAAATCTGAAGACTTAAGTCATTTTAGGTATATTATATCAGCAATCAATAAGTAAATGTGTCCTTAAGAAAAAGAAAAAAAAAAAAAAGGAATGAAGCTGATCAGGAAGATAATAATGCTTGTTAGTCATGACCCAGGCGGAAGTTTATAAAACATCTGGAGGAGGCATCATTTTCTCAGCTACCTAGGGTTACTTTCAGACAACTTTTCCTACATTTTAAAGCACTTGCATTCAGTATGGTACGATCTGTTTGTAATGTTGGTCATTGACTATTGTTCTGCTACTTGGATGTTGATAGTGAAGCAGAGAACAATTTATCATCGTTTATTATGAGTCACTATGCACGCAACTATGCTAAACATGACGAAATGTATTAAACACTCGTCCAACTATTTATGAACTCTTTACATAATTTAATTTGCTTTTGTACAGTTTTATGTAAATAAATTGCTTGTCATTTTTGTCTCTGCAAATTAAAATATAACATGGTCAAATGGTTTCACACTTGTAAGTGTACTTCTGTGTTGACAGGTAATTAATTCAGTTTTGATTGGACAAGAAGTGAATGAATGCACATACCGGTTTGACTTAAGATGGTTTGCTTTCTATTAAATGAAGATAGAGCAAGAAGATAAAGTAGCTGTAATTATTGATTTGGGGAACACTGTGAATAACTGTCACATTACTTGCCTGATGATAGACTAGAACTTGGATTCTTTAGTTTCATCAGAATAATTCCTGAGACACTTGTTATCTAGCTTTGAAATCTTAGACGGTAAGAAAATTCTCACTATTAATATGAGATTGATTTTTTTCAGTTATCTATAGAAATTTCATATTTAAGGTAAAATTAATTCTAACTCAGATTCTATCTCTGTACAGGAATTATCATCATTATCATTTTACAATTCTGGACCCAGGACCTTATAGAACACTGAGCTACATCCCCAGCCTGCATACTTTATAATCTAAATTAAAGACAAATAGAAAAAAGAATTATAAACTAAAAGAAACTTAAATCATAAAATAAGAAAAATAAATTGAAACAAAGGATTTTTCCTTGATCAACTTATTTCTTTTGCTTGGTCTTCTCTACATATTACATTTCTTTCATTTATTGCCTTTTATGTTTTAAACATTCCATTTGCTGTTTGTTGAAAGATTGTATACAAAACATAATAATTATTATCATTAATTGCAAAGTTAGCATCTATTCAAATTAGAGTCTTCTCTAATTTCTCAATTGTGACCTTCTTCTAAGTATGATCCTTAATAAAGGAAGAGAATATGTTCTAAATATAGTAAAGGATACTTTTGGTCCCAACATATATATGTGAAAAAAAAGGCATTGTAGAGATCCTTGATTTGAAGTTTCTATATATGTTTTTCTCCCTTATTTGAAAATTCAACATACTTTACGTAGGAAAACTATGTGTTCTTGAATAAAAGATCTTTATGAATTGATTTTGACTGGCAGCCTTCCTTCCCTAAAGAAGGAACTAGGATGAAGCAGGGTGAGGAAATCTACCTCAAGTGGTAATGGGGTGAAAAAATGGCATGGACATTCACTGCTGCTATTGTTCTAATTGTGAGAACTGAATGCCAGTACATAGTTCAATCACACAGCCTATAAAATTAAATCAGTATGTATTTCATTTTAAACTCTTGATGTAAAATTTGAAGAGCATATACTTCACTGTACCCTGAAATTGCATGGTTAGGTTAAAATATTTTAAAACAAAACACAACCCTCAAACATGTAATTATAGTGATGCACTTTAGAGGAAGATAAACATGAAGTGATCCACAGAATTTGCACAGTATTGCTTGCAAGACCTAGATTTAATTTTCCTACCATCTCTGATCCGTTGAAAGAGTTCTGTCTTGTAACTTATAAGCTGCACCAGAACAGTGACCTGTACACAACCCCTTACATTTCCAACACACATTATAGTTTACAAAGTATTTTTAGATTTACCTCAAAATGCTCATAACACGTGCAATATAAATTGCAGAAATTTTTAGATCAGTCACCTTTAAAGGTGAACTTTACTTTTATTACATAATTCTCAGATTGATAAAAAATTCAGACACATATGTCTACCTATATTAATATTCTTTCCTCTCCTGACTCATATATCAATTAATAAATTTCTGCATAAGTTAGTATAGTGACAAGAAAAAGACACTCTCCACATTTACCTGAATAAAATAGTCCTTTGCTAAAGTGAGCATTTAGGTAAAGGGACACTAATTATGCAGATTGGCAGACATTTATCTTCAGATGATATTCCAATGTGCCCTGGAAGTATAACTTACATATGATTTCTGGCACAAAATCATAAACCTAGGGAACATATAGCCTTATTTCTACCTGTTGAATGATCTGGCCTGGTCTATCATACAATAAGGTTTTGGTGAATCTTTGTTGGAAACTCTAGCTTTGGGGATTTGAATTGTCACAACTGACAATCAGCCCTATCAAAATTGACCAAATAATTGCAGAATTAGCAAATTGACTTTAGTTTTGATAGACTGACTTCACAAAGAAACTGTCTATTGAGATTTTGCCTCATCTTTCTCCTCTTTTCACAATTCAGCTTTTTTCTGTTCCAATCCCAAAGTGTTTTGCCACACTGAGAAGTTATTTCCTCTGTATTTTCCCTCTTTCAAAGCAAACCTTGTTTTCCCAGGAAAGAGAGGTGATGTTAGGTAGCTAACCAAAGGCTGGAGGATTTACAACCCAATCATCTTTATTTTATTGGAAATTTACAATATCAACTACTTGAGCTCTTAGGAATTAGAGTAATAGGGACCAAATGGCCATTTGCTTGTCTTCTTTGACCGTATACCCTACTTTAGTATTTGCTTATAAACTGAATGCAGAATGGTGATTAAACACTATAATATAAATTTTCTGAGCTACAGCAAATAATGAAAGAATATGACTGCAAATGTGGAAAGCTGAAAATGTATGCTCTCCTTTAATCCTTAACTTTATTTTTTCCTGTTGTGTTTCTGTTAAATGTAAATTTCATTCATTTGTAGAATTTAATATGTGTGACTCACACAGAAATAGTTTTGTGTACTATTGAACTTCCTGAGGGATGATATAGAAGATAGTTAATAGTTCATAACTGTAAAAATTTGCCCAAATTCTTTTTGATTATGCTAAACAAGAATTATTGTTCACTATTGATGTTCAGTATTATTTTTCCATTAAAAGTTATCATGTATCAAATGATCCATTATCAGAAAGATCATAAGAAAAATGCATGAGTTCAACAGAGTAATATTAGATATAATCTTAGAGATTAGGATGGGATTTGAAACTTAAAATATTTATTAATGTGCCTGATTTTAAAAAAAAGAAAAACTCTACTAAAGAAACAACTGAATAAGCAAATTTAAAGCAGGGAGAGTTAAAGACACTTTTTACTTTGGCAATTTATTTGAAAGTGTACTACAATCTCCTAGACTTAGTAAAATTAGAAGTAACTTCATAGGATCATGTCAGTGTTTTCTAAGTGTACTTTATACAATATTACATGGAACATTTTTATTGTAGTTTTATAGATTGCTATAAAATTTTGACCACATATTTAAAACATTTTATAATATATTGACATAAAGGAAGTGAGGGCAAAAAATACTAGGAAGCAGCAAAGAAGTAAAGTTTAACTGGATCATTTACTTAGAGTTTTAACACTTGCCTCTAAAAGGAAACCATTCCTTGAATGCTTTTCCACACCTTATAGTATAGCTGGACTAAGTTAGAATAGCCTTTCTTAAACTAGAATTTGAGTTCACAGAGATTTCAGACTATAAGGAACACAGGTTTTCTATAAGAATTTTAAGTGTGTGCTTTATTAATATGAAGTTCAAAGTGATCTTTTAGCATAATTTTCAGTGATAATTCTCACTTGAAGCTGAATTTAATGTTTGCTTTGTCAGTCGGTGTTTATACATCTATTGTTTGAACAACTGAATTTTCTGGAGTTTGAAAAATTTTTTTCTTTTTCTTATAGGGATTAATGTTTTATTTAGTTGAAAGAAACGCCAAATCAGAGAATTGGATAAATAACAAAGTATTAATGTGTGTGATTGAAATAGAAAATATATTAGTATATACAGAGGCCAACACACATTTTCTGTAAAGGACAATAGCATTTTGGGGTTTGCAAATTGAGAAATAAAAGATATTGTATAGGTACTTACATGACTAGAGAGATCAAATTATGATTTTATAAAAGTCATTTCAATGTGTAGACACTGTTTCGAGCTGAGAAAGACAAGAAAGCAAGACTGAATTTGAACAACAAATTGTAGGTTGCTGACCTTTGTATATACCCAAAACTATTTCAACTGGTAGTACTTTAGAATCCGTCTATAAAACTCCTCTTTCTCCTTTTTAAAATGTTTCCTTTTTGCCTAGAACAATGATAGTTTATGGTTTTGTCCATCAAATTCATTGTCATCATACTTTAAGGTTTCATAATATCGTTGCCCTAGTTATCAGAGTTACTTCTTACATTGACCAGCTTCCCTTTGACCAGTTTTGTGAAATTTCTATCCTTAGATCAAAAAAGGTGGACTCTATGAGAAATGCAGGTTGATGGGTAAGGCCATCAGACCATTGGATAAAAGCTCATATCTTAATGCAGGAATTATCATTGTTCACACAAAAATAAATCACAAAAGGGTGCTTTATTCTGGAAGTGCCCAGTTGGGTTTAGAAGTAGGAGATTTGCTATTTTCCATTGGATAAAAAAATTAGTAAGAAAAATAATTTAATTTTAAAACACAGGATTTTTAACCTAATAACATTCCAAAGAAAACTGTATTAAAAAAACTTAGATTATCAATGTCTTGTGACATTTGATATTAGTTATTTATGGTATGCTAAATAAATTTAAGATTATTATTACCAAACTAGTGCAAAGGAATCCTTAATATATAGCCTAAAACTCAAAACTGTCCAGTTATTGCTTTAAATATGGAGTTTATATTCTGAGGAAAGCAATAGATAAGCATGCAAAAAAATGACAGCTTTTTAAGAAAATATGCATAGGGATTTAGTATGTAAATTGGATTATTTGTGAGAATTACTTAATACAAGTATCTCTAAAATCTCAATCTTGGAATTATAGATTTTGACTTTGTCATAGGGCTGGTTGATTTTGTTAAACCTCTAGAAACAAATTAAAAGAACTACCATAAAAATCTATATCTAGGAAACAATTGCCATTCTCATTAACTAAAATAATCTGGGAGCATAAATGAAGAAAAAAGATATATTCTTAGCATCACAAAATGTTACTTTCCAATGGCTTTATAGTATTCATACTTAGGCTTTATATGAAGGTTTCCTTTCTATTAGTTTAATAACAATAATCTTTGACATTATTGGATGTAATGAATGCTATCAGTTCATAGACATTTAAGAAATTAAGAATGGCAATTTAGAGTCCCACCATGTTAGAAAACTTGTTTCAAGGCTATGGATGATATTGGTAAAGAGAGAGTGAATAGAATGGGCTATATACCGCCTATCTAAAGAAACTCAATCTCCAGTGAATCATTTTTTCCCCTAATACTTGGACTAGCCCCATGCTATGTCAATTACTGGGACACATGGAGAGATGTTTAGTATACTGACTTTTGAATTCTTTCCTTAAATTGTCTGGAATTCTCTAGATTCATTTTTTTCCTATTTTTCTCTATTTTTTATTAGATGAAAACAAATAGCATAACAGATGCTTTAAATTTTTATCTGCTTTGGGATTTATATGTGTTTCACAGCTAGCATTTTGTTATCTTCAGGTTTAAAGACTCTAAGTCATCAGAGAAACACTCCCACTTGACTACAAATGCAAGTCAGGCGATTATAATGATAGTGTCACAGGTGGAAAAATAATCTTCCCTTTATTGTAATCAGATGCAGCTCTGATACATTGCCTTAATATTTCAGTGAAGATGAAGAGTCCAATTTAACTCTTCAAGAAGGGCAACGAGATATGTAAACAGAAGGGTATGTTCAGGCTTAATTTCAACCTGAGATACAAATATAAAAAGATTATTTAAGATAGTGAATTGAAGCCAAATTACCAGAAGTCAGGTTGGATATAGATTTGCATTGATTGTTTTCATCAGAATCATCAAAAAACTGGTACTTAATCTCTGCTCTACTGGTTCCCCCATAGCACTGAGGCAACATATTTTCAGAGGTATTGCTCATCCCAGGTAGATTTAAAATCACCAACATCAGGTGAAACATAGTTATTATATTCAGTCATTGTCAACTACTATCTATGAAAGTTTAGATGTCCCCATTGACTTCAAATTTATTTTTCAACTGTAATTTTATTTAATTTAACCAACATAAAGTGTTGCTTATAACTGTGTTAGACATAAAATGATTTGCAGGATGAAACTCAAACCAGAAAGCATATTTCAATAAGCAACACCTTCTCAAAGATGTGATACCACTTCACAGTCTCTCCAATTGTGCAGGGAAACAACTAATTGGAAAAGTTGCCTGTTAAAATAGTCATTTTCCTGCTGCCTTTCACAGGATTTCTCCTCATTATGACACACATAATAATGTAATTCAAAAGAAAATTTCTGAAAATGTGTCATATCTTTGCAGTAAAGGTGCTCATATGTAATCCCTCCGACTTTTTAACTGTGTATTCCCTCCAGGAATAAAGATATAATTTATTACCTTAACAAAGATGTATAAGAAATCAAAATCAAAGCTGAATGTTGAGGATATGGCCAGGAGAAAGATGTGGCTCTTTCCTTATAGAGTTATGATCTAGGTGAGTTGCATAAGATATTGAAACTTATGTAAGCAAATACCACTTGGTACTTGGTATGTTCAGTGATAAGAAAATAAAAATTCTTTGGACCAACTTGTATGTTATCCATCTTGATCTATTGCAGTAGGTATAGGCATCCAAGATTAGGGATGAGGATGAAGAATTGAGAGTGAGGAATAAAGAGGTTTCCAGGCAAAGATAACTCTGGATAAATTCCAAGGGATCTGACAGAACATGAAAGAAGGTTCCAGATGGGGGAGTTATAGAGAATGAGTAAGCCAGAGTATGGGGCGTGGCAGGTGAGTGGGAAGTAAGTGCAATGGAGGTAGTTGTAAGGATATGAACCCACAAAATGTTGATTTCTATTCCTCCCTGAAAAAATGTGAATATTTTATGGTTAAAGAATTGCTTAATTTGTCATCCTCTATTTTAAGGAACTGAAACATTCTCAGGTTGTCTCAGTACTTGTGAGAAGTACAAATGTTCAGGGTCCTTTACAACTGCTGAGTTCCCTCAGAGAACTGAATGTTTATTCATTATACTATCCTGTTTTAGAGCTTGTGTTCATCCTTGTTTTAATACATTTGGGCTGCTATAAGAAAGTACCATTGACTTGATTAACTTATGAATATCAAATTTATTTATTATGTTTCAGAAGACTAGAACTCTAAGATCAGAGAGCAAGAGGGTCAAATCCTGGTTCAGGCCCTTTCACAGTTGCAGACTGTCACTTGTACGTTACAATAGGAGGGTGAGAGAGTCTCTGGGGTCCCTTTGGTAAGGACAATAATCTCATTCTTGATGGATCCATCCTCACGTCCTAATCATCTCCTCAAAACCCCATTTTCTAATAACTTCACATTAGGGCTGAGGACCTCATTATATTAGGTGGACACAAAAGTTTAATCTGTACAAACCCTACTGTCATGGACCCCTTCATCTTTCTGGTGGTCTTTACCTTGGGCTATCTCTGCTTCTGTTTTCATTTCTTCTGTGTGATAAATAATTGTTCTCTTTATATATACTTTTTCACTATGATAGCCTGCTAACTACATGTTGCTATTTATATCTGAATTTAATACTATTTATATACTTCAATGTTAATTCTGGTGGATATTTCTGTTACATTCTGACTGCATCAGACAGAATAATTGAGTTGATAGGTGGATGATCATTCTACTAGCTGCTTTCAGGTCATCCTGCTTTATCAGTTGAGTACAGAGTGACATGCAAATGATTTAAGAAAAGTGAGGAATCAGAGATTATAAATGCAAATGTTCAATATTCCTAGAGTACAATAAGGAAAAGAGTGGCAGGAGTCCCTTACCATACCATAACACAAGAGTTTGGTAAATGTCAGTTTCTGAGCTCCAGTGTTCACATCTGATGATATATATATTTCTCCTTTTCCTGAGACAGGTTGAAAAGAAACATAATCACTTTTCAAAAATATCTGATTTTCCCTTTGCCTTTTGGATTTTTCAATCAGCTTAGTAAATGAGAATAAGTAATGTTTTAAATTGTGACTTTGTATGCAAGTTTAGGCTCCAGAATCATTCATATTGTTTTTTACACATAATTTGGAAAAAATTATTTTAATAGGAAATTACACTTTGCAATTGAGATTAAAATGAATCAATGGCTATAAGTGATAGATGAATTAAAAATCTTCCCATATTGGTCTTTTTTTTCTATAGGTCACACTTTTCTTATATTTTCACTTTCTTCACAAAAATTAAATACAATAGTCATTTCTCAGGTCAATAATTTAAAAATTATGTATTAAATATCCCTATACCAAGGATATTCAGAATAATTTAAAAATTCATTTTGTTCCTTTTGTACACAATTCATTTAATTCAATAGAAGCTGTAAGGTACTTACAATGACAAGAAATAGATTTTTTCATATTTCTGTCTTTTCTTATTTGGTGAAACTATTAAGTATTTTTAAGTGATGACAGGCTTTATGGTTTGGTTATGAGGTGTCCTCAAAAGTCTTCAGTGTTAATGTAGGAATATTCAGAGATAAAATGATAAGATTATAAGGCATGCAACCTAAACAGTCCATCCTAGTTTGAATGACATAACTGAGCGGTAACTGTAGACAGGCGGATGTGGCTGGAGGAGGGGCCACTGAGGGCATGCCCCATAGTGTGCACCTTCCCGGTGGTCCCTTTCCCTTTTCCCTCTCTATTCTTCCATGAGCTAGCTCAGCCGCTCTCCTCTGCTGGGCTTTTCAGTCATGATGCTCCACCTCACCTCAGGGCCAAAGCAATAAAACCTACAGAAATGGACTAAACCTCTGAAACGGAGTCAAAATAAACTTTTACTCCTCTAGTTTTTCTGATTGGGTCTTTTGGTCACAGCTATGAAGAACTAATGGACACAAAAGGAATTCATATGTAGTACAGAGCAATCAAAGGCATCAGTTAAAACTAGGCAATGAACACAAAGACGTGGAAAATCATAAGGGTATTTTGTTCACTTTTGATGATCTTAGCTACTTATCCACTGTTATGGTTTGGATCTGAACTTTCCCACAAAGGCTCATGTGTTGAAGGCTTTGTCACCAATGCAGCAATATTCAGAAGTGGGGCTTTGGGGAGTCACTGGATCATGAGGACCTTAACCTTATTAATGATTAATCCATTTATGGATTCATAGCTGATGGACTAGTGGGATATGGTGGAAACTGTAGGAAGTGGGACCTAGTTGAGGAGAGTGTGTCCTTGGGGCCTGCCCCTGGGGTCTAAGTCTTGACCTTGGCCCCTTCCTCTCTCTTTGCCTCCAGTTGTCATGAGGTGAGCAGTTTTGCTGCACTCTAGCCTTATACTATGAAAATCTGCCACAGCACAGGCCCCGAAACAGCGGAGTCAGACAATCATAAACTAAAACCTCTGAAACTGTGAGCCATTAAATCTTTCTTTTCAAGTTTTTTTTAAAAATTTCAGATATTTTGTCACAATGATGAAAAGCTGAGTTATGAACTTTTAAATGTGTTTTATTTTTACAAAGAAACAAGATACACGCAATGATCTAGTAACAAAATCTATCCATAGGTTCTATAAGTGATGGCATTTTGTGAAAATAATTTGAAATCTTAATAAGGTGTTGAGGGGAGAAAGCTGTCATTGATCACAGACAGGCAAAAAGACTACATAGCTCTATTATTTATCTATCTGCTCTTCACTTAAGCTTTGCATGAATTTAAGTAAAGAGTTAGTTTCACTCACATATCAAGACCGGGAGGGAAGCAGAGGTGGCTTCTTCTATGTATTTCTTCCACTGAGAACAAGTGTCAAACTCCCTTTTGCAATTTCATGTGAATTTTGCTTAGCTGCTTCTGTGTCATAAGAGTGGTCAGTAAGCACATCACATTTGTAAAGAATTCTTCCACCTGGTGTTAACTAGGCTAAGAGGCAGTATACTCCCTCTGATCCACATTGGGCAAAAATATAACCTATTGATGCAACACAAGCATGCATGACCTGTGGTACTCTTTCAAGGATAGATGCATGGTGAGCCTTGACTCTCTTCCCTAGTACAAGGGATGATTTGCAAAGGAGAGCTTTAAATAACTTTTTCAAGGTAAATTCCATATGGCTTCTCTGTTGTTCTAGGCTATTTCGCTGTAACATTAGACTTTCTTTTTCAGATCCTTTTTCCTTTGTATTTAAGTTCATTCAACAAGTATGTACTACATCTATAGTAAGAGAAAATGAAGTTTAGACATGTGATCATATGTTTATGCTTGAATTAAATGACAGCTAGTTTAAAAATTAGCATAAAGTAATTTAATACACATGTATATAAATTTACACACACACAGATATATACATAAACACATATTACTTGCTTTATGTCTGGCACAACTCCCAGAGCTTATTTAACCTTCAAAACCATGCAATGGAAAATAACCAAAATCTCTTTCAGGCCAGGAAACAGAGACACAATAAGCTGTTGCCTAAGGTCACCAACCATAAATAACAAATTCAAACACATGTCTTTGGGCTCCAGAATCTGGACCCTTCACTTCTCTTCTCTAACCTCTCATTTATGAATGACATAAATGATTTGCTGCTGCACAGAAGGATATTGACTATTTGTATACAACTTTTCAGTTAAACTTTTTAAGGAGATAGACTTTTTAAAGTTCTGAATGAGTGTCTCTTTAAAGAAAAAAATGTTTCCTGTAAACCAGAGGCATTTCACTGTCTTGCATAATCTTTGACACTTCAAGAGGCCAGGGAGCATAGACTTCCGAGGCTGTCTCAGGTGACTGGGGTACACAGCTTTGTGGTATTGCATCTTTGCAAGAAACCTTAAATAATTCTGGATATTCTATGAGCACAGTTTTTGGACTACTTTTGACTACTGATTACTCTGAATTATAACTTCTATATATGTTTGTTTATAATTGATATAGTTCAAACTTCAAAGCTGAAATTTCTAAAATTTCAAGATACAGGGTTTGAAAAAATTATGTCAATCAATTTGAGTATTCAAGGCTCAGAAGTGTGTGTCATATGGTGAATTTTAGAACCATAAATACTTCATTTAAATATAAGCCTCATGGAAAGAAATTTAAGATAGTTAAATGGTGTATGCTCTTTCAAAGGCTGTTTTACTTTTATTTTTACTGAATTTCTTGGGTGGGGGCACTAGGCATGGACTACTAGTACATGATCAGTCTTTGAGATAAAGTGGAGCAGATTTTATGATTTATAAGTGATGTTGATGTTGATACGGGAATATTTTGCCCTACTAACTCAATGCTCACTAACTTGAAAAGGGAAGGTGAAATTTTTATTTTCATAGTCTCAAAGATGGATTTACTTGGTCTTCAAGATCAATAAAAGTTATATCCTCTGCCATTCCTAACATGTTAAATATTTAGGTTAAATATATCTAGCCACTCAGATATTTATTATTCCCTTATTATGAAAACAAAATCCTTTCATCTAACTTTTTGAAATATACAGCAAGTACTTGCTAATTACACTCTTTCTACTTTGCGATAGTAAACCAGAACTTCTTACTGATTTCTAAATCTAACTCAGTATCCATTGATCAATATTGTCCCATCCATTCTTTCCTTTCCTTCTCTCCAGACTCTAGTAACCACCATTCTATATTTAACTTCTATGAGATCAACATAAAAAAACAAAACAACAAAAAACTTCTATATCTTCTACATATGAGATAATGCAGTACTTGTTTTCCTGTGCCTCACTCATTTCACTTAGCATAATGATTTCTAGTCCTTTCCATTTTATCACAAATGGCAAGGTTTCATTTTTTTAATGACTAAATAATATTCCATTGTGTATATGTATCACACGTTCTTTTTGTTTTTTTGGTACTGGGTATTGAACTTGGTGTACTCAACCACTGAGCCACATCCTCAGCCCTATTTTGTGTTTTATGTAGATACAGGGTCTCACTGAGTTGCTTAGCACCTTGGCCTTGCCCTTGCTGAGGCTGACTTTGAATTCGTGATTCTCCTGTCTCAGCCTAGCAAAGTGCTGGGATTACAGGCGTGTACCACTGTGCCAAGCTCTATCACATGTTCTTTATCCATTCATCAGATGGTGGACATTTAGGCTATTTCCATTTCTTGGGAGTGCAGATCTCTCTTCCTACAGCTGATTTTATTTGCTGTAGCTATATATCCCTTAGTGAGATTGTTTGGTCATCTGGTAGTTCTATTTTAATTTTTTGAAGAACATATTATTTTCATTAATGGCTGTACTAATTTACATTAGCACCAACCCTATGCAAGAATTCTCTTTTCTCTACCTTCTGTCCATCACTTGCTTTCTTCGTGTTTTTGATAGTAGCTATTCTTTCTATGATGAGATTTGAATTTCCCTGAGGATTAGCGGTGTCAAACACTATTTCTTTCACTTGTTAGTCACATGCTTATTGTCTTTTAAAAAAATATCTATTTAGGCCTATTACTCCTTTAAAAATTGTTTTGTTTTTGTGCTAATGAATTTATGATGTTCCTTATATATTCTATATTTGACCCTCTGCCAGTTGTGTAATTTACAAATATTTTCTTCCATTTTGTAAATTATCTTTTTACTGTTGGTTGTTTCCTTTACTATGTTGAAACTTTTCATTTTGATGCCATCTCATTTCTCTATTTTTGCTTTATTTTCCTTGCTTTTGAAGTCTTGTCTTAAAAAACAAAACAAACAAACAAAAACCTTGACCATTCGAATGTCCCAAAGCAGTTTATTCTGGTAATTTCATTATTTTAGGTTTCATATTTAAGTCATCAATATGTTTTGAGTTGATTTTTATAAATGGCAAAAGAGATATAGTTTCATTCTACTGTGTATGAATACTCAATTTTCCCAGCAGCATATATTAAAAAGACTATCCTTTCCTTCATGTGTATTTTTTACACTTGTGTTGAAAATTAGTTAAGCAAAGATTCATGAATTTATCTCGAGGCTTTCTATTTTTTTCCATTTTTCAGCTTGTCTGTTTGTATGCTGGTACCATGCTGCTTTAATTACAACAACTTTGTAGTGTATTTTGAAGTCAGGTGTGCAATGCCTCCTGCCTTCCTCTTTTCTTCAAGATTGCTTTGGTCATTTTTTTTCTTTTGTGGTGCTACCCTACGTATTTTAGGATAGAACTTTCTCTAGTTCTGTGAAGAATGTTATTGATATTTATTTAGACATTGCCATGAATCTGTACATCACTTCGGGTAGTATACACATTTTAACAATATTGATTCTTCTAATTTCTAAACACAAATGGAAGGTCTTTTCACTTTTTGTGTTCTTTTTAATTTTTTAAATCACTCCTATAGTTTATATTGTAGAGAGCCTTCACTACTTTTGCTAAATATATTCCTAGGTATACTTTTGTAGTTATTATAAATGGTATTATTTTAGTAATTTCTATTTCAGATAAATTGTCATTGATATACAACAATACCACTGATTTTGTATGTTTAGTATATTCTGTAATTTTGCTAAATTTGTTTATTCTAATAATTTTGTGGTGGCTCCTTTTGAATTTTCTATTTATGAGACAATGTCATTTGCAAATAGTGACATGAACTCCTCTTTTCCAATTTGGATGCCTTTAATTTCTTGATTTCTCTAACTAGGCCTTCTAGCAATATTGAATAAAGTGGTAGAAGTGGATATTCCTGTCTCAGTCCAGATCTTAGAAAGTTTTCATTTTCCCCACTCATTATGATTTTATTCTTTGATTTCTTGTATAAGTCCTTTATTTTGTTGAGGTATGTTCCTTCTACAGCTAATTTTTTCAGTGTTTTTATCATGCAATTGTGAACCTTATCAAATGCCTTTCCTACATCTATCAAGTTGATCTATTTTTGTTCTTTATTCTGTCCATGTTGTGTATAATATTTATTGATTTTCATATGCTGAACCATCCTTGCATTACTGGGATGAATCCCATTTGATGATGGTGAAAAAGCTTTGTAATGTGCTGTTGGAGATTCAGTTTGCTAGTGTTTTGTTCAGGATTGTAGCATATATTTTCATTGAGGATGTTGATCTGTATTTTGGGTTTTTCTTGGCTGTGTCTTTGTCTGCTTTTAGTATCAAGGTAATACTGTTGTGTTAGTTTCTCTTTATTGTAATAGGTACCTGAGATAATTAGTTTATAAAGAGAAGCTCATAGTTTTAGATTTATCTATCCATGGTCTGGTAGACCCAATACTTTTGGGCCTATTGGATGCTAGAATGTCATGGCAAGGAGCACATGGTAAAGCAAAGCTAATTACCTCATGGCTAAGTACAGATTTGGAAGAGAAAAGAGACTGAAGTCTGACCATCTCTTTTTTTTTTTTCTGGTAGCGGAGATTGAACTCAGAGGTACTTGACTACTGAGCCACATCTCCAGTCCTATTTTGTTTTTTTATGTAGAGACAGGGTCTCACTGAGTTGCTTAGTGCCTCACCATTGCTGAGGCTGGCTTTGAACTAATGATTCTCCTGTGTCAGCCTCCTAAAGTGGTGGGATTACAGTCATGTGACACCACACCTGACTTGACCACTTCTTTTGAGAACATGCCTTCAGTGGCCTCCCAAGAGGCCTTACCTCTTAAAGTTTCTACCACTTCTCTGTATGCTATGCCCTGGGATTAAGCCTTCACAACATAAACAAGCCTTCAGAAACCTTCCTGATCCAAACTTTTTTAAAAATATATATATATATTTGTAGTTGCAGGCAGACACAATACCTTTATTTTTATTTTTATGTGGTGCTGAGGATCAAACTCAGTGCCTCACCCACACAAAGCAAGCCCTCTACAGCTGAGCCACAACCCTAGCCCCTGATCCAAACTTCAACAGCAGGTTCCATCAAATGTGTTCTAAAAAATTACCTCCTCTTCAATTTCTTTTAAATAATTTAAGGATTGATAATAATTCTTTGGAAAATATTTTGAAGAACTCAGCAGTGGAAATCTTTAGTCCTGGACTTTTCATAGATGAGAGAATTACTTTTATTTTCAATTCAGCATTCCTAATCGGTACTGTTGTTTAGATTTTCTATTTCTTTTACAGTTTAATCGTGAGAAGTTGTATGTGTCCAGGAATGTGTGCATTTCTTCTAGGTTATCAAATTTGTTGGCATATAGTTGCAAAAAAATGCATATACATGTATAATTTCCCAAGGGGATATGCAAAATTATTGTAGTTAAATATAAAATTTTTTATTGGCTCCAAAATTATAACATAATTTTTCATAACATTCAAAACTGAGAGGATAAACATGACATATTTGACATTTTGTAGAGACAATGAATACAGCAAATTGCATCTCGGTGAATTTTGATGTAGGTTCTAGGAAAATTCTTGTTAATAGTCTTAAACCAAGTTTGAGTTCTTCCACATTCTAGTAAAAATTCCATTTTTTTATTTGTTTCATTCCATTATTTAGGCATGCTCCAGGACCCCATCCAAAATTTGTTTGGAAGTTTTACACAAATCGTTTCTGTATTCTATAATAGAAGCTCTTTCCTATGATTAAAGATATGTATGCAACTACAGACTAGGCAGGCTCTTTGAGTCCATTTTGCATTCATGAAACCCTTCAAGTCCTTTACGAAAATGCCATCTTCTGATCCTAGCATGACTAATGCATTCGGGATTGTGGTCACAATACTTGAGGCAAAAAAATGAAAGAAAAAAAAAGTAAAAATTAAAGAAAAGAAAATCAAGCTCTTGGCTTTAGATGTTTTGACTTTATGCTATGCCTCCATTGAAGATCTTTTAAGGCTGATCAGAGCAGCACTTGTTTTACATGATTTCCTGTGCAAAGATAGTGAGTGGTTTAGTAGATTAGATAAAGTGGAATACAGGGAAGGAAGAGAGATTAGGAAAAAAGGGGAATGAATCTGACATAATTTTCCTGAGTATATATGTGAATACACCACAGTGAGTCTTACCATTGTGTACATGCACAAGAATGGAATCCTATTAGAATAAGACATATTCCATACTAGTATAATTATATGAAAATGGATTCTACTTTCATGTAAAACTAAAAAAATAATAATAATAAAAATATTTGTCCCCCCCAAAAAAGAGAGACAGCGAGTGGAAAGATAGGAAAGTTAATATATGAACAGAGGTCAATTACTGCACTTCTTATAGCCAGGCTTTTTATTTCAGTTATTTACAAACACCATGCACACATTAGATGCTCTGTTATTTTGAATAAGTGTCTATTTTTAATTAGGCAAGGTACATAAGCATTTTAATTAGATATCCAAATATATTATCTGAGATTTCCCCCCTAAGAAAATAAAAGTAATTTAATTTCTTCTTCATTAAATACAGAAGCAGTAAAATCCTATGAAGAGATTTTTAGCTCAAGGTATTGGGATCTTTTTTATATAATATATGCACAGATAATTTCCTCTTAAATTTCTCTAAGCTAATGAAGTGTATAAAAGTAATGAAGTTCAACCACAACTTTTTGAGTGTGGTGCAGTACTCTAATATGACAAAGGATTTTTAAAAAATGCTTCTAGGTTAATGCTGATACTCTGAATTAGAGCTTCCTTTGTTCACTAGCTTTAAGAATTCAGTAAACAATGTGTGTATATCTCTGCGTGTGTGCATGTGTGTGTGTGTGTCTGTGTGTGTGAGTGAGCGTTTTATATGAGATGAAATTAAAAACAGTTTCTTGGTGTACTGTTGCAATATATCTGACCTGTCTTTGTTGTCACCACACACATATTTAGCTATACTAGGGACTAAGGGAAGAAGAAAATATTTTTTACCACCATATTGGACACTGCAGACCCTGTATTTTTCATAATGGCTTTAGCATATCCACATCACAGGGATTTCCAAATATTTTCCTTTGCAATCAACCAATTAAAATTTACTGTGGTATAGCTTAGAATCCTTAGTTTTATTATGTAGAAGTTAGACCTACAAAAACCTAATAACCATAGAAAATCCTCTAGCTGGGGGCTGCAATGAGTGCTGAAGAAACATGTCTGTGAAGTCCAGCTTTCCACTTATTGTAAAGCCTGAGAGAAGTTATTTCACCTTATGGAAATTTAACATTCTTACCTACAAAATGGAAATTGATTCTACACTTTGTTTGTTGTGCGGGCTATAAAAAATGTGAAGAGGCATCTGGTGTCAAATGCACATTTGTTAAATAATAATTATTATCATTGTTTCATTTTTATTCTTGAATCATGTCTTTCATTGTCCTCTTTCTGTTTTCTTTCATTTCCACTGGATCTGCTTCAACAAATAGTTACATATCTTGTCTATCTTACACTTACTTTACAAAAGCATGATTTTATTTTTTTAACTGTAGTCAATGGGAATAAACTTGAGTTATCTGAGATTGACTACGTAATTCCTTCATGATGTGTTTAATCTGATAAATTTGACATGGAATTTAGGGTAAACATAATCTTTAACATATTTCACCAGTTTTTTAAATATTTAAACTCCAGAGTCATGGGTTGATAAAATCACCATAGCCACATATTTTTGGAGGGGGCTGTAGGACACGCCAATTTTTTTTCTCCATTCTCTTTAGGAAACTTGCTAAGAGAGTGAAGTTATGTTATATTTGGGGGTTTATCTCTCAAACTAAGGAAGAAAATGAGGAAGATCAGAGTGTCTCTCTTGCACTTGCTATTTTCTTAATGCCTTTAGCTCAAAATAACCCTTATGACAATATGGCATATTTTGAAATATTACATTCTGCTTTCCTTCAAACTAATCAAATAATTTGTGTTTTGATCCATTTTTTCCCAACTTTGATGTATTCTGTCTCAATTTCATTGAGTGTGTCATGAAAATAAAATTTATTTTTGTGAATGGGAGCATTCTTTCGTTATCTTGGTGTGACTATGTGTCTTTGTATGATTCTTTTCTTGGTGTATGTGTGCTTTTCAAATAACTGTGTGTGCATGCACATGAAAAAGAAATGTGGCCATACAAACCAAATAAAACCAAAGTAAATTATGACAGATCTCAGACTCTTGGGATATCTCCTCTTTGATGTCCGACTGGTGTTTTCCTGCTTATCAGGAATGAAGAGACATGGGACTTGGAGGAGCATCCTTTGGGAGTAAACATAGTGTATTTCACAATACTATTTTTAGAAGACGTTTTTCTTCTCCTGGATTCTTTAAAAAGACATCTTTCTCTGAAACCATCCTGGTGATGCAGAATTAATTTCTCCCTCAACCATATACCTAAAATATATTCTCTATATATTTGTTGAAATACTACATCACATTTCAATAGTTGGTTGAATGCATCTGCCTTAATTGATTTAATCCCAACTGAGATAATTTTTTCCTCTTCTAGGAGAACATCCAGATTTCCTCTCTGAAAATTTATTAACTAATGCATTGCCATCATAGAGAAATATGTCATCCTCAGAGGATTATTTTATAAGTGTCCATTGTGGATTGTTTTTGCAATAAGTAAGAATTTGTCCAGGACTACATAGTTTGGCATTTTACTAGCATGATATTGTAAACTTATTGTATTTCATATCGTTATGTTCCCTAATCATTTTGGCCACCTTAAATTGTCCAACATATTATATGTTTAAATAGCATTATTCCATTCATAGTCTTGGATTAATTTTAGTTGGTTTCATTTCTCTTGTAGTTGTAGAATGTGTGTTTATTGGTAATAGAGGGGAAGGGTTCCCAAAATGTCCTCTGATCATTTACCTGAGCTGCTTGTTCAGGTAAAAAGACAGGTTGCTACACATTTTTAGCAGATTCTTGACTTGGAAAGAAACTAGAAGCACCTTATTTTAGTATCTTTAAAAATATTCTATGGGATTATACCCAAGATTGAATAAGGCCTCTTTAATAACAGAAGAAATTAAATTTGATCAGGGGTCTTTGACTACATAGAATCTGGATAAGATCAAATTAAGCTATTTTGCCTTCACGTAGGGCATACTTACAGTTTTTCTTGAAACCCTTGAAGATTTAGTTTCTCATATTTCTTATGGTAGATGATATTCTGCAAAGTGAAAAATCTGATATTTTATTGGTAAAAATCTCAAATATGTTAGTACACTTAATCTGATTGAGACTTGGACATGACAATTTTTTCCTTTATATTATGTAAGGGAAAATCAATTCAACAAGCACTAGCTAAATTTATACAAGATCCTGTGACTAGGTATCAAGACTCTGTAAATCACCAGGAGAATATTTGTGGTAAGAGTTGCTTTTGTGGTTCATGTAAAGAAAGCATCCATTTGTGTTTGCTCCTTTCCCTGTTCTTCCCCGTGTGTGTGGGGAGGTGGGGGTGGGGGGGTGGGAGTTCTAGTGTGAAACACTAGAACACTAGAGCATTCTTATCTCCACTAGTTCAGCTAATTTTGAAAAAGACAGCAGCAGTCATAAATAACATAAGGAGATATTTTTGGATTCAGACACTGAATCAAGCCAGATATTTCATGTGGTGCAGTATGTTCGCATAGAGCTGAAAAACATAGTTTTTGTGTTTCATAGTGTCCCTTAATGTGAAGTAAATTTAAAATAGGCAGCAAAGTTATGTCTTTTGCATATATGTGAATTCTCAGTTTGAGTAAAGAATTATCATGCATGCATTGTAATATATAAAACAACTTAAGGAATGATTGCATATTATATAGAAAGAGTCAATACTAGGAGTGAATTGCAAAATACAATAGTTTTGAGTAGCCTGAATGATGAAAATAAAGATTTGAAGCTATGTTAAATAGCTAGAGGAAGAGATAAAGAAACCATTATTGAAGGGGAAGATGGTCCTTTCAGTTCATAATTAATTTGTTTGTTGTTTTCCACAATTATTTGAAACTATTTATAATTAATTAATGTATTTTATCATTAGCTCATAAAACAAAAACACATGTTGTTATACTTTATCCTAGGCATTATACTAGATGCAAGTGATATAAAGGTATAATCCTTGTTATTGTAGAGTTAGCAGTCATTAAAGTGCACGCGCACGTGTGTGTGTGTTTGTGTGTATGTATACTTGGAATGGTTATAAAAGATGTTGGGGAAAACACAAGGTGCTGTAAAATGGTTAAAACAATAACACAACCAACACATAGCCTGGTCCAAGGAAGCAAGGACAAATCCCTGAGGAAATGACTATTAATCTGAGATTTTGAAAACTGAATAAGAATTGACCCTCTGAGGGTTAGAGAGGAAGTGTGTGGGTTCAGAGTAATATAATTGGTTGGCATCGTGGGTCACGGATGAAATTGGCTAGTTTAAGGAAAAATTTAGGACTGCAATAGCTGGACCATAGTAACATCAGATACTATGTTGAAGACAAGGTAGGACAGTTAACTATTAGTACATCATAACTTCTTAATGTGGAAAAGCAACAAAAGGATGACAAATGTACACAGTTTTAGCATGTACTCTTATCTTTCTTGGCAGAACATAAACCGATTACTTTCACAAATTTTGGGTTTTCCTTTCATAAAACTTCCCTGAAACTCCAGGCACTTTAAATTCAGTGTTATCTTGACTATTAGTACATATTTATTAAAAAGTTTCTTTAATTTATTCATTTGTTCAACCAACTTGTCCAGATACTAATACATGCAGAAACTATGTTAAATGTCTGTTGATACAGAGGAACGGAAGGGTATACGGAGTGTATTTGCCTTCAGAAAGTTTACAGTAGAAAGAGGGAAAATATATCTAACTGTTGTTTAGAATTATGAAGGTTTACAGATAAATTATGAAGATAGTACAGAGAGGTCCTATACACTCCACGTACAGTTCCCTGTATTATTAACACCATACAGAAGTATGATACAATTCTTATGATTAATGAGATACTATAGATACACTGATTCATTAATCAGGGCTCTACAAAAAGATGGAACCGAAGGGAGATATATACAGATAGAAAAGGATTATTAGGAAAATTGTCTCACATTTTTGATTATAGAGAATGAGAAGACCCTCAACAGACCATTTATAAGCTAAAGACTCTGGTATGCACAGAGTATAGCTCAGCTCAAGTTATAAGGGCTCTGAAACAGGCAAGGCCATAAAGTATCTGAGGTTGAATGGCTGAGAACCCTGGGGCTACTAGGATATGTCACAGAGTCCAAAGCCCAAAGAACTGAGAGTTCTCATGCATAAGGGTAGGAAAAGAGGGGTATCTCAGATCCAAGAGACAGAGTCCAAAAGTTTGCCTTTCCATTGCCTTTTTAATTACCTGAGTCAGCAGCCAAATGGTACCTACCCACATTGAATTGTGATTTTACACACTCAGTCCATGGACTCATGCACCAGTTTTCTCTGGATACACCTTGACTGATACACTCAGAAATAATGACTCAGCAGCTATGTACATATTCATTAATGTAGTCAAATGTTCACATGAAATTAACTACCACAATTACTGTTAACTAAAGTTTACAATTTATTTAGCTTTCATTAATTTTTACCTGATATTCTTTTTCTGTCCCAAGGTACCATATTTTATATAGTTCTAATATTTCCCTAGGTTCCATTTAGGAGTAAAATTTTCTTGTACATTCCTTGCTTTTGAAGATCTTGAAAATTTGAGGAGATCTAGTCAAGGATATTGTAGAGCATTCATCAATTGTTATTTTACCTGATGCTTTTCACATGATTAGGCTGAAGTTATGAGTTTTAGGAGGATCAGAAAGGTGAATGACATTTTCATCACATCTTACCAAGAGTGCATACTATCAGCACTGTGTAACTGTTAAGGGCTGGGTCTTCATCAGATGTTTTTTACTGTAAAGTTGCTATTTATTTTCCCCCTTTTTAGGGTAATTATTTTATATTTTAGGTTATAATATAGTATGATGTTAGTGATTTTGTTGCTCAAAATGTTATAACTTTGCCCACTGGGAGCTTTATTTTTTTATCCCTAAGTAGTGGGGATCTATCCAAGGCCTCGCCTATGTTCAACAAAACCTTCTATTACTGACTACACCCCTAGTCCAAGAGCTCTTTCACTTGATGGCCACTTTACTTTAATTCACCCCTATACTCTCACATGAAATCCACTCCCCTTCCTCCATAATCATTTTAGCAAAGTGACATTGTTCTTTCCCCCTGATTATGTCACATTATGAGACACCATTGAGATCAAGCAATTTATTCTCTGTTTTGAACCAACAGCTAGAATCCCTGAGACCTCCAGATGAGCTAACACTCAGTTTACTAGACCTCTACCCTGATTGGAAATGATTTTCTTATACATTTCCCTATCCTTCACCCTTTTGAGAAACATTTGTGAGTTCTTACATTTCTAATCAGTCTTTATATTAAAAATCCTGAGCAATTCCCCTGGACTTTTGAAGTGTTCTACTTTTGGCTGTGTGGCATTTTCTAGAGGGAATTTATTTTTCCCTCAAGATTTAACTACTTAGGATAGAAAACCAGACCATTTTAACTTTGCTTTTTTGTCAGGCATCCTTCAAAATATCTTAACATTCCTGTCAATCTCTCTGATTGTAAAAGAACAGATGTGCGTGGGGTATGTCAGGAATGCAGCTTTTTGAGTTTCCAGTGGATATAATACCTAATTACAACCCTCTTTATTGTCTGTGTTTTCCCTTATGAAACCCATTGAGCTTTTAATTTTGATCTCAAATTTTTTTCTTACCTCACCTAGGACTGGAATTTAATAAAAGACATACTTTCAACTGTTTATGGAGCAGGGTATTGTTTTGATTTTTATATTAGACATACTCTGAAAGGCCAAAACATTTCACAAAATACTTGTAAACAGACCAGTAATCTTTAGTCTTATAAAAATCACCCAAACTATCCACAGTCCCAATAAATCTTATGGCTCTCATATCTGTAACTGAGAGTTGGTTGGAGAATGCTATGTCCCCCAGGGATATTTTGGACTAAAATGTGACTTTTAATTCCAGACATATCTGGCTATGCATGAGAGCTGATGTGAGCAGTCACAGGGCTTGATGATTTACTAAGTGTCTTCTCTGTTTTGGACACATCCACTCACTGGATAAAAACTATTTATCCAAAGATAGCTGTTCACATAATTAGAAATTTCTGTTACAAACAGTAAGCACCCAAAGTGTCTACATTAAATCACTAAGGAAATGTTTTCCTAAGGATATATGTGTATTTTTTGAAACCCAAGGTACAGTAGGATGGGTAATACAGTGGGAAACTGGGAGTTTTCCAGAATTTGTAAGTTTTCTTTTTCTCTTTGTCCTCACTCTGTCCTTCTCTCTTGTGTTTCTTCCTAAGTATGTTTCCTTCTTTCCCTGAAGATCATTCTTTCCATGCTATTCAGTCCTTAAGGAGCCATGAGGCTAATCATGTGTTTCTCTTCTAGCTCAAGACACTAACCTCAACTGAAACTGGAATTTCTTATTCTTGATTCTAAATTTCAAAGAAAGGAATTCTGCTTTAGCTTAAACATTTGACTGCTCCAGTTGCCAAGGCCTCAGGTGCAGACTTCCTTCTGGGGACTAATTTGTTGTGTCAGAATTTGGT
Organism: Xerus rutilus; assembly: GCA_028644305.1. NCBI lineage: Eukaryota > Metazoa > Chordata > Mammalia > Rodentia > Sciuridae > Xerus > Xerus rutilus. The sequence goes on along the minus strand of CM053408.1, from coordinate 98,188,972 downwards.
CAGAACAAGGAAGCCATTCTAGTTATTTGAAAGCTATTAGATAGTGAAGGAAGAGAAGGTCAGAAAGGATACCCTTCACAACAGGTATGACAAAGCAAATACATGTAGAAAATGCAGAGAACCTATCATCCTTCCTTTTCTCTACAGTGCCTGTGTGAATGTGTAGTAAACTATACTTGCTTGACTGATATACGACCAGTGTTATTTCTTAAAAATGAGTAATTAAATTCTATAATATTTGGTTGAATATAACTGGTAAATTAGACTGCCACCATTGCTGAGGTAGTCAGATCTGGACTTTTTAGAAAGCACAGGTCTTTGTTGAACAATCAGTGATTACTAATATATCATAGCTCTTCAGCTCTAGATTTAGCAGCATGAAGTATTACTCACAAGAAATAAATGCTGCAAGGAAGAATGGAATTTAAAAAATGGGGAAAATATGTAGGTAAAGAAAAGCTCATGCTAGATTTCTCAATTTCATTGTGATTTGATGACTAGCATACCTAGAATTATATACTACCAACAATGAAAATAAACTCTATGTATCCAATTAATGTTTTCAGTTACAAGTTAGATATATGTATCTTAATAGTGTTACAAATGAATTACTTGTAGAAAATTTTCAAATAATACTCTATGTATATAAACATGCAAATTAGTACTTTATATTTATTATCAGCAAAATATTCATTGCATTGCTTTTAAAATACATGTAAATATAATTTAATTTTATTAATATCATGTTTTACCTTTAGTTTTTAGATGAGTAAGCAAAAATTTAGAATGTTAGATAATTACTGAGTTAGTTAAATACAAAGTTTTAATCTACTGTTTCTAACACACAAATAAGTAATCTCAGTTTAATTTTGCTTTTCTCTTCTTAGGCACAAGTAAAATATCTAGTACACACAACACACAAGAAACCATATTTCTTCATAGCAAATATATAAATTTTAGTATATTTGTCAAAGAAGACATCATTCTTAATGCAACTGAAATTCTATCCTAGTTGCATTTCACTTACAATAATTAAAATTATATGATAATCTCTCTCTCTATCTCTCTCTATTCCTCTCCCTTTCTTCTCTCCAAAAAATACTTTTATAAACTGTGCAGGCTATTGCGCCAAACATTCTACTCAATAAACTTAATTAGTATGAAATTAAAATATGTGATTAATTATCCATTACTTGGCTTCAGTTGCCACATCTGTCTCACAATGTAAACTGACCAGTATATTGAGTGGGTTTTTAGTATATGGAATTTTGCCCTTTTAATGCTGTCACCCCTAAATATAATCCAACTACATCCATGCTCCTCCTTTTAAAGAAATCATAATCTGGTCTAATAATGGAAAATGCATCCTCACATGTACACTGATTTGAACTCAGAGGAAATGTTTGGGAATTTCCAAATAAATTACTGGGAAAGAATGTGTGTGTGTGTGTGTGTGTGTGTGTGAATTTATGTGTGTGTGTGCATGTGTATGTGTGTGTATGCATTTATTTTCTTATTTATTTCATGTTGTAGTTTGAATCCTGTGGATCTTTTTTTTTTTTTTGGTATCGGGGATTGAACTCTGGGGTACTCAACCACTGAGCCACATCCCCAGCCCTATTTTGTGTTTTATGGAGAGACAGGGTCTCACTGAGTTGCTTAGCGCCTCGCTGTTGCCGAGGTTGGCTTTGAACTCATGATTCTCCTGTCTCCGCCTCGCAAAGTGCTGGAATTACAGGCATGCACCACCACACCCGGCTGGATCCTGTGGATCTTGAATGTGCCCCAAAGTACCATGGGTTGAAGGTACAGTGATGCTCTTTGGAAGTGGTGAAACTTTTTGGAAGTGTTGCTAGTGGAAGAAATTCAAAATTAGGTTATCGGAAATGTGCCCTTGAAGAGAATATTGGAAGAGCTGGGGACTAAGCTCAGTGGTAGAGTACTTGCCTAGTACTTGCACAAGGCCCAGAGTTTAATCCTAAGTACCACAAAAACAAAACAAAACAAAACAAAACACTGTTTTCTCTCCTTGCTTCTGGCTGCTGTGAGGTAGATAGACCTTCTTCAATGTAATCTCACCATGATATATTATGCTACCACATTCCCAGTACATAGAGCCAAATTACTATATTCTGAAACATCTGAATCTATAAGTCAAAATAAGTATTTTCTCCTTTGAAGTTGGTTGTTTTGGGTATTTTGTCACAGTAGTGCAAAGCTGACTAACACTCTAGGATTCACTGTACAAAATCAGTACAACTGCAAATCTATAGGCTGTTGGAGGACATCACCTGAAAAGAATATATAAGATACAATGATAAAATAATTCTGTTTAGTTTTTGGCAATCTATAAGCTCATTTATGGACAAATGGTATCTGCTATCTGCAAATATGGTTCCTATTCACTTATTTCGAAAGTTGTATATATTTAGATCTTTTCTAATTTCTTCTTTTGCCATATTCTTTGAAGCTTGCCAAAGTTATTTAAATTTAATTAATCTTGGCATATGGCCATTTTTAGCTAGTAGATTTAGCTTCTGGTAATAGTCCACATTCATCTCATGAAAATGTTAGTCACTTTATATCCACAAACATATTTTAAGACAAAATGTGTTGTGCCTCAAAAGTAATGACTGCTTTACTTCTATGGCTCATAATGTAGCCCTGAGAGTAAGTCACAAAAATGAATTTCAAACTGAGGAACATCAGTGGTATTAGTAAATAATATGAGGACAACACATATTATGTGTTGGAAGAAGGCAACACAGATTTGAATGTGATCATTTTATACAATTACTTATGCCTTTACTTTCTAGTTGCTAAATCTCCATTACTTCTAGAAAATACCTTAGCTTCTTATAAAACAGGAAGTGTGGAATGGCTTTACACCTTTACCTGCATGCTGCTTCTAAACTCATGAAAATAAAAAAGGTAATTATCTTTCCTCTGTTTATCCTATTTTGTTTTGTAAGAAATATATACAAGTATTTCAAGTAATTGCTTGCTATGACTTTTTTTGTTTTTTCCTGTTGCAACTCTCCAAAATAGTAGTCCTTTGATGACTTTATATAGAAAATGTCTGCTGGGCATTCCTGTACTGTAGTCTGAATCTTAGTATATGACAGTAGAATAGATTCATAGAGAGTAGAACTGAGATTAGGTTGGCATGATGACCCAAAACATTCAGTAATTAAAATAAATAATATTTAACATAATATAGTAAGCAAATCAAAATTAATGCCAAAAATTTCATGGGGTGCAAAAGAGCTAAGTTTTAGATTAAAACAGACTAATAGCTGTTTGCCAACTTATGTTGTTAGGCAGGGACACATCCTTTACAATCAGCCAGAAGTTACTGGGCTCTGAAGATGTTGTATCCTTGCTAGGTGGGTTTATGAGGGTCTAAATTGATGGTGGAACAGATTAGACAATGTAGACTTGACTATATAGTTTGTTTGTTATTGCTGAGAATTTACGAACTTTTCCCAGTTGTTTCTAAATACAGGAAGGTATTTTGATAAATGTGTGCAAGGGGACATGTGTTCTCAGCTGCCTTTTGTTTTTTGCTGCAAAACAGTAAACAGACACTCTTTTAGCTCCTAAAAAGTTATATGTGCAGCATTGACCCTTATTTAACATTGCATGGGAGAATAGAGTGTCAGATAGTTGTGTTGGTAGAAATCAGCTTGAATATCTAGGCAAAACTGTTATCATCTTTACATTGTTACGATCTTTCTGAGTAAGTGAGGGTACATAACAAGCAAAGACAGTGTGGAAGCATAAATATCAAGAGATACAACTATACTGTACTATTATAAGTAGAAAATTCTGTCTGTTCTTGGAAATTTAAATGAGCTTACTCTTTATTCAGTGTATGATCTGATTGAAATTATTTACATTTCAAGTATTTGTGTCTACTGTGGATCTTGTTTTGGCTGTTTAGCCTAAAATGATGGTTCCCTTTGTTATTTCTTGTATACTATATACAACCTCTATTAGCATAATCACCTTGATTAACATCAAATGAGGAGTAGAAAGGAATATGGTTGCTGAAAAAACTGGCTGATATTTACAATGATAAAAGTTTGTATTACATGAGTCTTCAAATCATAGCATTCAACTTCAGTTCTAAAATTTTAGAAGCATCATTGGAAAATAGAATCTTGGGTATAGATAAATATACAAATATACAAAGGTACTTTAGACAAAAATGCAGACCTGTTCCATATAAGAATAAATATTGCTGTACTTATATATTTACTGGAAAGCACTATAATAGAGTCACTGGAAACACAAGCTTTAAAATTATTTGGAGATATGTGTTAATCCTGGCTTTAATTATTAATTGTATAATTCTAAGTTGCTGAACTTCTCCAGTTTTGTCATTTGTAAAATGGGAATAATGATATAATATACTTGATGGACTGGTAGAAAAAAATTAATGAAACCTTATATATAATGTTTTTGACACAAACTTAGGCAAATGAAAACATGTTTTCTAAATACTATCTACAATGTCTTCTCTGATTTTTTGTGTTTCATTGCTTGACATCATTATCTGTTCATAGTTCTGCATTTTATTTTATACTATCTTCACTAATACCTTTCACTGCTTGTTATGTTATTGGCGTTTGTGACTTTACATTCCTCCTTATTTATGTAGAAAGATTTTGAAATTTTCTTTAGATATTTTTCTTTCTTTCTGTTTATATTGTCCCATTTCTAATATGAAATGATTTGAATAATTTCAGGACTTCCGTCTGCAGTATTAAATAGAAATGTGTTTAAAGTGAAAAATGTCTTCAGATTGAATATTTCAAATGCAAATTAGATAAGCTTACCTTAACAAAACAAAGATTATCTACATGCAAAATTTCAATTTTGATAAGATAGTCAATATAGTTCATTACAAATGGCCAAAAATAATAATGTATTATGATAGTAACATTCTCATTAAAAATAAAAATAGTTAAAAATTAAAATACTTTTTTGATAAGGTTTTCCTGAAAATGTTTTTTTGACAGATATCAATAAAGGCAGAGAGGATAGTTGTTAGGCTGTTTATTATCTGGGAAAATGCAATGAAATTCAGCAATGTGATTATATAAGAGCTGATCCTTTTCTGCTGCTGCCAATCATGAGGAATAATTACAAACATTTCCTAACATTGTCTTCTAAGAATATACCATTAGGATCAAATTCAAATGAAGTGAAATTTAAAAATGAATGTACTATGAAAAATGTTTATTTTTCTTCTTTTTCCCTATGCAATAATTACATTGGAAGTGAAAAGTCTAGTATCAGCAGTTCAGTAGGATCAAAAAGAACCCAGGATTTTTCTATCATTTTTTCTATAATCCTTGGAATTTGGAACTTTTAGTCTTATGTTTGTTATCTCATTGTTACAAGAAGTGTTCTGTGGTTCCAAATATAAAAACCTTATTCTCAAGCAGAGATACAAGCTGGGGCAATCTCACATTTCTTCTTTGTGCAATTATCTTTCCATAAAAATACTTAGTAAAATTGTTCTTTTTCTCTTCCATGAGAAATCGTTAATTCTCATGACCATTCTCTAAAAAAGAAATTTGAGGTCCACTTTCTGGGGGAACAAAGATTTTTGCTTGATGCCTTAAGGAAATCAAAGATCTGTTAGTTAGCAAGGAAGTACTGTGTCAGTAACCAATTGCATCTGCCACATAGGTATACACACACACACACACACACACACACACACACACACATACACGCACACTTTACTCTTTAGGAAGAGACAAGAAATTTTTAAAGGTACATCATCTTTCTTCACAATAAGTTCCTATTTGTTCATTTGAACATATGCTTATAAGTCACAGTTAATACCTCTTTGGTCAGTTTGAAATACATAACTAATTTTCAAGGTAAATAAATAAATATAGGATCCCAGGCAGGTCCAGGACAGATCAGCCTATTTGTGCAGAGACCAGGCCGACTCAGATCAGCCCCAGCAATCCCCGAGGAGCCTAGACCCAGGTCCATAGACCCAGGACCACCATGCCAACTAGTGAGGAGCCCAGGCCCAGGCCCTGGCACAGGACTGCCCATCATGTTGAGAACCAATCCTGCACATCACAGTGCTTCATCTCCAAACAGGCTACCCAAAGCCATCATTGGGCTTGCCCATTCAGCCCATCTCTAAAAGTGGTCATTGCCATCTTGGGATACCTCCAGCACTGTCTCAGGTTACCCCTGCTGTTGCCACCACCCTCTTTAGTTGCAGCAGCTTCTATCTTGAGACACCATCTGGTGGCTGGAAGCTCAACATCAAGGTACTATGGGTTTGATGCTACCCAACCACCAACCACGGTCATGGCCACTTCCATCTAGGGACAACAGCCAGGACATGGAAGGCCATCACCAAGGCTGCCCCAGAGATGCCTGACACACACCACACAGCCCACTGCCCAGGAGAGGCCCGACCCATGCCCCGCACCTCTCCTATTGAGAGGAACTGCGTGCTGCTGTTCCCTATTTACTAAAATGTGAGCCCTCCCAAACCACCTCCATTTTGTGACATAGCAGCCACCACCATAGCCCTCCTCATGTGGTAATGTCCACCCTGGGACATCAGAAAGGGCAAGAAAGCATCTGTCCATTGCAGTACCTCACACCATACGGCAACATCACCAAATAGGCTACCCAATGCCATCGTGAAGCCCATCCTTCCAGCCCCATCTCTGAAAGTGGTTGCCTCCATATTGGGACACTTCCACCACCATCTTGGGTTACTTCCACTACTGTCTCTGCCATCTTTGGCTGGGGAAGATTGCACCTTAGGACACTGACTGAGGCGTGGAAGCCCAACATCAAGATAACTACTGGCTTGATACTACTGCCAGCACTAACTAGGGGCCTGGCAATTTCCATCTAGGGACAACAACCAGTTCTTGGGAAACTATCACCAAGGTCCCTGTGGGCCCATTAGCACCAGAGGTATTTCTCCTCAGTGTACTAACAGACACCATCCTGTTGCAGAGGCAGTAGGGAGCTTTGCATGAGGTAACCTCTCCCTCTTTTTTATCATGCTAATAGCTAAATTCTTTTGATTACCCTTTCAATAGTCCTATAATCTAATATCTCTATATTCTCACATCCTATCTCATAAACACCACAGCTTACTCACCCCATTGAACATTAGAAATGGTAAACCCTTATGCGTATCTATTGGCAATATGGTACAAGATAAACAAACACATAATTTCTGTTTATAGTGATAAAACTATAAGTGTAAAATTGTGTAAAATTAGAAGCTAATTGATTTATGGCAACACATTGGTTGCATTGAATGCTGTAAACATTGATATCCCTCCTTAAAGGTGAGATATTGGTAACCTGCAGGGACACCACAAGATTATAGTGTAGAAGCTGCAATACCTCAGAACTGCACTGCAAGGGAGGAAGACACATAGACAATATGAAAAAGCAGGGAATAAAGTGCCCCAAACAAAGCAAGATAGTACAGCAATAGAATCCATTGGCAGCACAGTGGATGAAATGCCACATAAAGAGTTCAGAATGTACATAATTAAAATAATCCGTGAATTCAAGAATGACCTAAGTGAGCAAATACAGGCAAAAATAAATCACTCCAACAAAGAAATAAGAGAGTAAATATAGGTAGCAATAGACTATTTCAAGAAATAGAGATTCTGAAAAAAAATTAAAAAAAACAAAAAACAACAAAAAACACAAAAAAACAGAAATCTTTGAAATGAAGGAAACAATAAACTAAATAAAAAACTCAATAGAAAGCATCACCAACAGACTAGATCATTTGGAAGACAAAACCTCAGATAACAAAAACAAATTGTACAGTCTTGAAAATAAAGTTGACCACACAGTGAAGATGGTAAAAAACCATGAACAGAACATTCAACAATTATGACATAACATTAAATGACCAAACTTAAGATTTATTGGGATAGAGGAAGGCAAAGAGATTCAAAGCAAAGGAATGCTCAATTCTTCAATGAAATACTATCAAAAATTTTCCAAACATGAAGTGTGAATTAAAAAATCAATTCCAGGAGGCTTACAGGACACCGAATGTACAAAATTACAACAGATCTATACCAAGACATATTGAAATAAAAATACCTGGCATACAGAATAAGAATAGAATTTTAAAGATTGGAAGAAAGATGAATCAGATTACATATAAGGGAAGACCAATTTGGATCTCAGAGAATTTTTCAACCAGACCCTAAAAACCAGGAGGTCCTGAAACAACATATACCAAGCTCTGAAATACAATGGATGCCAACTAAGCTTAATTTTATCCAACAAAATTAAGCTTCAGATTTGAGGATGAAATAAAAACCTTTCATGATAAACAAAAGTTAAAAGAATTTACAGCAAGAAATCCTGCACTACAGAACATTCTTGTCAAAATATTCCACAAGGAGGAAATGAAAGACAACAATGAAAATCTGCAAAGGGAAGAACTACACTAAAGAAAAGGCCAATCAAAGGAGAAACTAACTCAAAGTAAAAACCAAAAATAAACCAAAATGACTGGGATTACAAACCATGTCCCAATAATAACACTGAATTTCAATAGCTTAAACTCATCAATCAAAATAAATAGACTGGTAGGTTGAATTAAACAAAAAATATCCAACAATATACTGCCCTCAAGAAATTCATCTCACAGGAAAAGACATCCACAGACTGAAGGTGAAAGGATGGGGAAAAATGTATCATTCACATGGACGCAAAAACAAGCAGGAGTTTCAATTCCCATATCATATAAAGTGGACTTCAAACCAAAGTTACTGGAAAGGGATAAAGAAGGACATTTTGTACTGCTTAAAGGAATCATACATCAACAAGACATAACAATCTTAAATATCTATGCCCCAAACAATGGGGTATAGATGTATATAAACACATCTATGTATATCAAACAAACCCTTCTTAACTTCAAGAATCAAATAGACCAAAACATAATAATACTGGGTAACTTTAACACACCTCTCTCATCAATGGATAGATATTTCAAACAAAAAATTAAAAAAAAAACTATAGAACTCAATAAAGCAATCAATAATTTAGACTTAGCAAATGTATATAGAGTATTTCATCCATCAACAAGTGAATACATTTTTTCCCAGCAGCACATGGGTCCTTCTCCAAAATAGATCATATGTTATGCCACAAAGCAAGTCTTAGCAAACACAAAAAAATAGAGATATTACCCTGCATTCTATCTGACCATAATGAAATGAAACTAGAAATCAATGACAAATTAAAAAATAGAGACTAAATAATATGCCATTGAATGATGCATGGATAACAGAAAACATCAGGGAGGAGATAAAAAAAATCTTAGAGGTAAATAAGTACTCTGATACAACATATCAAAATATCTGGGAGACTATGAAGGCAGTGCTAAGAGGAAAGTTCATTTCATTAAGTCATTCAATAAAGAGGTAAAAGTCAATGAATAAATGACCTGACATTACATTTCAAAGCCCTAGAAAAAGAAGAATAAACCAACTCTAAAAGTAGTAGAAGACAAGAAATAATTAAAATTGGAGTGGAAATCAATAAAATTGAAACAAATGAAGCAATACAAAAACTTGACAAAACAAAAGCTGGTTCTTTGAAAAAATAAATAAAATTGAAAAACCCTTAGTCACTCTAACAAAAGGAAGGAGAGAGAAAACTCAAATTACTAAAATTCATGTTGAAAAAGGAAATATCATGACAGACAGTATCAAAATACACAAGATAATTACAAACAATTCTGAAAATACGTACTCCAGTAAAATAGAAAACCTCCAAGACACTGTCAAATTTCTAGAGGTATATGATCTACCCAAACTGAATCAGGAGGGCATACACAACTTAAACAGATCAATTTCAAGCAAGGAAGTAGAAGACGCCATCGAAACCTTACCAACCAAAGCCCAGGACCAGAGGGATTCTCAGTCGAGTTCTACAAGATGTACCAAGAAGAATAAATACCATTACTCCTCAAATTATTCCATGAAATAGAAAAGGAAGGAACCCTTCCAAACTCATTCTTTGAGTTTAGTATCACCCTGATACCAAAACCATACAGAGACACATCAAAGAAAAATTTTCAGACCAATATCCCTGATGAACAAAGATGCAAAATTCCTCAATAATATTTTGGTATATTGCATACAAAAACATGTTGAAAAAATAATGCACCATGACCAAATGGGTTTTATTTTAGGGATCAAGTTTGGTTCACCATATGGAAATCAATAAATGTAATCCATAACATCAATACACTTAAAAACAGGAATCATATGATTTTGTTAATTGATGCAGAGAGAGCTTTTGACAAAATATAGCACCCTTTCATGTTCAAAACAGTAGAAAAACTAGGGATAGTAGGAACATACTTCAACATTCTAAAAGCTATCTATGCTAAACCCAAGACCAACATCATCCTAAATATTGGAAGCATTCCCTCTAAAACCTGGAACAAGACAGGGATGCCATCTTTCACCACTTCCATTCAACATTGTCCTTAAAACTATAGCCAGAGCAATTAGACAGATGAAAGAAATTAAAGGGATACAAATAGAAAAGAAGAACTCAAACTATCATTATTCATTGATGACATGATACTGTACTTAAAGAATGCAAAAAATCCCACCAGAAAAATTCCAGAATTAATAAATGAATTAAATAAAGTAGCAGGATATAAAATTGATACCCACAAATCAAATGTATTTCTATACATCAGTGATAAAACCTCTAAAAGAGAAATTAGGAAAACTACCCTAATCACAATAGCCTAAAAAAAAAGCAACAAAATAAAATACTTGGGAATCAATCTAACAAGAGAGGTGAAAGAACTCTATAATGAAAACTACAGACCATTAAAGAAAGAGGAAGACTTTAGAAGATGGAAATATCTCCCATGCTCTTGGATAGGCAGAATCAGTATTGTCAAAATGGCCATACTATTCAAAGCTCTATATAGATTCAATGCAATTCTAATTAAAATCTCACCATTATTCCATATAGAAAAAGTAGTCATGAAATTCATTTGGAAATATAACAGATCCAGAATAGCCAAAGCAATCCTTAGCAAAATGAGTAAGCAAGAGCAATCATAATACCCGATAAACTATACCACAAAGCTATAATAATTAAAACAGCATGACATTGGCACCAAAATAGACATGTAGACCAATGGTACAGTATAGAAGACACAGAGACAAACCCACATAAATACATTTATCTCATACTAGACAAAGATGTCAACAACATACATCAGAGAAAAGATAGCCTCTTCAACAAATGATGCTGAGAAAATTGGAAATCCATATGCAGCAAAATGAACATAAACTCCTATCTCTCAACATACACAAAACTCAACTCAAAGGGGAACAAAAGCTTAGGCATTAAAACAGATTGCCTGCACCTAATAGAAGTAAGTCCCAATCTTCATCATGTTAGTTTAGGCCTCAAATCCTTAACAAGACTATAAAGTGCAAGAAATAAAGTCAAGAATCAATAAATAGGATGGATTCACACTAAAAAGTTTCTTCTCAGTAAAAGAAAAAATCAATGAGGTGAAGAGAGAGCCTACATTTTTGGAGTAAATTTTTTGCCATACACATGTCAGATAGAGCACTGATCTCCAGGATATATAAAGAACTCAAAAAACTTAACACCAAAAAATCAAAAACAATCCAATAATAAATGGTCTAACAAGCTGAACAGACTTCTCAGAAGAATACAATCAATCAACATATATTTTACACAATGTTCAACATCTGTATCCTTTAGAGAAATACAAATCAAAAGTATTCTAAGATTTCATCTCACTCTAGTCAGAATGGCAGTTATCAAGAATAAAAGCAACAATAAATGTTGGTGAGGATGTGGGAGAAAGTACATACTCATACATTGCTGGTGGGACTGCAAATTGGTGCAACCACTCTGGAAAGCAGTATGGAGGTTCCTTAGAAAACTTGGAATAGAACCACCATTTGACCCAGCTATCCCACTCCTCTGTCTATACCCAGAAGTCTTAAAACAGCATACTACAGTGATGCAGCCACCTCAATGTTTATAGCAGCACAACTCACAATTGCTAAACTGTGGAAGCAACCTAGATGCCCCTCAATAGATGAATGGATAAAGAAACTGTAGTATCTACACACAATGGAATATTATTCAATATTAAAGGAGAATAAAATTATGGCATTTGCAGATAAATGGATGGAGTTGGATAATATCATTCTAAGCCAAGTAAGCCAATCTCAAAAAACCAAATGCTGAATGTTCTCTCTGAGAAGTGGAGGAAGAATTGAGGAATTTTGATTGGGCAAAGGGGAGGGAGGAGAAGTCAGAAGGTGTGGTGGCAGGAAAGATGGTGGAATGAGATGGACATCATTACCCTAGGTACATGTATGACTGCACATATGGTGCAACCCTACATCATGTACAACCAGAGAAATGAAGATTTGTGCTGTATTTGCATACAATGAATCAAAATGAATTCTGCTGTCATATGTACCTAATTAGAGTAAATATATTAATTATTATAAAAGATGTCTTCAAGTAATCAATTAGGGTGGAAGTAGTGATGTTTGACTCTTGACTTGGTTATTTTCAACGGGAGTGCATTTCCCCTGCCCTTCTGCTTATGATATCTTGAAAGTTTTCATAAGTCCCTTCTGAGTATCTTTAATTTTGTTTCCTCATTTATTTTGTGCATCTAGTGGAAGTTTATAACACTTTGACAGCTAAGTTTGCCATACAGATCAGAGAGAGGCTATGAACAGGTCTGCTGAGGAGTTTGGATCAATCTCTACTCAGTGGGAGTGTAAATATGGAACAGTTTTGTTTGTCTTTAACCACACCTTCTCAAGATGAAAAGCCAAGCATCTTACCCTATACCTTTAGGAGATCTTTAGCCAATTTCATTATTTTCAAGTAACTCTGATTGTTAAATATATGTCTATAAAAGCACATGCAACTATTGCCCTGTTTGTTTCAACACTTAACTCTTAGGTTTCCAAACTGTCATGTGAGAAGTCTGGCTACTCTGAGGCTGCCATAAGAGAGAGATCATCTGTTGATGCTCAGATCACAAATGCCATTCAGTTCAGTCTTCCAACTTTACCTGTCAGTTGACTGGTTATGTCAGTCTTGGAACTCCTTGTCCAATCCACTTGCTGGATGAATACAACAATGTACCGTCCATTGCCATGTGAAACTAATATTAGCTCAGGCACTCCATCCAGATTCTTACCCACAGAATTGCAAAGAAATATGAAAGTGTTATTTTATACAATCCATTTCAAGGTTGTTTTTTGGTAAAATGGAAATGAATAACGGAAGATTACAAAGAAATCATAAACTGTATATTTTAGAATGTAGCATTATAGGATATATGAGGATATAGACTATATGAGGATATAGACTTTCAAGTCTCTTAGGGTGGGAGTGAAGGAAAGAAAAAAATACATAAATTCTTTTTATCTGTCCCACCACTTTTAGGGTTGAATTGCACTGATAGTAAAGGCAACTGTCTGAAGGCCAAAAATAAATAAGTAAACAAATAAACAAATAAATATGGAAATGGAAGAGCAAGGAGAATATATATGCAGGGGAATAAGATGGGGAATAAATAAAAAGCATATAAACATGCTATTCTGTACTGAAAGGCTGATCATGATGCTAGCTCTAAACTCCTTGGCAACAAAGAAGAAGAGAAAAAAAAAGATTGAATGAAGACATTCATAATATTCATAATACAGAAATATACTTACAGCTCAGGGGAAACAACTAATCTGGAGAAGTCCAGAAGCATTTTCCCCGTGGGTACTAATAAAAAGAATAACATATTACCCAGTGAATCATATTTTAACTAACTTACTGCCCCATTTCTCAGGGGCAATTTCTTATGAGCGTGTTCAATTTTTACAACCAATCACCTGTGTATAATTCTGCAAACATAATTCTTGATCAGGGTCAATAGACCTGGCAAATCCAGACACAGAATCATAGAACAACATGTAATAAATCAATCTTTCTCTCATTTGCAAGCTGAAGTTCTTAAAGAGAGTAACACATCCAGGGAAAGCAGAAGTCAATATATCTGGGCCCACAATAAACAACACATTTGATCATTTAGGTTGGTTGTTATTTTTAAAGTTGTTTTTAAAGCTTCTAACATTCAAGGTCTCAATGAACTAATGTTTATCTTAATTTTCCACTTGTGGGATTTCAGCATCTATTAAACAATAACAACAAAAAATTAATTTGAGACAAAATAGAGATCATGGATTCAATTATGCTCAGGGAAACCAGGATTGCTATTTAACTTTCTATTTTGTAAAATTTACTTTCTTCTAGGTATTTCCTAAAAATCAAACTTTTTAGTTAGGAAATGCCCTTCTGGGCAATCATGTCAAAAGATTACTTTTGGTCCTGACCACTGACTTTTGTATCTCTAAGTAATTAAATATTTAGGAAGTTAATTCATTCTCAACCATTAATTTTCATCTCAGGTTAAGTGGTTTGTCTTTTGACTTCATTTCAAATTACTAGGACCTGAACTTAGACATCACTTCATAAAAAGTCTCAAGGTTCCAGGAGCCCCAATTATTATTATTATTCTTCTCATGAGGTGACCATTCAGGCTGCATAAAGAACATCTTTTAAGTACAACCTTTGAACCTTCTATGAGACACATACAGACAAAAACAGAGCTAATTTGTAAGATTTAGAAGATATGCTATTGTTTTTTGAAATAGCATTTCCTTTCCTATGAGAAGCATATCTAACAACTTAAAATAATCCTCAAGTTTTATTTTTATTCATTGGTAAGGATTTCTCTGGATAATGTCACCATGTTTTTAGTTTACAAGCAAGCAACAAAAAGGAACTTTTTAAATTAAATCATTAGTTTATTTATTGCTTGTTGAAAAATTTACCTTGAAAATACTAAGAAAATATTTGAAGAGTTTAGATAAGAAACTACAATTTGATTAGCTTACTAAGTTAGGTGTGTGAATAGAAACATCATATTAATTTCAAAAGGTCATCAGAGTGTAGATGCACAAATACAGGTGCAACTAATTAACCTCTTGAGCAACTGATTCATTGATCATATGTGCACATAATGAAATAGAAAAAGAAGGAATTTAATCTTAAATTATATAAGTTTTCCAACTACATTGTAATCAAGTTAAAGGTATCAACCTAGGAGAGCAGAGCCAAGATGACTGAATAGAGATGCCTTTCATGCAATTCTTTCACAGAAAAGAGTTAAGACAACAAAATAGAAACCAAATTTTGAGGAGAATAAAAAGGGGATAATTCTGGAAATTAGCAAAGAAATGATATGAAATCTAAACTATATGGAGAACTAGAAAGGCACCTAAGAGTAAAGAATGAAGTTATTTACAAATACAATTTCTAATGGCTCCACAACCTGAGGGCAGGGGACCCAACCCCACAGCAAAAGGTAAGCAGGAAAGTGCCAGTAATCCTGATTATAGTAGCCGACTGGTAATTCTAAATGCAGAAGAACCCCATGGTACTTACACATTTTAAATATACTCTGGGGAGCTGGATGGTCTAAAAGTGACTCCTCTACTCTAAAGAAACTACTCACTTTGGATCTCCCATAACTCTCAGACCATAATTGACCACAAAAGTCATTTCTGGAGTCCATCTGGGCTTTAGGACTAGTAGACGAATGGCTGATAACTTCCAAAAGCCTTGGATTGAAATATGCCTCACCAGGGAGAAAAAGATCCCACTCAGTGTATGTACAGCAATTGTACCACCCTCAAGTCAGAGATTCATTTGTGCTTGCCCCACAGAATTAGGGAATATGTGCTCCCTGGTCCATTACCTTGGGATTGTAGCCACTATTGCACATTCTGAGAATCACCTACTTCTGTTCATTAGGATCTAGGAAGGTTCCCAGCCAAGACCCACACCTCCAGGAACAGGTTACCAGTGTTTTTTTTGGTTTTTTGTTTGTTTTTTGGTAGTGCTAGAGATTGGACCCAGGGCATTGTGCATGTGAGGCAAGCACTCTACCAACTAAGCTATATCCCCCGTCCCCCTACTAGTGGTTTTATCCCTCACCAACATCTGAGCTCATCTGACAGGTCCTAGAGAAGATATGTTCTCTAGCCCACAAGCTAAGGACTGCAGCTGCTTTTGTAAAGTCCTGTTTTCACCTGCAACTGTTCATCAGGAGCTGGTAAATTTCTACCTAGCCCCTCAGCTCCAGGAATGCATATGGCAATCAATGACTCCATGATCTGCCAACACCTGCACTTACCTGGCAGGATCTAGTGAAGGTATTCTCCCTTGTACATGGCATTGGGATCATTGTTGCTAGTACAGAAAGCTTTTGCCTCACTGAACTCTGTACCTGGGGAACAAGGGAAGAGCCCATTCATGTTCTTCAGCTTTAGGACTTTAACTGCCAAAGCCACAAAATCTATATGATCATCTTAACAGATGGAGAAAAAGCATCTGATAAGATTCAACATCACTTCATGACAAGAATTCTCAACAAATTAGCATAGGAGGAACATAGTTCAAAATAGTAAGGGTTGTGTATGAAAAATCCCAAGATGGTATCATATTGAACAGGAAAAAGCTGGAAGCATTTCCTCTAATATTAGGTACAAGTTTCCTCTTTTTTTGACACAGTACTAAAAGTCTTATCAAGAGAAACAAGCAAAGTGGATTCAAAGAAAGGAAGATACTTAATTTTTCCTGTGTATAGATGACATGATTCTATACATAGAAAAACTTCAATACTCTATCAAAAAATTCTTCATACTTATAAAGAAATTCAGTAAGTTTACAGGATAAAAAAATAAACATACAAAAAATTATAGTATTTTAAACATCAATAATAAAATTGCTGAAAAACAAATTAAGAAATTAATTTCATTCAAAATATCTGTAAAATATTTATAAATATATTTAGTCAAGTGAATTAAATATATTTATGAAAGAATTATAAAACACTGATGAAAAAAGTTATAAAACAAAAAATTAAAGAAATATCTTATATTCCTGTATTATAATAATATATTAAAACAACCATACTACTCAAAATGATTTATAGATTACATGTAACTCTTCTCAAAATACCAATGATTCCTTTCACAGAAATAGAAAAAAGAATCAGGAATTCATGTGGAGCCAGAAAAAAGCAAAAATAGCCTAAGTGATACTGAAGGGGTAAAACAAAACAAAACAAAACAATTCTGGAAGATCACAATACTTAACTTCAAAGCATACTACAAGTACACCAACTAAGACAGCATGGTATTGGCATGGAAGAGACATGCAGACACATAGATCAATGAGACAGAATGGAGAACTCCAAAATTAAGACATATTCATATTGTCAACTGATTTTTGACAAAAGTTCTAAGAATACACATTGGAGAAAAATCTGTTTTATAAATGCTACTGAAAAAATTGACATGTATGTGCAGAAGAGTGAAACTAGATCTATTTCCTTCACTGTACACAAAAATCAGCTCAAAATGGACCAAGAGCAAAAATGTTAAACTTGAAACCATGGAATTGCTTAAACAAAAGAAAGAAGAGACACTTCAAGACATTTATGAAGGCAACTGATTTTTACATAAGACCAAAAAGGCACAGTAACAGAAATAAAAATAGACAAATGGAATTATATAAGAGTAAGAAGTAGTTTTTCTTGTTTTTTTTTTTTTTTGAACAAAGGTGAAGATAAGATTGGCAGACTAAATCTGCTCTACTATCATGATTTCACACATCCTCAGTCCATTTTATAAATTGTATTGTTTCTTCTTCTGGTGTTTAGCCTTCTTAAGGTCCTTCTATATCCTGAATATGAATTTCTTATTGCATAAATAGTTTATGAATATTTTCTCCCATTCTTTAAATTGTATCTTAATTTTGAAAATTATTTTGCTGCACAGAAACATTCTTACTCTGATATAGATCCATTTGTCTATTCTTACTTATTTATTTTTGTCTCTTCATGAGAGTGATATTATTGTATTTGGTCCTATCAGTATTATTCTAGTGAAGTAAGATTGTTTTATGAAATTAAAGTGCATTCAGGGCATAAATATTTATAAGTATTATATCTTGTTGTTAGTGTGTACTTTTTACCAATATGTAATGACCTTTATCTCTTCTGATTAATTTTGGCTTATCATCTGATTTATCTGATATGAGAGTAACTACTTCTACTTGCTTTGGATTCCATTTGCATGGAATATAATTTTTGGCCCTTTCATTTTCAATCTACATGTATATTTCAATATGCGTAAAGTGTTACTTTTTGGAGACAACATTCAGTTTGGTCTTATTTCTTTAATCCAATTTGCCATCATATGTATTTTAATTGGAGAATTAAGATCATTTACATTCAGCAAAAATAAAGTTGACCATAAATAAAAGGAGTTACGAAACCATAAACAGAATATTCAATAAATTTTGGATAGAATGAAGGGCCTAATTTAGGAATTATTGGGGTAGATAAAAGCTCTGAAATACAAGCTAAGGGAATGCACATCTTTTCAATAAAATATCAGAAAAATATTCCCAATCTTAAGAATGAGATGGAAATTCAAATACAAGAGGCATATAGAACTAAAAATATACCAAGTCACAATAGATTCACTCCAAAGTACATTATAATGAATAATTTTAAAAGCTTCAAGAGAAAAACAGTAGGTCACATTTAGAGATAAATCAACTCAGATTTAAAATAATTTCTCAACCCAGACCCTAAAGTCCAAGAAGGCTTAGAATAATGTAAATCAAACTCTGAAAGAAAATTTATACCAATCAAGAATACTATACCCATAAAAATTAAGCTTCATAATTGAAGATGAAAAAATGTTTCCATAGTAAACAGTGGCTAAAAGAACTCATAACCAGAAAGACTGTACTATGAACCATACCCAGTAAATTTTTTCATGAAGAAGAAATAAAAAATTAAAATCAGAAAATAAATAATTGAACCAGAAAAATAGTTTATTAGTGGAGGATCAAGTCAGGTTTAAATACTATAAATAAATCACAATGGCAGGAAATAAAGCCATCTCTCTATAATAACATTGAATGTAAGTGATCTAAACTCTTCAATCAAAAGATATAAATTGGCAGATTGGATTAAAATCCAGGATTCAACATTATACTGAATTTAAGAGACTCACCTCACAGGCAAAGTTGTCCATAGAATAGAGGTGAAAGGATAAGAAAAGACATCCATTGAAATGGTACTTATAAACAAGCAGGGTTAGCTATTTCATAGTGGATAAAATGGGCTTTAAGTCAAAATTAATCAGAAGAAACAAAGAAGGTCATTTCCTCTGCTTAAGGGAATCACAACAACAATATAAAATGATTGCAAATATCTATGCCCCAAATGATGGTGTATTTGCATACATAAAACAAACCTAAGAATCAGTCTACAAGGCAATAAAACTAGGCAATTTTTTAAAAAAAGTTTTTATAACTTCTTTACTTATGGAGGATTGAACCTAATGCCTCACAAATGCTAAGCAAGCGCTCAACCACTGAGCCACAACACAAGCTCAACATTGGGCAACTTTAACACACTTCTTACCACTAGATAGATCATCCAGACATAAACTAGTAAAGATTCTATGGAGATAAAAATCACAATTAATAATATGAACATAATAGAGATCTATAGAATATTTCATCCAGCAATAACAATTCATTTCTTCTTAGCAGCATATGGAACATTTTCTAAAATAGACCATATTTTAGATGACAAAGCAAATCTTAGCAAATAAAAATTAGACATAACTCCTTGTATCTTATTATATCATATTGGAATAAAATGAGAAATCAACAACAATACAAAAAACAGAAACCAATTAAACACCTAGAGACCAAATAATACACTTTTGAATGATAAATAAATAGCAGCAGAAACCAGGGGGAAAATATTTGTAAAAATTACAAATTAATGAGAATAGGGATATAACACATTAAAATCTCTGTGGAGGCAGTTCTAAGAGCAGGGTTTATAGCATTGTTTTCATACATCAAATGAATATGAAGTCAACAATTAAACAATCAAACATTACATCTCAGGACCCTAGAAAAATATCAACAGAACCAATAGTTGGCTTTTTAAAAAGATAAGCAAGATTGATGAACCTTTAGCCAAACTAACTGAAAGAAAGAGAATTACAAAAAAAGAAAAAACACTCAAATTAACAAAATTCATGATGCAAAAGTAAAATCACACCAGACACTACTGAAATCCAGATGATCATCAGAAACTATTTTGAAAATTTATATTCCAATATGATAGGAAATCTTGAAGATATTGAGAGATTTATAGACACATATTACCTATCCGAACTGAATCATGAAGATATAAAAAACTTAAACAAATCAATACCAAGTAATGAAATTGAAAGGACACTTAAAATCCTCCTAATAAATAAAGTCCCAGAACCAGACAGATTCTCAGGCAAGTTCTACCAGATTTTTAAGGAAGAACTAACACAAATCCTCCACAAATTATTCCAGGAAGTAGAAAATGAGGGAATACTGCCAAACTTATTTTAGCAAGCCAGTATCACCCTGATAACAAAACCAGACAAAGATAAATCAAGGAAAGACAACTTCAAGTCAATATCTTGGATGAACATAGATATAATGATCCTTAATAAAATATTGGCAAACTGCATCCTAAAGCATATGAAAAGAGCACACCGTGATGAGGTGGGTTTCATCCCAGGGATGCAAGCTTCGTTCATTAAATCAATAAATGTAATCACCACATATATATTCAAAGAAAGGAATTACATGATTATCTCAATAGATGCAGAAAAAGCATTTGGCAATCTACAGCACTCACTCATGTTTAAAACGCTAGAAAAACTAGGGATAGAAGGAACTTAACTCAATATTATAGAAGCTATATTTGACTAACCCAATGCCAACATTATATTGAATGGATAAAAACTGAAAAAATTTCTTCTAAAACCAGGAACAAGACAAGGATGCCCATTTTCACCACTCCTATTCAACATTTTTCTTGAAACTCTAGCCAGAACAATAAGACAAGAAAAGAAAATTAATGGGATACAAATAGGAAAAGAAGAGCTGAAATTATCTGTTTGCTGATGGCATCATCCTATATTTAGAAAACCCCAAAACTCCCTCTGAAGACTTCTAGAGCTCATAAATGAATTTAGCAAAGTAGCAGGATATATGATCAATACTCATAAATCAATTGTATTCCTATACACCAATGATGAGTCAGCTAAAACAGAAATTAGGAAAACTATCCCATTCGCAATAGCCTCAAAAATAAAAAAAATAAGATAAAATAAAATACTTGGGAATAAATCTAACAAAGGACGTGAAAGACCTCTGTAATGAAAACTAGAGGACAGTGATGAAAGAAATTGAAGAAGATCTCAGAAGATGAAAATATTTCCTATGTTCTTAGATAGGCAGAATTAATATTGTCAAAATATCTGTACTACCAGAAGTGCTATACAGATGTATTGCAATTCCTATTAAAATTCCTATGATGTTATTCAGATACTGTCTTCCTTTCAAATAAGCTCTTAATTCCTCAAGGACAAAATCTCTCTATACATAGTTCTAACAAAAACTGGCAAAAGAATAAAGTTTGATATCTGTATCAGTGCTTATTATCATTATGAGGAATTCAGATGCAACAGTAAAAAATGATTTATTTCTCAATTTTTCCAATTGTCTGTAGTTAACTTTTTTTTCCTATATAAACTGTAACATATGGGGACTTCCAGAAGAAGCACAGCTGTGTTAATGATCATCTGTCCCTCATCCTTCTAGGAGTTAAAAAGAAATCATTTAAGTAAAACTAGAAGAAAGATATAATTTTCAGATTTCAAAATAAGAATAAAGCTAACTAAAAACAACTTAATAGGACAAAACAATGAAATCAGAAGAAGTAAAGTAAGTTAAACACATGAAAAATGGAGAAAGGGCTAAGGGGTGGCAGATTTCAGAATACATCAGCAAAACAAACTTCCTGAAGTTGAGTGCATTATCAAAAAGTGAAAATATGAAACCTCTTCAGGGAAATAATCACAGTGGATATCCGGGTGCAAAGAGCCAGCAGAAAAAAGCACTTCTGAACACAAAGTATTAGGAAAAGAAAAGGCAGAGCCACAAAAGGCACACAAGAGCTATATTTGCTAGAAGTCTCCCTCACAAACCAAAAGCAGGTTTGTTTAGTGAGTGCAGAAAGTGACCCCTGTGTTTTTTCACACACTCCATGGAAAATCAAGGAAGTGACAACTGTTCCATTAAGAAAAGTAGCAGCACAACTTCTGTATAGTTTAGGAAAAAATGTAAATTTTAAAAAGATAAACCAATATTTCCCATAATCTCTTGTTTTCATAAAGCAGATAAACATTATAAATTCAAATTCACCAAGCTTTTTTTTGTTTTGTTTTGTTTTGTTTTTTTAAAAAGATAAAGCAATCACTTCTGCAAAGGAAACAAGAACCAGGGTTGCAAAACCTCAAGAAAGTGATGCCAAATAATAGGATGAGATGAAACAAAAGTGTTAAAATTATAATAAAAGATGAGAAAAAAAAGTGCAAGAATAAAATGAATAATAGAGATTCCTTTATGTATTGACAAAAATGATATCTATACACTATTAAATTGGGAGATGGCTTTTATACTCTGAATGCAGAAATATAAATTGGTGCAATATTTATGGAGGTCATTTTGACAAAATTAATTAAAATTGCACATAAATATCTACTTTTACAAACAACTTTATTTCTTTTTTTTTAAATTTTTTTTTTTTTAGTTGTAGATGGACACAATATATTTATTTATTTATTTGTATGTGGTGCTGAGGATCGAACCCAGTGCCTCACGCATGCAAGGCAAGCGCTCTACCACTGAGCCACAATCCCAGCCCCAACAAACAACTTTATTTATAAGAATACATTCTATAAATATTTTGGCACTATAGAAATAATTCATGAAAAAGGTTATTTCCCCAATATTATTTGTCAAAATAAATACTAAGAAATAAAGCAGATGTTTATAAAAATAGGACCATTTAAATTATTGTATATGAAAACAGAATAGAATGACATTCATCTATAAAAAAATAATGTTGGAATCTCTCCATGTTACAAATATAGAAAGATCACTAAGATATATTAAAAATAAAAAATATATTAAAAATATAAAAAATAATCAACAAAATAGCATGAATACTACTTTTAAAACTTTTTTACATAAAAAGGATAGATTTCTATACTTCTGTGAGCATAAGCATAAGGAAGACTAATGATAAATAATGGTTACTGTCACTTTTAGAGGAGGTGACAAGAAAGTAGGTATATATGAACATATCTGATGGAAATTCTTTTCACTTTACATATTTTAAAAAGTCATTAACTTTTTCTGAAAAAACTTATTGAAAGATATAGAAATATAAATGAGTGGTATTACAAAATCAAATCTGATGAGTGCTGCTGTGAATGCTTAGTTTTATAACATAAATCAATATAATTTAATATTGAGAATTGTTCGGCAGCATTCCTAGACCCCTCTCCTGATGAAGCAAGATGATTCCCTTCAATTATTTATATAATTTGGCTTTGTGTCTTAAATTTTATAAAAGTTCAGCAGAATATTTTTATGTGGATTATTTGCATAACACCTCATGATTTTGATTTATATGGCTAAGAATACCCTAGTAGACTGCAAGCTCTAGGAGGGCAACAAATTTGCCTGCTACTTTCATTTCCTTTTTTTCAGGTAGTGGGGGAAAATCTGCCATACACTAAGAGCTCAATAAACATTTGATATAGTGAATTCATGTGGGAGTATAGGAACAAGGACCTTTAATGCTTGGGGGCAAATAGAGCATTTGCTTTCCTTTCAAGCCATTATTTATCATTTGCTTTAATGGAACATGTCTCCCTGGGGGTGTATCCTCACTCCAGCGTTTTTACTTTTTACCTGCCAGCACTTACTGCTACTGTGTTCAGCAGTATCAACATTGAACATGCAGCTATCTATTGAATAACTCAAACTAGGCCATCTTGCCTTTGTGGCTTGTTTTTTCTGAGTCATTCTCTTCTGTAGTCACTCTGTATTCCAGGAAAATCAGGTAAGACAAATAAACACTGTGGAACAAGAGACGAACCTCCTACACAAACCCACTTCTTGGACAAGGCCCTCCTTGACTAATCCTGAGATAATGACCACAATCTGACCAGAATCACCACCTATGGAAGCCCCTACCTTTTCCTATATACCCTAAGCCTATTAGCTCCTAGGAGAAGCCAGAATTCCAGTTCCTTCGCTGCTGTTTTTCTCCCCAGTGTTGTCACACTTGATAATTTCTTTCTTGCTTTTACCATGATTCATTTCTTCCATTGGCTTTTAAGATGGATGGATGCGTGGCCAGACCTGGTTCATTGGAACCTCCAGAGTTGGTCCCCTGACCGAAGGTACCAGTACAATTTGAGGATGAACTTCAAATCAAGACTTTTTGTGGTTATGTGGCTAGTATTATTTTGGCATGTAGTTTAGTTCATATAGTTCAGGCCTCATTCAGTCTGACCTTCATGTCAATGGAGATCTTTCAGAAAGTCTCAGGATCTTGGTGCTCATAGGATCCTCAGAACCTTGCAAGAGAATCAAACACCTGGACAGTGATCCATAGAAAGCCCTTGTAATAAAACGTAATCATTGTGTGTGTGTGTGTGTGTGTGTATGTGTGTGTGTGATTTCTATATGTTATGCTTAGGCGTATTATTGAGTCTTCAAAACAAAAGATCCTCAGTGGAACAGCTCTTTCAAAACCACAAAGGAAGGTACTGTGTCGTCTGTTAGTCCTTTCTTATCCCAAGTGGTATCCTGTGACCTGTATCCTTTTTTTTCCTGCTTCTGTTTTTTTTTTAATTTTAGAAAAAATAAGTTTCACTAATTTTACAAATTTGTGAACATATATACACATAAATGTAATTAATAATTTTTGATTGGTTCTATTTTTGCTAATTGGGCTTTGTAAAAATTTTATATAGCAATTTCATAGAACCATGAAAATTGGTTTATATGAAAAATGCTAATGCATTTATGCCTGCCTTTCTAATATAACTAATTTCCATTTATATGCTTTTAGTATATGTCAAAGACAAGATCAATAGAAATGTTATCCCTCTGTAGTGTATCCTTCATTTAAATATTTGACATTTGCTGACAATTCACAAAATAGAAAGCAAAATAACCTATAGTCTTAAATTTGTTTTAAAATATAATCTCAAGAAAGAGAAAAGAACTGATGTCATCAGCTTATAGCTAGTAGGAACAAACATTCATGAAGAGGTACTTTATTATACTCAGACCTTGGAAATGCTCTTGAAATTGAATTTATAAAAACAGGAAGTTATGTTATTAGATTTACAGATTTTACAATGAAATCATCTGTAATGTATTTTAATGTATCCTTAGTTCTCCCATTAGAATACATATGTATTTTCAAAAATCATTTCTGCATTTGGATATTAGACATGTAATGTCTTAAGGTTGTCAACAGTTTTAAAACACTAGATATAGTTCTGTGAAAAATAAATTTTATTTATAGGAAGCAAGAAAGCTATCATTTGTACAAAATGCCTGGGCAGTGACAGTTAAACTCTACAAAGGGAAGGAATTCCTGTTCCTAGGGGTGTGGTGCTAGCTAGTCAGCTGGTCTGAGGCCTGGCTGGAGATGCTAAGCAAAAGAATAGGTTACGGCTCCAGGCCAGAGCCTTTCAAACAGAGAAGGAAACAAAGAAATAGCACTAGACTTTATAGACAGGCCAATAGTATAGTACGTTCTCCTATCCCTAGCAGTCCTGTTTTCCAACTCCCACCCCAAAACTAAGAAATAAATGAGAACCTCTTAGAGAACTTCCACAGCACACTATTGCAAAATCTCTGGGGTATGTTTTTATGAGAGAGAGAGACGACAGGAAGTTCAAGAAAAAGAAAGGAAAGGGAGGAGATGGCTGTGGGAGATTGGAAAAATGTACTAAATCTATCATTATGTTATTCAGGTAGTGCATCAGAAGACACAGAAGTTGACTTGAGCGTCTCTGAGGTGCCGATAGAGCAAAAGTCTTCAGGGAATTTACTAATATATGCTAGAGGACGTTTGTGTCCTTCATCATCAAATGTTCTGAGGGAATTTAGAGACCTGGAAAAAAAAGGACCAAGTCAAATTGGAACTTGTAGAGATTCACACATATTCTGATTATCAAATCTTAAAGTTATAACAATTTTTTTAATAGGCTGAGACAAAAAGGCAAAAGAATACCATCTCACAGGAAATTTATAAATTTAATATTATAAGGAGTTTTAGAATACTCAATCTGTATAGATTTTTGTTATGAGATAAAATTGTTCTTAGGGAAGTATTGACAAACTCACTCATTTGTTTATTCATCTATTTATTCCAAAATTTATTTAAGCAACTAACTTATTTCAAATATTTCAGGCATTATAATTTGTCCAGTGAGACATGTAGTAATGAATACCATATTTGAGCTATACTAAATTTGAAATAAATATAGGAATTATTTTACTTACATTCAAATGTCATACTATTGTAATTTATTTAATAAAAGTTTAAAATTAATCAATGGATCTATACTTCTATTTAATTTCCTTATGTGGAAACATTATATTTGTGAGTATTGACTATGGCTTTGAAGAAGTGTATATATGAGATTTCTCACTTTTTCGACATAAACAGAAGTTTACCATAAAAGATCACAAAAGATATGAGGTAAGACCATCTAGGGAAATCTCAAAGATGGTGTTATGATATAAAAATTTGATAAACTAGTAATAGTTTTACCAAAAGAATACATTAATAAAATTGTAAGGCCACTGAGCTGTGAAGACTCCTATCTCTGCAGTCAAGACACTAAAGTTATATAGCAGAAAGTGCTGCTTATTCAACAATACTCATGGTTTTCTTAATCCTTTTAACAATACAAATATCATTTCTATGTATGATCTGGTAAAAAGCATGCCCAACTACCGAAGATACTTCCCAGACCCTTTTGAACAGAGGACATACATACACTGTGAATAATTTCTAGTTTATGAATTATAAGAAGTTATAGATAACAGTCTCCAATTCTCTGTTGCTCTATCCCTTTGTCATGGAATTATTGACTGTTAGAGATTCTACTTTAGACTCAGTGTGTGTTAAACACTAATCTGTGCCTAGGAAACCTTGTAGTGAGATAAGAATGTCTCTAAGATAATGTGGTGAGGAAGGAAATGGAGAGGAGAAGCTGGTCACTTCCCCTATCTCCAATATTTAGGAGAGGATCTAAACAGTGACCCTGGTTGTATAGTAAAGAAACATATTCATAAAACATCTGGTGAAATCCACATATGCAGTGGACATGCAACTTATCCTATATACCTCTCCTGCTTGTAGGCACAGTGTGGCCCTCCACTGTGTCCAAGCCCACTGTTGCTGAGGCGTCCACAATTTCTCTGTTGAGTTCTTCAAGTTATTCTTTGGGAGCAGTAAACAATACGCTTGGGGCATTTGGAGCCCTGGGTTTGAACACTCAGAAATGAGTACTACACATTAAAGATGGGAGAATCATTCAAACAACACTGTAACATACCTTTGTATTGTTATCTGAAGGGGGATATGTTCAAGTCCCTCTCTTTCTGTATCTTTGTTACAGCAGCTTAGTGTATACCCTGATTAATGAAAACACAATTTTGTCATTACCTACATTTTGGATTATCTACAAGTATTTAGTTTCTTTGAGTTTTAGTAGGTAAGATGTGCTATGAGGAATTTTCTAGTTCTACATATCTGTGATCCTGAAATTTCAGGTGGCTGTGCTAGCAAAAACAAACAACTGGAATTTCTTACTAGAGCCACCCCACCATTACCTTACCTGGAAGATCTAATTAATTTAGTGAGATAACTATATTAGTAATCTTTAGCAAGCAAAATCACTTCAAAGTCCACTATTTTCTTAAGTGTACTATATTTTTCTTAAAACCTATTCTTCAAAGCTGCATAATATTTGCAAACTTTAGGTTATAACCACTAATTGGCCCTTTACTGATATTAAAAGGGTGTTTGGAATGTTGGAATAGGGGGATAGTTCTAGATATATATAGGTCTTATAAAGCAAGCTGAAGGAAAAAATTTTAGTGCAGAAAAATGGAGAAAATATTAGGGAGAAGGACTTCTCACCAGAAAAGAAAGAGAAAAAGAGTAAATTTAATATACTTGTCATAGAGAATCTTTGGACACACTTAAGAAAGAGCAAATTCACAATAGATAGGTGAGCATAGTTTTGGTTTACAGTAGACTCATTAGTGATTATCGAGTTCAAGTGATTACAGTATGTCACTAATGAGGCCAACTTTTACTCCCCATGTGGAGTTAGGTACCTGTGCCATGTTCCAGAACCACACAGCATGCCCCAAACTTTGGACAGCTTTCTCTAAAATGCATTCTTTTTGTCACAAAAGGGACCAGGTCATGTGCGGATCAGTGAAAATCTAGTGCAATTACTAGGAAAATTTCTCCAGGCAGATAGTACCTTAGTATTATCACTTTAGAATGGAGAAGACAGCATGCTTTCATATTGAAAAATAAAGTGGAAACTCATTACATACATAATTTAAATAGAATATTTGGGCTTGAAATTCAATTAAGTTCAGAAAATCAGTATGAGGGTTTTACATCATTTTCTAAAGCTATTATTACATTAAGAGTCTCAAACTTCAATGATTTTGGTGACCAAATAGTATTTCTGGCCTTCAGTGTGAACAATCAGGTATGGTGGAAATGGTGATGAATGGCAACGAATTAACAGTGCACAACCCATCCAATGTAATAGAAAAAATACAGTAAAGAACACTCATTCACCAGACTTTTGACTTATATAGGCTTCTTACACAAGGGAATTAAAAACAAAAACATATTGTTGGTGGGTCTTCAGCATTTGATAAAAGAAAAATAATTTAAATTTAACAAAAACAATTATAATATTTAGTTCTTTTTATTTTAGTTGTTTACCTAAATGTATATTCCCTTGTTAGACACTGAATTCCAAAGGAAGTACATATCTTGTTTTCACTACAAGATGTAATATGAAATGTGGCATCCCATACACAAATAGCAAGAGTTTTTCTTAATATTTGGCCATGCTACACACACTGAATTATATAACAATCTCAATTTATAAGATTAATTTCATTTACATTAACATGTTTAAATTTTGTCTCACTAAAAGTTTATCAGTAAAAATAGATCTGGTTAGATATGCAAAAGTATATTCTCGATAGTACAGAGAACACAAAACTAAAAGTTCATTTAATGTATGTAAGTTATAACATTAGAAAAATAAATCTTTAGCTTCAATTAAGTAGACTTTAGAAGTTAAATGGACTTCGGTTTATTGTATATCTCAACAGAACCATTAAGAAAAGTATTTGCTTAATTGCTGGATTTTATGTAAACTAAAGCAGATGAGGAGAAAACAGAAATAAACAGTAATTAAATGACACAGAAATTTCTGGATGAAATGAAACAATTCTTTACAATTTCTAGGTAATAGCAATAGTGTTTCTGGCAAGAGAAGCATAATTAACAGCAGTGTAAAGCTTTGCTTTACATTCTTTTGGCAATTGAGTCTACTAAGTTGAAAGCTGCTAGGCACAGTATTTGATTTTCATATTAATTTGCATTTCACTTGACTGCATTTTACTGTTTTGTAAGCATGAAACAGAGAGGTCTGAGTTCAACAACACAAATTAATGTATAAAATAAAAAAGTGCTGCCCAAGCAGCTTTGTTTTTCTACTGGATTTGTCATGCAGTGAGCAAAAATGAGAAAAAAAAAAAAAAAAAAAAAAAAAACACTGGGGGAAAAAAAAGAAAAGAAAAAGAAGTGTTGATTCTTTAGAGGCATTTCAGCACCAGATCTGTACTATCAAAAATAGTCTTCAAACATAGTTAGAGTTATCTAGAAATTCAGCAGTTTGCAAACAAGTGCACTAGGGAGTAGTTTTTTCACACTAAAATATTTTTGCTACACATCAGCAAGTCCTTGAGGAGAGCCTGCTGGCTCCAAAGGCCTGTAGTTTACTGTTGAAATAGCAGAGCAATAATATTTAGCCAGTGTTAACAGGGAAGCAGTGATGTGACTGCTCTTTTGTAGTGACTACTCCATTTGACCAAAAATGGTTCAACCACAGGGATTAAAAAGCATGACTTTATTTTCATATTTATTTTTTCGTTCTTGATACTTTGTGATTATTGTTTTCTGGAAGTGCTAAGTAAGTATACACGCCACCTATTATCCCATGGGTGCTGATCGTAAGATGTGAAATGAGAGACTACTGATTTCATAAGACAAGTTATATATTGAGTATGCATGTGTATGTGCGTGTTTGGGTTGGCAGTTGGAATTGGTAAGATCAGAAGCAAAGAAAAGTTTGCCACTGGTAAGAATGCTGGTCTATTAATTCTCTGCTCTATTAAGAACTGTGTTATTCCATAATAATGTTTTTTAAGTCATTAAAACATTTCATCTTGCTCTTTCTTATGTCAGCTTTCTCCCAAAACTAATAGGGGCTTCAGTATTTACATATTAATCTGATTATTTCATATGCCTATGATGTAACCCCAAATATTTTAAAGTTGTTTGATCTCTGTCACTCTTTGTTTTTTGGGGGAGTACCAGGGATTGAACCCAGGAGTGCTTAACCACTGAGCCAGATCCCCCACACTTTTTTATATTGTATTAGAGACAGAGTCTTGATGAGTTGTTTAGGGCTTTGCTAAGTGCTGAGGCTGGGTTTAAACTCAATATCCTCCTGCCTCAGCCTCCTGAGTGTGCACTGGCACATCTGCCACTCTGAATTTTTTCATTAAAAATCTGCAATGGAACAGATATATTAAAACATAGCTTTAATAAGCAAGAAGATAGTAACTCTTTATTGAAGGAGTTTTCATATTGGCAGCCCTCATAGTCAAGTGAAATGATAGCAGTTTAATTCACTCCCATTTCATGTTTCCTATATTTTAAATCAACTCTTTAATACAACCTCTAAAGATTTCATTGGTGTTCTTGTGTTATACTTTGTTTCCTTTTTTTTTAACTAAGCATAAATTAATGAAGCAATATTGAATGGGATGTTGGGCTCCCACTAAAATCTTCCTTGTCATTTGCCTGCAAGTTTGTTGTAAACTGTAGAGACTGCAAAGTCACACATGTGCACTGCTAGAAGGACTTAGGGCTAAGATAAGTTAATGAAAGATGCTGAGGGTGTCAGGTAATGGATGTATTCCAGGACTATCTAGGGCGACTAAGAGCCTGTCACAGTGGGAGAAGCCACCGTGTAGCCCTAGGTTTATCTTGAGACATGCAGACAGGGAGATAAAATGCATATTACTCCCTAAGGATAAACAATTTTTTGCTGCTGTATTGGATAAGCATTTGTTTTGTCAGATTTAGCCTAAATCCGGGCAAATGGAAAGAAATCAGTGCTGAATTATTAGGAGGGGAGGGGTGACTCATAAGAATGATAGATGGTGTCTACCCCACTTTGATGATATATCCCAGCTGTCCCTTCATCCACCTTTGCTCAACAACCTTCATTTGGATGACCTTTAATAAAATTGATATTTTTGTTTCTTTCTGACTCCTTCTTGCCCAGTATTTGCCATGGGAAAACTTGAGAGCAAGAAAGTGACTAATTGACCTTGCCAAACTCTAGCAGGAATTAGAACTCTTCATGCTAAATCCCTTTAGGTTAAAGACTTTTTATACTATTTCCTGTATTTCTTCTACAGTGTCCAACACCATATTAAGAAAAAATAAGTACAGAATATATATATATGTATTTTTGGTAAATTAATATCTCAGAGATTTTGAGGCTTATAACGTATGATTATTGCCAACTATTGTCATGTATTTATTTATTTATTTTCTGTAAAGGAACATTGCTAAAATAAGATCATAAGCTTCAGATTTAGCAGAGCAAAGGAGTTTTTATTTAATCAACCATATTCTGGGCCCCAATCCCAGGCATCACCTGCTTTTACTTAATGTTTCCAAAAAGCTAAATATACTTGTTATAATACAGGAACAACATTAGCCTGGGGCCATAACCACAGGTCATTGTTATTTCCAGCAAAAGCAAAGATTTGGAACAGAGATCCACTAAATAATCCTTTTATTTTTAATACTATCCTTACACTTCTGTTCAGAGAAAACGTTACTTTTTCCTTTCAATTATGATTATACAATGATGGATTTAGAGCCAAGAAGATTCGAAATAGTGGCTAAATTCCCACGCAAACAATGCATTTTTGAAAATGTGTTAAAATGACTCGTTAGAAGCTGTGCCCATTTTTTTGCAAGATTAATCTGTAAACACACAGCTGATAAATGCTATATCAGAGTGTTAGATTGGTACCAAATTGGGGTAAATATTTTCAGATGTTCAGATCTATTCTTCCTTATATTTTACCGGTCAGTGATGATCTATTTTTCATATTCTGTTTACTTTTTTCCCCAAATAAATGTGAGAATAGTTTTATAAAAGAGAATCAAAGAATTTTTTTTTAAATACTGAATTTACATTCTTTGTTTATCATGGAGTTCTTTCTGTCACTGCCTGTGAGAATTTGCTTCAAGCTGAGTTTCTATCAATACATTTTCCTTTACATTCCTTGTTGTTCACTGTGATAGTCATCTCTTTGATGGGACTTGATGATAATCATCATCTCCTAATAGCCACTCTCTTCTGTGGTCCTCTCACAAATTCTGTTAGAATTGAGCAATGTGACTAATGGAATGTGGACAAAAATAAATTGCTACTTCCATCTTTTTCTTTTGGATTTCTCACTCAGGGGATACCAGTTTACCATGTTAAGTAGACATGCTGAAAGATCCGCATGGAGAGAAGTGAAGGCTTCCTTCCAATAGGCAGAAACAACTTGCCCTTAAAGAAACTGTTGAGGTGGATCGTTCAGGCTCAGTGAAGCTTATGAATGACTCTACCATCAATATCTTGACTGTGAATTTATAAGATTCCTCCTAATTAGATCCCAAAGCAAGGTATCCCCACATTTCTAATTCCAAAGAAACTCTGAGATAGGAGATGCTTATTTTTATTTAAAGAAATTAAGTTTTAAGATAATCTGCTAAAAAGCAATAGATTATTTCCCACAGCCTGCAGGGGAGGACATAGGGTAACCGTCTCAGGTGTGAGCTGGCTAGAAAAAAAAAAGCTAGAAAAGTAATAATAAGAAATAAATACAAAAGATAAGAAAATATTTTTCAAAGTGGGGGCATTGATGTGTGGAAGAGACCTGATGGATCTGATCCTAACAAAGGGAAGAAGCCTGGGAATGCTTTATGTATAGTGAAATGCACCAAAGGAATTTATTGTGAGAGGGGATTCTTCAAGGTAAACAAGAAGCCAGAGGCTATGGGGAAGTTGGCCTGATTGGAGACTTACCACTTGTGCAGTAATTCTTCCTCCTCCAGGCAGCTGGCTCCACAAGGCTAGCTGGAGCACTAGTATCTTTCTCCACTTCCAGGGAGTTGTGTTTGAACCTAGGGCTGTCTGAGCCAATGAATTCCACTGAGCAGGACATCTGCCAAGGCAACAGAGCAGTCTCAGACGGATGCAATTGCACAGAGAGTTCTCCAAAGGGCCTACCTCCATTTTCTTTTCATTTTTTTTA
>CM053408.1:98131823-98155053 GCA_028644305.1 Xerus rutilus | reverse complement strand
CAAAAATTGCATTTTAATACATGTTATCAAACATAACAGAAAAAAACAAATTTTCAGAAGCTGTACACACTGTTCACTGAAAACATTTGTTGAGGCAAATAGAAAAAAATTGTTACAATCATAATTTTTCTAACTTTGCACAAAATTATAAGCAGATTAAATTCTTCATATTAAACACCTTTATATGCACTTTCAATGATTTTTGTGTTGGCTCAAACAGTCCACAGTTCATTCACGGCTTCCAACTATAGATAATTAACACACTAGTACAATAAACCATGGATTCTGAAAGATTTGAGGAGTGATCCTTTAAGGATTTTATAGGAAGTGGGAGCATACTTCTAAGTTCATGGAAATAGTGTACACATCCACTACTACAATCAATGGAATACTCTCTTAAGCACTATATCCTAAAGGATAAACTATTTGCCGGCTGCAGTGAATGTATGAATATGTTGCCCCCATTTTACTAAGAACCTGTCAGGATTATAACTTGTCAAGTTAATATGTTGCATTATTTGTAATGACGAAATGATATTTACTTTATTTATGTTCTTCTTGGTAGACAGAAAATCATGGTCAAAGAGACATAGAAGATGTTAGGACCCCAAATTTTACAGGTAAGAAAGTGATACTACTCGTCTGAGGGTGGATCTATGAACCCAGAGTCAGTATTATTCCCTGGGCCTTTGAAGCACAAAGGAATATTTCCTAACTGGATTTTAAAATTGTTTCATACTGAGGAAATTTTTCTTTTATTTTTTTCTCCCCAGTTTTTAAAGGAAATGTTCACAACTGTTATCACTTGCCTACCCCACAATTGTAGTTTTGGAACAAGAGACCCACTTTTTGAATTTAACAGTTTCACAGATGGAGAAGAATCTGGCTATGGAAGGATTATACCCAGAGTCTCACTCATACCTAGATTAGATGAGATAGATTGGTAATTTTTTAATTGATGAGGTCTAAGACTTTGAACCTATGCTAAAATAGATTGAGAATATGGTTAATTTTTGAATGGGGTGAATGTATTTTACATGTGGAAACCACATGAGTCTTTGGGGATCTGAGGGTGGATTGCAATAAGCAGAATAATGTTTCCCACGAAGGTTTACTTGTGACTATGGTATTTTGGTATCTATAGTATCTTCTGTGCCAAAAGGGGATTTGCTGATATAACTAGTTTAAGGATATTGAGGTGGATGGATTCCCTGGTGGGCTCCACTGCTATCACAATGACTCTTAGAAATTAAAAAGGGAAACAAGAGGTTAAATATCAGAGAAAGATTTGAAGATGTTATCTTTGAAAATGAAAGAAGGAATCATTAACAAAGGAATCCAAGAAAATTCTAGAAGCTGGAGATGGACATGAAAGAGATTGTCTCCTTCAGTCTCTTGAAAGAATACAGGCTTGCAAGACCTTGGTTATACATCAGTACAACCTAACCTAGGCTTCTCACCTTTGGAACTTTAATACAATAAATTTGTGTTGCTTTGAGACACTACCTTGTGATAATTTGTTACAGTATTGATAAGAAACTAATGAATCTACGTTCCCAAAAAAGTATCAAACATCGAAGAGGTCATGTTAATTTTACCATCCTCCTTTTACTTTGACTCTTACAACCAAATCTTACCTGATATTAAAATGCCAAACTCAAATATATCATATTCAAAAGGTCTTTTTGATCCGTTGATTTCAAATTGTTCTTATTCTTTGCTCTCAAGGTGAAGAGAAGACTTTGAATGATAATTAACCATACAATGCCCTGTTCCATTATTTAGAGTGGCATTTTAAGTTGTTCTTTAGCTTGCAATGC
This sequence comes from Xerus rutilus, assembly GCA_028644305.1. NCBI lineage: Eukaryota > Metazoa > Chordata > Mammalia > Rodentia > Sciuridae > Xerus > Xerus rutilus. Next base: position 98,153,233 of record CM053408.1, on the reverse strand, counting down.
GTGTGTTCTCTTTCTCATAGCTAAAATATCAGTTGTTTGACAAAAAGATTAGGAATCTTTTGTTGCTAGCATTAATCACATCTCCATTCACTTTTGAACCCTTCTGGCGTTCACTCAGTAAGTACTTATTGATCAAATTGGCTGTAATTTTATAGTTCTCGTCATTATTTATCCCACTGAGGTGCAATTTACTTTAAAAAGTTCACTGGATTTCAGTATTCATGAAACAAATTAATCAATTTTTATATGTATATCAATGTAAATACCATGCAAAATAAGATAGAAAATATTTCAGTAATCCCAAAATCTTTCTTTGTGGCCCTTACACTCAATTCTCATTCTCCAAAAAAACATTTATATATGGTGAGACAGAGGAAGTTGAGCCGGGCACAAAGAACTAAAGTTCAGAGAGTTATGATGATGTCTGCGTTTCAGACTTCTCATGACCCAGCGCTATTCTGAGCCTATCTACAATAACTTTGCATTTTAAAGATATTTTCCACATATTTAAATTGACATTAATGGATTTCTATTTCTTGTAACAAAGAGTCCTAATGTAACCACCTATAGCTAGTGGGACATACTTTCTCTTTCAAATGAATTCCCCAGTACCACATCCATCAGTTGCTCCATCATAACTCTCCATAACTCCTTAGTCAGAATATATAATTCTCACAATATAATCTAATTCATTTTGTTTTCTTTATATTCTTTTTCATTACCTGAATTCATGTATGAATATAGAAAAGCACGAATTAAAATATAACAATATTTATAATCTTATTTTCTTTAATACAATCCCTATTTGGATTTTTAGAGACAAAAATCATGGGGGGTTCAGTGTGTTTCGAGCCTTTTGTTAAAATGTTTGTTTATTTATTTATAACAAACAAATTTAGTTTGAAAATCAAAATTTTAAAAATGTGGACTATAACAGGACATTTTATTTCATCGTTAAAATCTCTCTCCCCACCCCCACATTTATTTCACTGTCCTTTACTATTTTTTATAATTGTTCTATTAATATTCCAAGTTCTATTTTATCTATTCCTCTAACATTGAGCATTTAGTAATTTCCACCTTGCTGCTACAGACAATGCTGTGATTGATCAGCCTCCCTAAGATCAGCCATCTGCTATGATTTCCATCACCAGATATTGTCATCACATCTTGGATCCTCCTCTCTATCTGCCTATTGGTCAGGCCCCCATTGTTTCTTACCTGATCCTCTCCTCCTGTGTTTGCTTTACCAGGATAGATGCCCTCAATTCCTGAGGAAGAGACTTTGAGGGATTATCTAGTTCGATATTCTGACGTGAAATCTTCTCAGATTTTTCTCAAGTCAAGTAGTTTGTAGAAGGTCATGGAATAAATAAAATCATTTTCACTCATGGTTTCTAGTTTTTCCTACTCAACCAGTGGATACCAATTAAAATTTGCACATGGCTATTAATGAGTTGGCTATTAAGTGCTACACTTATCTTTCAAACTTCAATTTAGAACTAGAAGATACTGTTGCTGTTTTCCTCAATATTTGTTTTCTTTTCTTTTTTCTTTATTTGTTCTAATCAGTTACAAATGGCAGCAGAATGCTCTTCGACTCATTGTACACAAATGGAGCAAAAATTTTTACTTTTCTGGTTGTACACAAAGTAGGGTCACACCATTTGTTCAATCATACATGTACCTAGGGTAATGATGTCCATCTCATTCCACCATCTCTGCTACCTTCACCAATATTTGTTTTTGATACTGCAGGTAAATCCAATTCAAGAGCAAGAAGGCAATTAGGCATTTTGTGAACAGCATTAGCTTCTCTAGTTCTTTAATAAAATATATGTGCATTTTTAAAGGACTGTCCATAGCTAAATCACTATAGGAAAAAGAAAGAAAAGAAAGAAAGAAAGAAAGAAAGAAAGAAAGAAAGAAAGAAAGAAAGAAAGAAAGAAAGAAAGAAAGAAAGAAAGCAATGGAGATCAGAACCACCAGGACTTCACTTACAATTGTGTTTACATTATTATAGTTTTATTATATTTCACCATTGAGTTTGTGATTGCAGTTTCTCTGTTGGACTTCCACCCCAAGGTGGTTTAAGATTGCATATCTAAAAACACATGCCCAGGCCCCAAAACATTTAAATGTGATAAAAATCTATTTTACCAATGTTATTCCCAGCTGAATGCCACTTCTGATGTACATCAGCCGCAAAAGAAATTAAAAGATAAGTAACATGATTACAATCAGATTAGCTTGCCTAGGCAGACAAACAAGATTGCAGATTTGTCTGAGGGAAGATACTTCCTAGCAAGACCAGTTTACATCACATTAAACAAAAATGAGTTTCCAATATGTGTACTATATAACAAAGTGGTAAGTGGAAAACACCCTCCTGACTGAATGTGAGCCAGAGAAACAGTTATTTTGTGACTGTACAAGAATTATTGCCTGTCAGAATACTTCATGTGGTATCTTAGAAATAAATGAATCATTCTCCGAGATTGATTTGTTGTTCAAACTAAAAGAACTATTTCTTTGATTAACAGAATTCATGAAAGTCAAGAAGAAAACTCAGAAGGGGGAAATGTGTTGGCTCTCAACTTTTCCTACATTGTAAAAAAAAAAACAAAAAAGTATTTAGAAGATAGCTCATGACAGAGTCACATGTAACCAGAAAAGAGATGTACATTATCAAATCTCTGATAGACAATATGCAAGAAATGTGCGTGGGCTCATTTAAATTAACATCATATCCATTGTGCATAGAAAAACTCCTAGTTCTAGTTATCTGATTTATAAAATACTTTTTTATTCTGTAGCCCAGTTCAGTGGAAAAAAAGTTCAAGTTACAGGGCAAGTAGAAAATATTTGGGCAATGTTTATTTAAGTAAGTGTGACTCACTCTTAACTATTGTCTTTCTAATCTGTAATTATTTGGAGTATTTAGAAACAAAAAAGTTAATTAAAATAATTTAGATGCTTTAATGATTGACATGATATTAGGTACCTTGATGACTGGATAATTCCATAAAAAAATGCTCTAACAGCATTTTATATAAATAAATAAAATAATTATTTTATTTTTTAAAAAATAAATAAATGACAGAGCTATTAAAGTTAGAGCAACAACTAAAATAGCAGTGCAGAGCAATGTGAAAGCCGGCCCCTACGTGTGAGAGGTTTTTAGTAGCACAATGGAGTAGTCAGTTTTTCAAATTTATAACTTTATAAATGCCCATTTTCCCAATCAGTAGGTTTTTATTCTTGTTGGTTTTTTAGTGTCTTGAGATTACAGAGTTGTACTTCCACATTTTTTCACATTGAATGAGACAGAGAAATGTATCCATAAATGAACAGCTTATTTGGAAATATGTGATGACAAATATATTACCAAATACCCATTTAGAATTTATTTTTGTTAATATTCACATTGTTAACAAGAGTAAAGAAAACTATAATGTAGGCAAAGCATACATCGTTGACTCTTGAGCCTTTTTATAGAAAGTACAAACATATCTTTTTTTTTTTTCAAGAAAAGCTATAAAAGGGAAAGAAAAAGCAGGATTATTTGAGATGATTCTTGGAAAATATTTAAGTCAATTTTTTTCTCTTCTGATACGAGAGTACCTTACCACTTTAATTTCAGAAAAGTCCAGTTTTACATATAACCTAAATGCAACATGCAACAATTTTAAGCTGCTTTCAGGTCTCTGCTTAGTTCCTTCTTCCTTTAAATTGAGTTTAAATATTAACAGAGTTAAGTGAAGAGGTCAATAAAGTGCTCATCAGCAAAAGACAGAGTGACATATTCACCAAGCACAGTGGACTTCATGTACATGTCTTGACAAATATAGATATTAATCATTGGTTATCCCTTTTGTGGTCTAGATGTTTAATATTAAGTAGCTATTTCCAGCAATCAATAGTTGCTTCACTTTTCCGTAAATGTCTTTAAATGGGAGTCTTTCTATGATTAAATTAATTCAGTTTTCATGTGCAAGATATTTTATTAGCAATTTGGAAGTGGGACAATTGTCTTGGAATATGTCAACTTTAAAGCAATAAAAGAAAAAAGATCACTTATTTTAGCTTTCATGGATCATTGAGTATTTTTTCTGGCTTTCTAAGTTTTTTCTCTTTCTTGATTTATTTTCTATTACAATTTTCTTCTCTGAAACATGGGGTAAATAATACCTCCTTATACGATTGTTTTAATAATTAAACAAGTAAATCTACATACAATGCATAATGTATTTGTCTTGTGTTTGCTATCCATTGCTACTATTCTTTTTATTTAGCAAAACTGAAGCTTATTATCCATAATATAATGTTAACTATGCTATATCAGATGTGTGTTATGTCACTGTCACAGAAATCCTTGAGATATCTGAGAAAGCTAATGCCTATTATCCCCCAAATTGGTCATTTCATTTTTCATCAAATGGAATAACTCATGTACCAAAAGTTACCCACTAAGGACAGTATATTGGACATGTATTTGTGATTTAAAATTTTCTCAAATTTTAAGTTATTTACCATACTTGTAGCTAATTGGTCTATAATTTCTCTGTTACAATTTTCCTCCAAAATAATCTTTTTTTGACCTGTACTTAAAATTACATTTCCTTCTTTATGTTTTATTTTATTTGATTGAAGTATCCTACAACATTGTGCCATAAATTCACCTAGATATGAGCAATTCTTGATTTAAATCACTTGCTACATTTGAACCTCCCTAAATCCCACTAACATTATAGGTCCCTATGCTTTACTTTCTTAGAATAAACTTCTGTTGCTCTGATATCATATCTTTTTGGAAATACCAAGTTTTGTAGACAATTTTCTTTAGATCATAATTTCCAATTATATCCCAAGTTGGTTTCTTCCTCGGTTAGTGCTTTATACATGATTCTCTTTGGCTTACAGCCATGACCTCAATAATTGGAGGAGATAACATTGGACCAAGATTTCCCTGCAGTTCAGTAGCCTACATTGCATAAGATGTTCCCCAAAGCAAATCAGAGCTATTTCTTGATACTGGTACCTTTCCCATAAGATAACTTGGACAATATGAAACTAAGCTTTTCTCCTTGGATATGTGTCTTCCCAATCTATGCTGAAAGCAAAAATATTTTTACTTACTTGAATACTTTTGTTTCTAGTCAATTTCCATGTGTCAAGTTGCTTAAGTGGAGTCCCTTCAATAAAATGCAACTTATTATATCCTTGTGATTCATTAATCATCAGAAAACATGACTGTAAGCTTGTTAATTTATTTTACGTTGCTTTGAGTTTGTGTTTTGAATTATCACTTTGTCCCTTGCTAAACTATCAGATATTTTCTTTTCATTGATTAAAACCAAAAAAAAACCAAAAAACAAAAAAAACAAAAAACCATGCAAGCACTCACTCTAGCTTATAGTACTCAATCACAATTTCTAAGAAAAAATGTGGTTAAACAATTTATTTTCCTTGAATACATAAAGTAAGATAAAATTTCTATCCATTAAAGAATTTCTGGAATAAGCTGGGCACAGCGGCACATGCTTGTAATCACAGCGGTTTGGGAAACTGAGACAGAAGGATTTTAAGTTCAAAGCCAGACTAAGCAACAGTGAGGCACTAAGCAACTCAGTGAGACCCTGTCTTTACATAAAATACAAAATAATGTTGAGGATGTGGCTCAGTGGTTGAGTGCCCCTGAGTTCATACTCCAAAAAAAAAAAAAAAAAAAGGAAAGAATTTCTGGAAGAAACATGAAACAGTTTCTCCCTTGTTTGCCATATTATTAAATCCTTGAGATATAATTGGGAACACTAAGGATTCAAGTTGTAAAGAATCTGTTAACACTTAGCTCATTAATAAGGGTGCTTTTCCAGAGAGTTTCAAGGAAGAAAATTCTGGTTCTTACCATAAAGAAAGTTATTGAAACATCTTAATGTTTTTCTTTATGAGAATGAATAAATATTCTCACCGTAGAATCTCTGCTGTGGAATATTGTTTAGTATTTAAAAAAATATTACATGTGAATCGTGTGAATATATACCAGAATATTTCCAAAAAATGTTGAGGAAAAATACATAAAGTGATAATGTTTATGTCATATACTAACATGGTATATATATGTGTGTGAGTGCGTGTGTGTTTCACATACATATATACCTAACAAAAATAGTGAGAATTAATCTGTGGGTGCATAGATATTTGTACAAACAAAGAGAATGGCCTCTACAAGAGACTAAATTGTGTGGAGCAGCGACAGTGGGAGGAGACTAGGAAGAAAACCGGCATTACAATGGAAGAGAAAGAACATACTTATTTCTAATGTTTTCATTTTTAAAGAGTTTGTGTTTTGTGCATTATTTCATAACTTGAAAATTAATTTGAAAAGAAAAAAACATTTGCATAAAATGCACTATATTTTTACATTTTACACCTCCTCAAACTCCCAAAGGATAATATAAGCATTTGGCTTAAAATAGACAGTAAAATAAAAATATGAGATTCTGGAAGATGAAGTGTCTGTAAGAATCATAAATTTTATATAATCAGTCATTTTGATTTAAGTCACTTTTTATCATCTCTCCACAGGATCTATTTGTGTAAGTGATTATCATATAATTTATCATATATGCATATGCACACACATGTTTATTTGAATTCATAAAATAAAGAGTCTAAAAATACAACAGTCCATAAAAGTTTATCATTTGCTTTGTTTTAGGATGCTAGGAAAGATACATTTAAACACACCAGACAATACAAAAGACCTTACCGTAGCTGCAAAATGGGGAGTGAGCAGAAACAATAACGGAGTCCTAAACAACATGAGATGGATATGAAGGAAGTGGGAATGGTTTTGCACAGTGGTATCATGCATGATTTCTCAAACAGAAAATGTTTATACATAAAATGAAAATGTATCCTGGGTAGAGGAATGAATGGAATAGAGGATGGGTGCCAGAATGGCATGTCCCATGTTCAGGGGTTGATGAGTGAATCGTCCGCTGTGTCCTGGGCATCTAGACTTGAGCAATGTCCAAGTATCACTTCAATCAAATATTGAATGATAGCTGATAGTATTTTCTAAGCTTCATGAGTATTCTATCTCTTAGGTGGCAATTTTAAATTCAAATGTCTCTTAAGCTTCAGTCAATATGTATCTCCGGACCTTAGTATCTACATCACTAAAATGTGATGATTTCAGTGAATGTTCGATGTGTTTGCTTCTGGTCATGCATTTTTTAATAGAAATTTTGTTTCAAGGTTTCTTTCCAAACTCAAATGTTGGATTGAATATTTCCTTTGAATAACATGTATTTTAAAGAATAATGATGGCTTACTCTCCTCTTAGCATAGTACAAAATATAAAATAATGGGGAACAAGATGGACCAGGAATCAGGTTTGAATGCTGCTTTTCTACTCAACAAGTGTAAGAATTAAGGCAAGTTTCTTTAAACTTTTGGGGCCTCAATTTCTCCTCTTATAATGTTAAGATCATAATTTCCGATTATATCCCAAGCATATGGTGAGACTCAACACAATAATAGATGCAAATGTGTAATATTTTTAAAAATCTTCCTGAGTATAAAACATTATCATTAAATTTGAACGACAACAACAACAAAAACACTAGGCACATTGTCCTTTTAGTATCCCTTGGCAATGATCAGCAAAGATTCTATTTCTTGCCTTTTGTATCCCTCAAGCAGCTCTGCAGAAACACTCTGACAGGATGATCTGCAGGGCTTATTCTCTTATTTCCTTCAGATCTCTACTGAAATGTCACCTTATCAGAGCGGCCTCCCTCCCCTGACATCCTGTATCAATTAACAACACTCACTCGGGAAATCCATCTCCCTTGCCATGCTTTATTTTATTTCAACAGCCGAAGCATTAATCAAGTTGTTCACAGGTCTAGTTTTCCTAATCCTCCCCCCCAACACACAGGAGTGGAAAATCCATTAGAGCAGGGATTTGGGTTTGGTTTAGAGCACTGTGTATCTCTAATCTCTAGAGAAGAGTGCTTGACATGAGTAACACATAATAAATATTGTTGAATGAAAGAATAAGCTCAAGCAATTGTCTGAGGGAACTTTGAATTTGAAAACAAATACTAAAGTGAAACTGTCATTCTTTTATCCCATAGTAGCTCACATAATAAATATTTTATTTTATTAAGGATATGTTGTAAATATGCAATGCAATACTATGTCAAATGTCAAATTTCCTTTGAGTTTTACTTATATAATTTATTTTTAGGAAACTGTAACAATGTCTACTGCAAGGAAATGAATTGGTGCTTGTGTCATATCAAAACATGAAACAAATATACCAAATGCATGGAAAATTAGCTGTTTGTAAGAATCAATGTATTGTTTATTTTATAAAAATCAATTACTATATTTAACAATAGACAAACTCTATTCTCTTTTTACAGTCCGTTTAGAGCCACATGAAAAATATCAAAACAAATAATTCCACTTTTATTATACATCTACCTTAAGTGCCATGCATACCATAAATGTGCTTATGTGCATATGCCAAAACCACAGTAAATAACTTTGAATTCCATATCTTTTACTTGCAGGTGCTTCAAAAAAGAGAAGAAATAGATAAAGGCCAGAAAGAGTTTATCTAAAAGAATGTGAAGCAGCTATAGAAGTGACAGGTAGATTAGATAACACATCCAATAAATTGAAATTTGACTATGAATAACAGATTCTCTATCTTCCAGGTATACTTTCAGAAGACAACAGCTGGGATCTCCACGTCATTGATTAGGCAGTATTCTTAAGAAAATGTATTATTTAAAATGTCATATAATCTTAACCTATTATTTGCTGAATTAAAAAAAAAACTTTTGGCAATTTTTAGTTATGCCAACATGAATTGATTATCTCTTCAATAAAAATAGTTGTGACATTTCCAACTTAGTGTTGCCTCTTTAGATTAGTAAAATCCCAACATTTCTAGAAATATTTAATGGAAAATACAAACACTAAACCAACATAGGTTGCATAGTTGTTTTATTTTTCCAAAATGCAGTACACAAAATCTATCCATTCTTCCTATGGGGAATTTAATGGCAAATGAAGGATAAAGTTAGCCTTTATCTTTACATGAGCCTTTTGAAGGGATGAACACACTGGCAGTACTTATAATCTAGGAAGCATGAACTGCATAAAGAATATGAAGATGTCCTTTCTGGGAGTTAATGACAGTTTTAAGAGGCCACTAGGTTAACTGATAAAAGTTAAGCTTCAAATCTAAAGTGTTTTAAAGAAAGTTAAAAGACCTGAGCAATATGATGAGTAGTTGAACTTTATTTCTCATATGGAATCTGGACAAAAAATGGATTTCACAATGTCAATAGAGCTTCCTATAGCATCATCAGCTTTATCAGTTAATTTTGGTCTGCAAATACTACAAGGTGAGTGTATTTGGGAGAGGAGGGGTTAGAGAAAGAAGTGGATATTCTTCATTTATGAATAAGTTAGTGCCCAGAGAGATCATTTTTAACCCTATTGCTAATATATATTGGGTGAATCATCAAGATAAACATAAAAATGAAAGAAAAGTTAGAAAAAGAGGTGTTTCCAGAAATGATGAACTTCCATCTAGAATTATGTCCACTAATAATACTCCCCAAAGTTTTGATGCTGATGTAAATTGAACATCCTAAGGAATCTCAGAGTAGATTGCTGGTTCTTCATAGAACAGATAAGGCCAGATGTGCCATTAAACAGTGTTTGGAAAAACACAATGTAGCTGTGTTGACAGATCCATGTTGGAAGAGTTCGTCTTCGACTTCTCAATCTTAAATAGAAGACAGTAAGTGAACTTATATTCATATTATGCAAGCTGTGTGGTTTTGTGGGAGGTTTTGAAGAAAAACATAGGATATTTGTTTTACTATATATAATGTTTCATGTTATCAAAAAATGGTGGTATGTTTTCTACTTCTCTTCAGATTAAATAGAAGATTGGCTGTTACTTTTAATTTGTCAACTTGAAAAAAAAATGGGCTACCAATATAAGAGGTGATAAAATTATTTTCATTGCTATATTTTCATAGTATTTTGAAATATTAGCCTTATATTTATACTTAACTACAGGTAGCAGCACTTTTTTTTATTCAAAAAAATCAGATAATTACTAAGATGTGTTGCCTTAAAAACCAACCAAGAAGTCGGGCGCGGTGGCTCAAGCCTGTAATCCCAGCACTTAGGGAGGCTAAGACAGGAGAATTCGCAAGTTCAAAGCCAGCCTCAGCAACGGTGAGGTGCTAAGCAACTCAGTGAGACCCTGTCTCTATATAAAACACAAAATAGGGCTGGGGATGTGGCTCAGTGGTTGAGTACCCCTGAGTTCAATCCCTAGTACCAAAAAAAAAAAAAGAAAGAAAGAAAGAAACCAACCAAGAAATTAGGTACTGAAATATTAGTGGAAATTTTATATTTTGGAGGGAGGGGAAATACAATTGTTTGCTATATCTTACACCAAGATGACCTTTGTTCTACTAGTTATTCTTTGTGTCTTAAGGCAATAAATCACCCAAATGTTTTTTCAATGAAGAAAAATAATCAAAGATGCTATTCTTTATCTTCCTGTTGAAGCTATAATTTAAACCACAAGTAAATGAATTATGAATCACAATCAGATCACAATGCCTATGATTATTTCCCCTCATCCAGGTGCTGTGCTTTGTTATTTTTGCATGTTTGTTGTCATATGGCATAAAAACATTTATAGTTTTGCTTTGGTGTTGTTCTTTAAGGGAGTTCAACTTGGGAAATATATTCATGAAGTTAGCCAACTCAGTGGGCATTGTTCATGCAAGTGAATTAATCAAGTTTTAAGTACTTCATCTTTCATGTTTTTTTCTTTCCTCTTTTCAAGGAAAAAAAATTAGTAGTAAGAATTTAACTCTGTTCAAAAATCTTTAATACTTTCTGTGTACTGACGGGGCATGGCAAGGCAACTTTGAAGATGTGTTTTCTACTTTACTGTAGATTTGTTTCACACATGGCAAATAAGCCAGGTTTTTTGTTTGTTTGTTTGTTTGTTTGCAGAAAGCTTTGAGCTTTATTATTCCATTTACCTGCTTGAGATAATGAAAAGACAATGCATTTGAGACTTTATTGGTAATTAACTCAGGTGATATTCTGGGTATACAATAAATTTATTTTGAAATGCCACTCGCAGTCTTTGGTTCTGCCTAGATTTGGTTCCATCAGGGCATGCTTTCAGAACTTACTATTATATTTTAAAGTTTGCTAAAAAATGCTTACACCTTATAATATGTTCAACATCTATTTTTCAATAATAGTTTGAAAAGTAACTGCTCTATAGGGATTATCATTATAAATATAAGTAAAAACAAATATAAATCTGTACTATGAGCTAAGAAACTTTCAATCAACTCAACTCAAATGTATTTTCTGGAATTATTATAAGTGCATCATTGAACTTTTAAAAAATAAGTCTCTCTCTTTTCTGCTTTGCTACTTTTTATGCAAAATTGTTTAGTTTAGAAAAACAATAATAACCAGTTTTTTTTGTCTATTTTATAAGTTTCTCCTAGGAAATTGTAAGATGAATAAACAAGAAAATTTGAGTCTTTTAAAGAAGATTTGCATGTTGAATTGAACTGGTAAATATATTGATCTACGTAAAGCATCTTTCATTTTAATTGACTAAAATTCTTATTTTCATTCAACTTTTCAGGTTTTGAAAAAATGACTTCTCAGTGTTTTATAAGAGCAATAATGTCATATTCATGGCTGATTGCTCCCATTCTCATAAGTCTGCCTCTTTATTAAGTGACATTGGTGCTCACATCTTTGATCAAGTGGAGATTATCCCCATGATTACTGTAACAATTTTCCATAAACTTGATAATTTAAAAATAATCAAATATATTATTTACTTATAGATTTAGAGGCCAGAGATCTGAAATCTAGGTCTCCAAAAAACTCCTCCCACGGAAGCATGAAAGTCTCTCAGGGAGAATCCTGCCTTGCCTGTTCGAGCTTCTTATGACTACCAGTGTTGTAGCTGCTTGACTTGGTTCTCTTTAAGGACACTTTTCTTTTTCTTTTTTCTCTTTCCTGTATTTCAGTCTGTTGTAAGTACACCTGTCAGTAGATTTAGAGCCTGCTAAAATAAAAACGGCTGAGTATGTAGCTCAAATGAAGAGCAGTTACCTAGCATGTATGAAACCCTGGGTTTGATCTCCAGTACTATAAAAAAAAGAAGAGAAAAATAAAAAATACTAAGAAAATAAATGACACAATAAAGACACATTTTTAATATTTACATAAAATATTGACTATGATTATTTGTTAACAGGAAGTTTTATAGAGCTCAATTGTGAGAGGGTTTTGAGTAGATCTGTGGACAACGTGTGTGTGTGTGTGTGCACGCAAGTTTATGTATACTCATGAATGAAATTTACAACTCTGGTTCATAAAATGATAGAGTAAAGAAATGCAGCAATGTTTTCATTGCAATTGAGCATAGAAACTAGGATTAGCTATGATAATGAATAAAATAACAATTTATTCTGGCTCAATTGAGACGACAGTACTAATATCACTGATGTCATGTGATTGACAGCATAAAAGTACCCAATCATCCAATGCCTGATAATATAAATATCAATATATTTATGAAGGAAAGAAACAAATAAGTTTAGCTGAACCAGAAATAGCATTCTATAGTTCTATTTACTCAATTTGAAAATATAATTAAATAGATAGATAGATAAAGTTGTTTTCCCTGAGATCTTTGAATACAGTGAGGTATTACCTGAAGGCTATTTGTGAAGATCATATGATCATACTTATTTCAGAATAGCCTGCAAATATCTCTGTTTTTAGCATACTCTAGTTTGAAGACCACAGCCTTAGAATCTGAGCCAGCTGTGGTTTTCAGGGATTACATGGCCAAAGAGAAATTACAGCTTTGAGATTGGTTTTAGAGGCTGGAATAAATATAGAATAAACCCAAATCCAGAATTGGGTAAAATGCAAATACAAGTGTCCAAAGTCAAAACTGTGCACAAGCAGTAACAACAGCTAATAGTTACAGTAGAAGTCTTTTTTTACAGCTAAACTTTAGATATTAAAACAAAGTTAAGATTAATTTATCTCTTGAGATTTTTATGAAGTTGCTCAATTGGGTTTCTGTCCATCCTTAGACCCTTGCATTCTTGCAGGACTAATCCCCAACTCCATAACATCAGGCCTTCTGATTAATTTTCTATTGCTGCCATATTAAGTCACCATGAAAACAGTGATTTAATGCAACACAAATCTATTATCTTACAATTCTGGAAATTGAGTATCTCACAGAGTTGAAATCCAAGTGTTGGCAGAACTGCATTTATTTCTTGGAGGCTCTGTGGAATAGAGAGTTTGCTTGAACTTTGGAGTTCTAGAGGCTGCCCACATCCCTTGGCTCCTGGCTCACTTCCTCACTTGTCAAAGGTAAACAAAGCAGGTTAAGACCCTTTTTAGATAGAATCACTCTGATGTTCCCTTCAATCTTCCTCCTACACTTTATTTATTTACTGGTTTACTTATATGTTTGGGGTATTGGGGATTGAAACTATGAATGCTCTACCATTGAATTACATACCCAGATTATTAATATTTTTTTGTTTTGTTTGTTTTGTGATGATGGCCTCACTAAGCTGTTCTCCAACTTGTAATCCTCTTATCTTATTTCCCTAGCTGCTGTGCTCACAGGGATGTGCCTCTATGCCAGTTGCCTGCTCTTCCACTTTAAAGGGTCATTGATTGGCTACAGCTAGGGATCTACCTTATTTGAGCATGGCGTGCTGAGGTATTAGTCTTATTTGTGCAATGTCTGAAAAGTTAGCAGCCTATAACTGGCTGAAACTAAGCTGTTTATAGTTTGTATAAGTTGGATATGTTTTACAAAAACAAAAAACCTAAATTAGGTTTTGGTATATGTAGTAACTCAAAGTATTAAGAAAGACTCAAGCTAATAGTCTCCTGCTTATTTAATTTAATACCACACAAGAATTTTTCTTTCTACCCCCATATTTCCTATTTGGGGTAATATCCAAAAAGGATCTGGTCATAGAAATTATATATCCATCTTTTAACTATGAGGTTAAGCAGTCTTCTTAGGACAGCAGAGGAAGAAACTGGGTCCTTGAAAGTAACACTGTGCCACTGGATGAAGATTGAACTTGCTTTTTGATCTTCTGAGGACTGTTTTCTTTTTAATTGAGAAAACAATACCTTTATTGTTCAACTTACTTTTACTTGGTATTCTGATACTGCTGTCAAAATATAAGAAATGCTGCAAATTATAACTTAAAATGACCAAAATGCATTATAAAAATTAGAAATGTAGAAAATTTGGAAATCTGGAAGAAACTGCCCTAGATTTCTTGTGCTGCTGTAACAAACTACAGCAGATGGTGTGGCTAACACAGTACAAATTTGTTTCTCATAGTTCTGGAGGTAGGACCAAGTGAGGATCAAGATGTTGGTTGAGGTCCCTTTTCCCAGTTTACAGAGACAGCCATCCCGCTGATGTTTCATGATCTTTTCTTGATGTATATATTTAGAGAAAGAAAGAACAAGAGGAGTCTGAACTTTCTTCTTATAAGGACCCTTAATTCTCTCTGTCCAGGGGCATAACCTTATGATCGTGTTTGAACTTAATTACTTCTGCAAAGATACAATCTCTCCATATAGTCACTTTGAAAGTTAATCCTTCAAAATATGAATTATAGAGGCAACATGAATATTCAGTTCATATCAGAAACTAAATGTAATAAATGCTATATAATATAATCAAATACCATAAATTTATGATACAATTGCATAGTAAATTATGCATAAACTAACATATATTACACATTATATGTTATTTATAATATCAGATGCCATAGTAAGATAATATAGAATATATATTGCCTGCTATGTAACATATTAGGGGTAAAAAATAAGAGATGATATGAAATAGATTATAGATTATATGATCTAATGTGTTTTGTATGAATTATATTTATTAAATAAAGTATACTATATTATTTTATTAATATTTTTACCTCCTTTTAAGCTTTGAAATATGTTGTAAATTTTCTGTTTTAATAAGCATTCTTATTTTAATCATGATGTTTATGTATCTTGTTTTTAAAACTAGTGGTAGAATGAAAATGGTATATACACCTCATTCAAAAATTTGCATATTTTCTTATGGTGAGTTTCCAGAAATGATATGATGGTGAACTTTGAAACTTTTCAAATTTAAGGAAAAGAATATCAATTTATACAAGCATGTTGGAGATTAGTAATTGTTTGTTCCCAAAATAATAATTAAGGATTTTTATTTCTCATTAATTTCATCCATTCATATTGATAGCAGTAAAGTAACAACTCTTGTTTTTGTTTGCATTACTATGGAACCAGGAGTGTTGCCCATGCTGAGCAATCACTTTACCACTGTACTACACTGGAAACTTTGAGATGCTAATGAATAGACTGTGGCCTTACTGTTGATGGGGAGCTTACCTCAGGAAATAACCCAGCCTGATATTTGTAAACATTCTCTTAAACAGAAGCATAAATATTGTTTGCATAAGTTCCAGAAGCATATGATGTAGCCCAAGTATAAAAGTGCAGTATATCATAATAATTGGCTGTTTCCTCTACTCTGGCAAGAGTATCATTCCCTCAACCTTTTCCCAAATACACATTGTATGAATTTTAAAAAGCAGCCCCTTTTGTTAGGACAACTTACTGCCTGCAGACTACCAGCAGATTGTCAAGCCATAAACCTACAATAGAGAAATCTACAAATCTGAGAATTTTGTCCTTTGGAATTATATCATACAAAATGTACACATATAGAGAATCAATTATTTTACCAAAACATATTTTAAAGTATTTTGATAAATTTTGTCTTTTGATTTTTTTATTTATATATGCACACACATATACATATGCATGAATATATACATACTTATTTTTTCATGTATCCTAATGGTCTTTCTTGAAGCTCTCAGGTTTTGTGCCACATAAGGAAAACTTTTCTTCAGTCCATGAATAAATGTATGCAATTTAGTTCTAGGTCTTTTATGCATTCTTAGTGAAAAGTGAATTTATTTTAAAAGGAAGTAAGCGGAAAAAAATTTTAAAAAACTTACTGTTTATTTATTTTTTATTTATTTATTTTTTGGTACCAGGGATTGAACTCAGGGATACTCAACCACTGAGCCACATCCCCAGCCCTATTTTGTGTTTTTTATGTAGAGACAGGGTCTCACTGAGTTACTCAGTGCCTCACCATTGCTGAGGCTGGCTTTGAACTTGTGATTCTCCTGTGTCAGCATCCCAAAGTGCTGGGATTACAGGCATGTGCCACTGCGCCTGGCTCTGTTTATTTTTTATTTAAAGTATGTTTTTCCTTTTTTTGTGTGTGTGTACCAGAGATTGAACCCAGGGGTATTTAACTCCTAGCCACAATCCCAGCCCTTTCTATTTATTTTTCTTATTTTGAGACAAGGGCTTGCCAAGTTGCTGGAATTGACTTTAAACTTGAGATCCTCCTGTCTCAGCCTCCAGAGCTGCTGAAATTACAGGCTACAGTAGCTATTTGAGAAGAATTATTTATACAAAAAAATCCTCTTTTATCTGGACATGAAAATCCTAGATTCCCCCAACCTTCAAAACACACCTCTCCACCTCTCTTTTCCTTTCTCTCTCTCTCTGTCTTTCTGTCTCTCTCTCATTACACATACACATGCCCATTCACAAAATTAACTACATGTGTTCTCTGAGGTCTTGTATGGTATAGACTTCCCTGCCTCACTGACATCAAACTCAAATGGCAATGTTCTCCGCCAACAAGATGTAAGTGGGAGTGAAATTTGCTGCTTCTGCACTGAAGCTGTTAGAGGGTCATGTGATTCACCATTTCTTTTTTTTACCCCTCTGTCCTTCGACCTACTACAACCACAGAAAACATGGTTCTGTGATAAACTACTTATAATAGACATATAAAGTTTACAAGAAATAAATTTTGGTTGTATGAGGCATACATTGGAGGCTTCTTGATGTCACAATATTACCTATGGTTAAGGCACGTCATACAATAGATCACTAGAAACTTATGCATATTGAGATAATTTTATAACTCAGGAAGGATGGAAATATCAATAAACTTGTTCTTTTCTGTGCTGGAGGTATTGTATTCTATTTTTTAAAATAGAATATTTATGAATATCTTTAGTTATACATGTATTAAATCTTAAAAAATATAGTATGTGCATTATAATGTATAATATGTATTACATTGTACTATTTATTATATATTATATGCATATAATATATAACAAATACAATTGTTAATATTTATTTTAATTAAATCAATTTTATGAACACAAATCATTACAACAATCATGGAAGTATTCTTTTGTTAATATGTTTTACTGCTATTCTACTTATTTAGTTTGAAATATCTTTCAGATCTCCTGTAATTTAATGACTTCTCTTTTACTTGATATTTATAGGATAGAAAAGGTGCATTTTAATGATTAGAGTTGTATTCCTGTAAAGTTTTTTGTTGTTTTTAATAATATTTTTAATCTTGTAGAATAATGTTAGATATTTGTCAAATGAAATAAACCTGGACCTTAGTAAAGAGAAACTTGCTTTAAAAAAAAATACACTTAAGGTAGGACAGCTATTACAGTAGAACTCTCCATTCATTAGATATGCTAATGTCAATGATTAGATGGAAAAGTTTCTTCTATAGGGAAGGTAAACAAGGATAGGAAGAATGGGGTGGGTGGGATGAGCTGTGCTCAGGACTGTTTTCCCTGAGGTCCACTGATTCTTGGGATCCTTAAGGAGGTTTTCTGTTTTCCAATGCTTACTCAAAGAAGTATCTGCGTCCCAGGTCCTGTGGAGAGGGGAAGCCAGACTAGGGTTAGATTAAGTGAAGATCTTGAATGTTTGTCCAGATTGGTCAATGATTTCCTAGCCAAACAATCATTTCCCACTCAGAGAATGGGATTGTAGAAGCTCTGTATGGCCAGAGTCCCTAAGCTATATGGGGATGGACAGTTCTTGGCATTAAGTATTTCCCCCAACTCAAAGGGTAAAATTGAACTATTGTCTAACCTTGCTTTCTGGATTTGTTTGTAACCATCTGGTTCTTCCCTCACTCATCTACATTTTGAACTGTTTCAGCCATTTGCTTTTAAATTTTTCCTGTGAACAGCATTTAGTTTATTCCATACGAAATGTTAACTCATTCATACATAGTGTCATAAGTTATTTATTTAATCTGTCAGTATTTCACATTTATAACTCATTTTCCATTATTTGCAATTATTTATATGTGGATATTGTTTTTATTTTAATAAGCTTCCTTTCCTAATAATTTGAAAGAATATATAAAACCTAGATTCTATTTTCAGTGGAAATACAGCTAAAATTTATTTTTCTGATTATCATTTGGCCTCATTTTTCTTCTCACCTAAGTACCATTTAAAAAATCTTAAAGTATTTAAGTCATCAGAAATGTCTAGATGATGATCCGTATAGATTATTTTTAGCTTATAATAAGTTCCTTCAGTCAGCTAATTTTACATTTCAAATAAGTAAATATAAATATCTTCCTTCACTTATGATTTTTCAAGGATACTTAAAAATATTTCTTTAAAATACTTGTTCCACCTCTTATAAACTATTATAAAACTATTATAAAACTATTAAACTATTACAATTATTATTATTTTTTAATTTTTTTTTAGCTGTAGATGGACACAATGTCTTTATTTTATTGCTTTGTATGTGGTGCTGAGGATGGAACCCAGGGCCTCACGCATGCGAGGCAAGTGCTCTACCGCTGAGCTACAATCCCAGCCCTATTACAACAATTATTATAAAACTATTATAACAATTACCATAGTATGTCATATATATGTCATTGTTTTTCTATATACTTAATTGATCATTTAAAATTCTTAGTATTTTTCTTATTGCTGTGTATTATGCAAGTGCTATATGATATTTTTGCATAAAATTTTTTTGCAGTGGACTTATGATTATATATTTCTTTTTTTCCTTTTCCTTTCGAGATGTTTCTGAATCATAGACTGAAAATTTTTAATCTTGATTATAATAAAACTGAAATTCTATAACCCAAACAAAAGAAACGAGTTTCACAGCCTGTTTACTTCTTAAATGCCATGGCAGATCAAAAACTAAAGTACTTCATAATATCTTTACTCAGTGATTTTACATCGTACATGGGTGCACACATATTTACATAGACATTCAAGTAAATGAAAAATTTATAAGACAACCTGCTTAAAAGCTGTAAAGTAGCTGAGCACAGCGGCATTGCCTGTAATCCCAGCACTTTGGGAGGCTGAGACAGGAGAATAGCGAGTTCAAAGCCAGCCTCAGCAACGAAGAGGTGCTAGACAACTCAGTGAGACGCTGTCTCTACATAAAACACAAAATAGGGCTGGGGAGGTGGCTCAGTGGTTGAGTAACCCTGATTTCAATCCATGGTACTAAAAAAAAAAAAAAGCTGTAAAATGCTCAGTTATTTTTGTTTCATTCTGTTATTTTTTGAAATGCTGTCATGACTCACTAAATTTATTTCAAGACCCAATATTTAGTGGCATCCTGAAATTTAAACTGCTGAATGGAATTACTTGTATTACCTGCATCATTCTAAGCAATTTTAATTATTAAAATTCCTACAGACTTGAGTTGGCCTTGCTCATTCTTGGTGGGGGAAAAATTGAAGGAGGCAGCCTCCAGCCTTCTGCCCAGTCACTGTGCAGATACTAACAATTTTGTTTACTGTCTCTATTCTTCTAAGTTTATTGAGGTCCCTGGAGGATAGTGACCATATAAATTGAGTCTCTCTTCTCCTTGAATAACATTTTCTAGGAAAATTTCCATTAAGCATTGCCCAGGGGAATCCTCTGAGAGCTTAAATGAAGGGATGGACCTCTTTCTAAATAGATTAGGTGCACAGGGGACAATCAACAGTGAACTTAAACAAGAAACATCAAGCATGGATTCAGCATTCATTCTTTTTCAGTGCAAATAAATACACATCTTTAGCAGTGTATTTCCGACTATTAGACCCATTAGGTGGTCAGGAAATAAAATCAGTTGCATTTCAGTCAACATTATTTCAGATTATTTAGAAAAGAAAAGAAAATACTGGAAAGCACCATACATAGTATTATTTCACAAGGATTTTCTTCACTTTACTAGTGCATCTGTGTGTTCATAATAAGGTTATGAAATGAAACATTGTTTTCATTGTAGGTAGTGGCCATTGAAAGTCTGAAAGTGCCCGCTTTTTAAGATACGGTGCAGAAATTTAAGTTTAAGTTACAAAGAAAAATATTTATGATCTTATTTTTCTCTATCCCAAAATTTTTACATGGCTCAAACCAGAAGGATTTATATGTATGCTTGTGACATTTCCTCCAAACCCTCTTTCTTATGCCACTTGCATTTTTGTTAAACTATTCTTTGTTTCCTTAACTTTCTTCCCCAAATCTCACAGCTAACTTTTCACTTTGGTCTACATATTTTTAGTCTTTGATGTCCATCTTGATAAAATGTTTAACTTCACTGAAATCTCTAAAGACATAATGTGGAAAATTTCTTTCTCTCCAGTGCTCTGTTCATTTCCTCCTATCAGGTTGTATCAGCTTTTTGTTACATTGATTTTTTTTACATTCTTTTTCCCCCTGGTAACTCATCCTTGAGCATTAAGAGGTGTATCCTAGTGATACATTAAGGATCAAATAATATAACTGAATTTCCTTGGTTCCTTTAAATATTTATCTGGATGATTTTAGACTTTTCATATCGATCAAAAACTGAAGAACTAATAGACGTGGGTCACTGCTAGTACTTTGGAGAATAGCAGCCTGGAGAGGACAGAAATATAGCTGTGGAAATGTCATTTCTGGAGAAGAGAAGGTTTATGTTAATTTCATATCATTGTGTGTTTGCTCTCCACCTATTTATTTATTTATTTATATTTTTTCTTTGGTTCTGGTACTCAAGGGTACCCTACCACTCAGGTACATCGCCAGTCATTTTTATTTATTTATTTATTTATTATATTAGACCTCTCAATACTTTCCTTAGGCTGTCTTTGAACTTTTGATCTTTGTGACTCAACTTGCCAAGTAGCCAGAATGACACGTGTGGGCCATCACACCTGGCTTCATTTTTACTTTATTAAGCAGAAATTTACAAGAGATTGGGAAAATGCATGCTATAATTTTCCTATTTTTTTTCTTGTGAAGATTTTGTTTTGTTTTTTCTTTCCTTGTTTTCAAATTTTAATAACTATGTTTGTCATTTCTTGGATAGGG
>CM053408.1:98000091-98131323 GCA_028644305.1 Xerus rutilus | reverse complement strand
AATGGCAGAGACTTCACATCAGTTGTGGTAGAGTCTAGAAGAAAGCAGATAAGTAGAAAATGTCTAGAGTAGACAGCTTCACGTGAGACTAAGTAGGCATTCTCTGCAAGAACTTGGTTGGACCTTGATGCCTTCTGAGTCTGAATCCTGATATTTCAGCCTTCCTATGGTTTTCTCATGCTCTTTGTAAGATCTCCGTGAGATTCCTTTTTCAAAAAGCTTATTCTGCCTCAGTTATCCAGATAAGATTTTACTGTCCCTACTTCATCACCTTGTTTTTTGAAAATTCTCCTAATTTCTTTGCCATGGATTGAGAACTATGGAAAATCTCCAAGGACAGGGCTTTTCTTTGAACTTCTTCAAATGGCAGTTTTGGACTCCTGGATGCTATGGTGTCCCACTTGCTCTTCACTGTCTGTATCAGCCTTTTAAGAGCAGCTTATCTGAAGTGCACAGTTTCAGACTGTCCTACACTTTGACTCAGTGTTTTGTGCCCCCTCTACTCCCCAAGTTATCAAAGACTCTATTGGCCCACTCTCAGTTACTTCTATATGGTATTCTTTCTTTCTGTCTTTACTATAAATACAGATAATATGCTCAGCATCCTGGACTCTCAGTTGCTTAACCTTCTAATTTTTATTAATATTTTCACAATTCCTCTTGATTTATCTACTCCCATGCTCCTAGCTTTGATGTTATCATTACCAGTAATCTATATTTCATTAACTGTTGTCTTTTGTCTTCTCAACTCATTTCCATCTATTATCCCTTCTCCAGTGATTCTTCAATCTCTTTGGAGCTTCTAACCAATTGCCTCCATTGCCATTTTACTGTCTGCTAACACCTCCATCTTCTTATTTTTCCCATTTGCTCAATGTGGATCTCATCGTCTATTCCTATAATCACTCCTTTCCATTCACTGTAATTCTTTTTCATCTTTTCCCATATTTTACTCTTGCTAGGAAAAATGATATCTTTTTATAAAAAAAAATTATGTGCTGACATCATATCTAGACTCAAGTAGGTTAATATTACTTTATAGAATCTTACAATGATGCAAATTGTTTCACGTAATTTGAATATACAAAAGAACATTCAACATTTCAGGTAATTCACTACATTTTCTAATAAATTCATTTACTGATTCTCTAAGGAAACTGTTTTATATTTCTTTCTTCTCAAACTACCAAACACCTCTCACTTCTTAAATTCAGTCATCACATCTACCTATTTTAGAAAGAAAATATATAAAATTAGGAGATAATTACTTTATCTTCCCATTGAACCCACCATCTCAACTTCATTTTATTACAATACTATAGAAAAAGAAATAAAATATCTGATTTAAACTGTGTTAAACCAGTTGTTTTTGACTATTAAAAACTTTACTTTTAACTGCCTTACAAAATGAAAAAATATAGTACTTTTCCAAATTGGATTCATGAGGTTGTAGAGCATATCATTCAATATTCAGTCGCAGATTAATTAACAGAAAATCTCAATGCTCAGGTTGTTGTAAAAAGAAAGGGACTTAATAAAAGGGAATGAGCGCTGAGGAAAAATATGGAAAGGTCTGTTGAAATGAGCTATTGGCTGATATTCTAATCACATAACCAGGGATGACGCTACCTCTGCTGAGACTCAGGATAATTATCTAGCAAATAGTGGCTCTAGAACAATACCAACTCTACTGTTAACTGTTGTTTCCTAGGGCTGTTTTAACACATTATCATAAATTGGATAGCTTAAAAGCAGGAGCAACTTATTGTGTCACAGCTTAACAGTAGGGTTGCTTCTTTCTAGAGGTTCTGGAGGAAAAACCATGTCATGACCCTTTCCTACTACCTAGTGGCATCTAGTAAGATTTGGAGTTCCTTAGCCACTCCAAATTTGTCTCCATCTTTACCTGTTCTTTTTCCCAGGGTCTCTATATCCTCCCCCCACCAGATGTATTAGTTTTTCTTCTATGTCTTTGTTCTTTTTTGATACACATGACAGTAGAGTGTATTTTCACATATTATACTTACATGCAGTGTAACTTATTCTAATTAGGAACCCATTCTTGTGGTTGTACATTGTGTGGAGTTATACTGGTCATGCATTCATATATGAACATAGGAAAGTTATCTCTGATTCATTTTTTTAAAAGTTGTGCATTTTAATTGGTTCCTTTTGATAAAATTAAACATGTAGGAACTTGAATTTACTCCATTTCAGTCCTCATTTTCCCCACTTTTCCCTCACCTCCTCCCTCCCTATATTCTCCTTCCTCTACTCTGCTGATCTTCGTTTTAGTCATTTATTTTAGTTTTGATTGGTGTTTTCTACCTATACATAAATGTGGAATTGTCCGTGGTATATTTATGACATATACATATGTCATAATTTTGTTAAATTAATTCTCCCATTTGTCCACATTCCCTCCCAATCTCCTTCTTCTACTCCATTGATCTTCTCTATATCTTTGTGATATCTGATTCCATCTCCCCTTTCTCCCTTGATTTTTCTCTAGCCTTTTCATATGAGAGAGGACATTCAACTTTTGATTTTCTAAGTCTGGTTTATTTTACTTAGCATAATGTTCTCTAGTTTCTTTAACTTACCAGCAAATGACATTATTTAATTCTTCTTTATAACTGGGTGAAACTCCATTGTGTATATATACCACATCTTTTTAATCCATTCATCTATTGATGGGCATCAAGGTTGAGTCCATAAATTAGCTATTGTGAATTGTGCTGCTATAAACATAGAAGTGGCTGTGTCACCTCATAGTATTCTGATTTTAGTTCTTTTGGATGAATACCAAGAAATGGGTTAGATGGGTCATATGGTGGTTCCACTCCTAGTTTTTTGAGGAAACTTCATACTGCTTTCCAGAGTGGTTGTACTAATTTCCAGTTCAAACAACAACATGAGTGCACCTTATCCCCATACCCTTGTCAACATGATTATTTTCTTGAGAATTGCCATTCTGACTGAAGAGAGATGTGGAGTGAGATGAAGTTTTTATTTGTATTTTGCATTTACTTTTTAAAAATACATTTATTTATTTTTATGTTGTGCTAAGGATCAAACCCAGTGCCTCACATGTGCTTGGCGAGCACTCTACCACTAAGCCTAAATCCCAGCCCTTGCATTTTGCATTTCCTGCTTACTAAAAATGTTGAAAATTTTTGTCCATCTGTGTATCTTCTTTTAGGAATTTCTGTTTTTTTTTTCTTTTGAGAAAGATCTGTTTAGATTTTTTAAAATTTCTCTCCCCATTTATTGATTTTTGGTTCTTATTTATTTATTTCTTTATTGGGTTTTAAGTTTTTTAAGTTCTTTGTATTTTCTGGATATCAATCCTCTGTCAGAAGAAAAGCTAGCAAAATTTTTCTCTCATTCTATAAGCTCCCTCTTTACACTCTGGTTTCCTTTGCTTTGAAGGAACGTTTTAATTTGATGGCATTCCACTTACTGATTCTTGGCTTTATTTCTTGAGCTTTTGAAGTCTTGTTAAGGAAGTAAGTTCCTGCACTGGTGTGATGGAATATTGACCCACTGTTGTTCTCACCATTACAACGTTTCCTGTCTAATTCCTAAGTCTTTGATCCACTTTGATTTGATTTTTGTGCAAGGTGAGAGATGAGTTTCCACTTTCATTCTTCTACATAAGTGTATTCAGTTTTTTTGAACTATTTCTTAGAAAGCAGGTCTGTAGTATAATCTGAGATCAGATATTAGGATTCCTTCTGCATTGCTCTTCTTGCTCAGAATTGCTTTGGCTTTTCTGAGTATCTTATTCTTCCAAATGAATTCTAGGAGTGTATTTTCTAGTTCTATGAGGAATGTTCTTGGTATTTTGATGGGATTGCATTGACTGTGTATATTGCTTTTGGTAGTATGGCCATTTTGGCAATATTAATTCTGCCTATCCAAGAACATAGGAGGTTTTATTTTTCATCTCTAATGTCTTCTTAAATTTCTACAATGTTCTATAATTTTCATTTTAGAGCTCTTTCACCTCCTTGCTTAAAGTAATTCCAAACTGTTTTATTTATTTGTGTGTTTGTTCGTTTGTTTGTTTTTAGGTTATTGCAAATGGGATAGTTTTCTCAATATTTTTTGGTTAGCACAGTCAATGTTGAAGTAAAGGAAAGCTATTGATTTATAATTTTTGATCTTGTATACTGCTACTTTACCGAATTCGTTTACCATCTGTGGAAGTTTTCAGTTGGAGTCTCCCCCACCCCACCCAGGGGCGGTCTTATAGGACCACATCATTAGCAAATAGAAAATTTGATTTCTTTCCTTCTATTTTTAGTCCTTTAATTCTTTCTCTTGCCTGATTATCCTGCCTATAGTTTTGACAACTATATGGAATAGCAGTGATGAGTGTGGATGTTCTTGTCTTGTTCCTGATTTCATGAGAAATAATTTTATTTATTTGCATATATCGAACCTACCTTGCATTTCTTGGATGAGGCCCACTTGATCATGGTGCATTATCTTCTTGATGTATTTTGAAGTGGCTAATGATTTATTAAGGATTTTTTTTTTGCATTTGTGTTATTCAGGGATATTAGGCTTTAGTTTTCTTTCCTTGATGTGTCTTTGGTTTTGGAATCAGGGTTATACTGGTTCATACAGTATATTTGAGAATATTCTCTCCCTTTCAGTTTCATCAAATAATTAGAGAAAGACTGGCATTAGTTCATCTTTCAAAGTCTGGTAGAACACACTGAGAATCCATCTGGTCCTGAGATTTTCTTTGTCAAAAATTTTAATTGCTGTTTTGATTTCATTACTTGATATTGATGTCTTTAGGTTTTTTATATCCTCCTGGTTCAATATCAGTAGGTATTAAATGTCTAGAAATGTGTTAATATCTTCTAGATTTTCCAGTTTTTTAGAGTATAAAATTTCAAAATAGTTTCTAATGATCTTTGGGATTTAAGAAGTGTCTGTGGTAATATCTCCTTTTTCATCTCTAATCTATTTAGATCTTCTCTCTGCTTTTATTGGATAGTTTGGGCAAGGGTTTGTATCAACCTTTTTATCATGTTTGAAGAACTAAAACTTTGTTGCATTGAATCTATTTTTTTATTATTGGTTTCATTAATGTTTTTCTAATTTAATTATTTCCTGTCTTCAAGTAATTTTAGCATTAGTTTTTTCTTCCTTTTCTATGGCCTTGAAGTGGAACATGAGCTTATTTATTTGGAATCTCTCCATCTTTTTATTAATGTAGGCATTTGCATTTGGTCCTATAAATTTTCCTCAGTACAACTTTTATACTGTTTCAGAGTTTTAATATGTTATCTCTTTTTTTTTCCTAAAAAAATTCTTGATTTCTTCTATGATCTCTTATTCATTTAAAAGAATCCAAGATCTCTACTCTGTGAACTTGAAGTGCCCCAATCACTTTCCATCCCTTTAAATAGGAATGAGGGAGGTAGCACTAATAATAATGTTAGCAACAGTTGTATAGCCTTAAGATAAATACCCAATGTGAAGAGAAAATAGGATAGAAAGGCAAAAGAAGGTTGAAAATATTTAAAAAGTGAACATAGGAGAGGCAAGATATAGGAAGCTGATGACAACTACAAAGGAGGAGGAGTAGAAAATAAGTACATAACAAGAGAGGAATATGTTACAGAAAAATTTGGCTATTAATGGGGGACAAGAGCAAAGAGGGGCAAAGAGAGATAAACACCAAAGTACAAATAAGCAAATATAATATCAAAACAAATCAAACCTAGATATAATAATACACAAGTGAAGAAGAAAATAATTAAAAGGACACTAAAAGGATATAATTTGAACCAACTGGCGCAGTGACAATACACACACACACACACACACACACATACACATAATTTCACAGAATGGAAAAATGTAAAAAATAATAATGCATAATGAAGTGAAATTTGAAGATATTTTAAAAATTAATTTGTTAAAAATAAAGTTAAAGAATATGGCCTGGCATAGTCACTTGTAATCCCAAAGGCTTCAGAGATTGCGGGAGGAGAATCTCAAATTCAAAGCCAGCCTCAGAAATTCAGCAAGGTCCTAAGAAAATTATCAAGACATTGTTTCTAAATAAATAAATAAATACATACATACATAAGCAAATAAATAAAGGCTGGGGATGTGGCTCAGTTAAGTGTTCCCGGGTTCTTAGTACCAAACACACACACACACACACACACACACACACGTGCGCGAGCGCATGTACAAACACACAAAGTAAAAAATTGGGGAGAATACAAAAAAAGAATAAAAGTTCTTAAGAAGAAATATAGAATTTGTGTTACAGTTAAGATATTAGGTGTCCCCACAAAAGATCATGCATGAGATAATGCAAGGAAGTTTATAATTAACATTATTGAGTTATAAGAGTCTTAACATAATCAATGCATTAAATCTCTGATAAAGATTAACTGAGTTGTCTTTGTAGGCAGGTAAGATTTGGATCAAGTAGGTGGTTCCCTGGGGGCAAGCCTTTGGGGTATGTATTTTATCCCTAGTGAGTGGAGTCTCTCACTGCTTCCTGGTATCATGTCCTGAGCCACTTTCCTCTATCACACCTTCTGTAAATTTCATATTTAGGGAGTAGGGTCTAAACTACCACAGGTTTCATATTTAGTATTGTGGATATGAATTACCTTGTATTATCCCTGGAGTACGGACACTCCTGTCTGCCCATTATTAGCATCTTCCCAAGAGCACTTATGGAGTTCCAGTAACAATGAGAGGTCTCTCCCTTTGGTGTTTAGATCCTGTATTGCTCTAAGCACTGCTGTATCATGCTTTTAAAAGTTTCCTATACTGGTGGCCACAGTTTCTGCTAAACTATCCACTCATGGGCCAACCGATTTGGGTTGCTTTTCACTCAACAACTACCCCTACTAACTCTGGGTCCTTTAAGATCAGCCTCCCTCTCTGTCCCCTAAGCTAATATTCCCCATACAGTGCTTTTCTCTCTCTCTGTGCTCACCCTTTCCCTAGTAGCTGTGGCTGCCATCACAGCCATCAGTCAAGCTGGTGCATCTCTAACATACTATTTCTTATGTTCAAAATTTCTGACTTTGTGTCTCTAAGATTTCTTTTACTGTCTAGTTACCCACCTCACTGAAGAGCAGTCTTCCATCTTTTTAAATTTGGTCTTAAGGAATGGCTGAGAAGTGTACCCTTCTTCTAATTCACCGTCTTCTTTCTATTTTTTTAGAATTCTTTATAAGGATAATACCAATGGATTGAAATTCATTCTAATCTGATGTGATTTCATCTCTATCTTTGCCTTCATTAATTAATCTTCAAATAGATTATTTCTGAGATAGATTTGAAATTTTGAAAGAATTTATTCTATTCAGTATACACTTACAAAAAGATGAATGTCTTATTTCTATACTCTTGATATTTATGACATTAGGAATCCCATATTAGGCTTTCTGTTTCTGCTGCTGCTGAATCTAAACACTAACTAAAATTATCTACTTACATAACAATACTGTGTTATAACCTAACCCAAAACTTGATGTCTTTTAAAGCAATAATCCCTCATTATTGTTCAGGGATCTATGGGTTATTTGGGCAGTTCCCCTAATCTTTTTTTTTTTTAATATTTTTTTTTAGTTGTTGATGGACACAATGTCTTTATTTTATTGTTTTGTATGTGGTGCTGAGGATCGAACTCAGGGCCTCACGCATGCAAGGCAAGTGCTCTACCGCTGAGCTACAATCCCAGCCCCCCCAATCTTGATTGGTCTTGAAAAGACTCTCATGTTTGACAGTTGATTGGTGGGTCTCTTGGAAGCTGGTTCATTTGCGATGACTCCTGATGGGGTAGCTGTCTGTCATCATCAATCTTATGTTGTGACAGGCCTGTCTAGATATAGTCTTATGGTGATTGCAAAGTCCAAGAAAGATGGTAGAAGCAAATAATAATGCGCCAAGGCATAGGTTTAGGACTAGCACTCATCCTTTCTACATCATTCTATTGCCCAAAGAAAGTCACAAGACCAATACAGATTCAAAGAATGGGGAATAAACTCCAAATTTGATGGGACACTAAAAGAATACATTTCAAGCATTAAAGGGAAGGGTAAAGAATGGAGTCATTTTGCAGTAAGTCTGTCATGGCCTCCACAATCACACTTGTTACCAAGTAGCTACAAAAGTTATGGAAAAATCCAAATTTTACATAACTTATAAATTTGTAATTCATAAGTAAATGTATCACCTTCATAATTTGGATACTATTGGCTAAGATTTAAGAGAATATTGGAAATGTATTTGTGGGTGTTTGTGTGTGTGTGTGCATGTGTACTTTAAAGTCTTTAGAAATGGAGTTGAGCATGTTAAACTTTCATCTGTCATGGACGAGGTTTATAGATGATTGCTTATGTGGAAAAATAATTCCTTTCATTCATCAGACTATTGACTTTATTTTCCACTGAGTTGTAAAATTAATCCAGCAATTGAGGCACACTGTATATATGAAAATACTTGAAAGAGAGCGAACCTTTATCTTGTAGATTTTAATTAGAATTAGAAAAATATTTTCTTTAGTATCTTAGCCAGAAACCACCTCAGTCATAGTTGCCAATAAGTTCCATCACACAAAATCTGCTTCTTTCTCCCTGAAACATTAGCTTTTTTGTGAAGATTAACTAAGATAATATGCATAAAATATATAGAATAGTATTTGACATATTGTAAATACCAAATGTTCATGATGGTAATAATAATTGCAGTTGTTAGTACTGTTATTATTATCATTGTTATTGGGCCACTTGGCTTTAAATATAATCAGTCCTATTATTAAATCTTATTTTCAAAACACAAATTTACTCAGTGCAATTTGTGTATTAGGAAACAATTTTAATCTAATGCAAATTTCATATTTTCTTGTGCACAATTTCATCTGATGAAAACTACACTAATGTGAAAATTTGCTTTTGGTAGGAGTTAGCTATGTAGGACTACTCAAAATACTGTCTCATGAAAACAATAAGACATAGCTGATCACATCTACTTTTAAAACATTCTAATTTCAGATTCCTTTCCTTATACAAGTTTACAATAACACACACAGTATAAATCTTCCTATTGCTATTCCGACTGGGTAACTCTACTTCTATTTTTAAAATTTTCTTCTCCTTTTCCCCATCCTATTATTTTCTTCTTTATCCTCTGTTCTTTTTCTCTTTAATTTCACTATATTTCTCTCTCTCTTCTGTTCCCTGCTCATACACAGTAAGCAAATTCACCAAGCATATCCCACAACCAAACTTCAGTACTAACCTAGTCCTATTGATTTCAGATGTCAATGAACACAAGAGTCTCTGTCGCCCATGTTCCGCCCAGGGTTGGCAATGGAATGGGTTTCCCTTGGGTGGGATAGGCTGGCTGAGAAATAAAAGCTAAGAAAAGTAGAATGGCGGAATAACCACAGAAAGTAGTTTCAAAGCCCGGGCAGAGAAGGACAAAGCTGACCAGACAGGTCCAGCTTCTAACAAAGAACAGAGCCCACGTTTGCTTTATTTACATCGGAAAACATCAAAGGCTTTCAAAAGAAAGTTCTTCACCAAAACAAGATGGAGGTGGGGGCAGGTAGGCTGCGCAGTTCCTAGCAGGTCATGCCCATCTCCGGTTTTGCATGAGAACTCTTAGCAGAGCTGAGGAGGAGCTCGCATGCCTTGGGCAATCTGTCGCTATGGGACTGTCACTGGTATTTCCCAGTGCCAGATCTACCCCCTCACTTGCTGAAAAAGGTCCTTACGCATTTCATGGGTGGATGGCTTCCCGCAAGTCTCATACTCTTTGCTTAACATGTTTACTTGAATCTCGTCAAAAGGTAAATATTTATTTCTCCCCTAAACCTGGTTGTTTCAGGTTTTCCACAAAAGACCAATTGCATCTTTCTTAACTGAATTGTTCATGCTGAAATCCAAGTCTTTACTTTCACATTTTGCTTCACTTCTACGTTAATTCTTTATGAAGTCCTGTTTACTATACCTTTATATTATGTCTATAACTCAGCTCTCTTACGTTTTACACTTCTATAACTAGTCATAACCAACGTCTCCTACTCAGACTATTCAGTCTATTGGAATCCTAATTCATTTTATGGCTTTCATTATTGTTATTATGATCTCTATGTCCTACCCCATTAATCTACTCTGCACACAGCAAAAAGAATAATCTTTCAAAGTTAGATTGTTCTATTCCCTACTTAAAATTTCCAAAGTCTTGCCATTCACATAAAATAAGATCCAGTCTCCTTAAATAGTTTATGTGTCTTAGCTAATTTAACCAACTCTCTCATATTACCTCTTAATACTCTTTCCTGCCTTAATTATGATTTAGGAGCACAGTTTCCTGCTCTTTTGTAAAAGTTCAAATAATTTTATATGGCAGGAGGAAAGAGTGAGCAGAGCAAACTTCATCACTGGTAAGAAAATAGCAATTACATCAGTCCTCCTAATGCACAGGGGACATATCCGAGTGAATGCTCAAAACTGCCCGCAGGACTAAACCCTAATGTACTATAATTTTGCCTATATGTATATATCTATGATAAAGTTCAATTCATAAATTGGACATCATAAGAGAGTAACAATAACAACTAATAATAAAAACAGAACTATTAAAATAATACACTGTAATACATGTTAGACAAATGTGTTATCTCTCTCAAAATACATTTTTGTACTATTCTCACCGTTCTGAGGGTGATGATTATCTGAGATGATACAATGCCCATGTGATGAGATGAACTAAGGTGAATGACACAGGCATGTGACAGGATTTTAGGTTACTAGTGGTATTTTCTATTGATCCCTACGAAGCTGTTTTGAGTGGTGTGATGAATTCGTGTGCTATTCTGCTTCATCCCACTCAGACTGTGAATCATCACTTGTCCAGTGTCCATGCTGTGTGTGATATCCACCTAATAGTCACTTAAGAGCCATCAGATTGATTGTCATGATATCAAAATGCTTGTGTGCAAGTATTGTACCCTAAAAGTGATGTGCAATTTATAAACTTTTGAATTATTTATTTCTGAAATTTTTCATTGAATATTTTTGGAACATAGTTGACCACAGGTAACTAAAATAACTGCAAAAGAAACTATTGGTAAGGTGGGGTTACAGTAATCAGAAAGAATGCTATTCATCACTGTACTTGAGGTTTGGCCTTATCTGTGTCCTGTTATATAATTTTAGGCTTGTATGTGCTTGTTGAAAACATTGTTTATGTTCTCCTAAGAACACTGTGAGTGGATGAGTGATAGGGTCTACCTTCTTCATTTCATTATGGAGGGTATCACAGACTAGAATATTCTACTAACCAATCATCAGTCACACTTGATCTCCTTTATCCTACTTATCCTCAAATAGTTTTGTTTATTCTGTCATTTGACTTTTTTCTGTCTGTTCAACAGAATATAAACCCCATGATAGCAGCCACTGTTTGCTTGTTTATACTGTTTTATTCCACCATCAAGAACAGTGTCTGACATCTAGAAGGTACACAATAAATATTCAATGAATATTTATTTGTGTAAACAGGCCTATATTAAATCATATGTTTCCTTTCTTTTAAAGTTTCATGACTTTTAAAGATCTTTTGTCTCCTAAGCATTAAATATGCTTTGTTCCTGAAAACCAGAATGGGTCAAGTGGGTGGGCATTAGCTGCTGCTTCTCAGTTTCTATACCTGAAGGAGAATATGTGATTGTTTCCACTTAACTAGTTTTATTTGGTTCCTCTGTCACTGAAGCTATAAGAACAAAAATAAAGACCTTTATTGGTCCTATATCAATTTTGAGTTAAGAATTATGTGTGAAGAAGATTTCAAAGGCTCATTTATTCTCTGGTGGGATTCTTTTATAGAAACTAACCAAGAGATTTTAATAAAAAGTTCCACCAACGTAGATGTATGACACTGGCCATTCATGGTTTCCCCCAGAGCCCAATAGATTCTAGTGGATTATTTCTACGTTGTGCTCATTTCATGGCTTTGGGTTGTTCTCTAGTCCTTGTGGGCTGTAACCCGCACAGGACCATTGCATCTGGATGTATAAGCATCATTATCTTGCCAAACACTGGAAGCACAAACCACATTCAATGTTCTTTTCCATCTCATTCAGCCTGCAGACAGAGGATGTTATAGCCAGATTATCTAGCTTTCAGATTTCTCTAGGTATGTGAATACTAGACACCCAGATCTATATTTCTGTATGTCTAGGGGACCATGCAAAATTAGTTGATTTTTTTTATTTAGTCCTCATTGCTTAGGTTGGATTGAAAAGGAAATATACTTTCTTTTACCTCATGGCAGAGGGATTGGGGAGATATTGAGTATATTAAAAGTCTTTTCTTGTTCTGGCCTATTCAAATTTCAAAGGAATTTCTTCCTCTCATATAGTTCTAGGGTAAAGGGTGTGTGCAGCCTGAATGAATTGTTACGATCTTTTCACAGTTCTTCATAGGTAGACTGGAAACCTGCTTGAGGTTATAGTACTTAAAATGTCACCTGTCTTTGTCTCCTCTGTAAAAATCTGGGATATCAGGAAAAAGTAACTATTAGAATTCTGTTACATAAGCACTCAAAAGTGATGGTTTTTTAGGTTTTAAATGGAATGTATCAATTCATATAATTGTAAAGTGGATGGGTAGTGATGATTTCAATTATTCTTGGATCTAGGTCCAAATAATGCTAATAGATGGTCAGTCAGGCCTTATTGTCTGTCTCTGTTTCCTGATTTCTCTCTAATTTATCATTATTATTCCTCTTTTTTAAAGTAGATTTACTGTTTTTAGTTCTGATGGATATTGCCTCTATTATAATGGAAGTCCCTTTCCATATTAGTGTAAAAGTGTCACCAACAGGTTTACATTCATTTTATAACATCTTTGTAATCATAAATGTTATGAAACACACTAAAATATTTCTCTGATATCTTATTTAGTTTTCTAAAATATTCAATTGAGTCCTTTCTGACTTACTTAGCAGCCCTTCTGAAACAATATCCTGAATACTAAGACTGTTCTACGTTAAGAAATGTGCCCAAATGAGAGAGAACAGGTCACAAGATTGACAAATCTGTGATTACCATAGAATAATTTGCGGGAAGTTTTTAAAAGAGTTACAAGAAGAAGGATGATGATACAGATTGTTGGTGGCAAAATTACCATAAGTACCACTTGTATATAATGCAATTGATTTGTATTTTGCTATTCATTTACTTCTCTCTACCAAATAAAAAATTGAAGAAAAATGATACTGCTATCTTTCTGATGGTTGAACTTTTCATGTTCTAAGTGAATATAGTCATTTTTTGGTATACATGAGGGACTGGTTCTAGAATCCCCACAAACACCAAAATCCTCAGATGCTCAAGTTCTTTATATAAAATTGCCTTGCATTTGCAAATGAACTTTTTGCATTCTTCCATGTATTTTAAATCATCTCTAGATTACTTATAAGACCTAATACAATGAAAATAATGGGTAAATAGTTGTTATACCGTACTGGTTAGGAAATGATGACAAGAAAAAAGTCTTTACAGGTTCACTACATATGCATTTTTTTCAAATATTTTTAATTCACAGCTGGTTGAATCCATACATGTAGAACCTGTGGATAAGGAGGCCTGACTGTACATAAAAAGAGAATGAATCAGTGAATGAATTACCTTGATTTTTCAATAGAAAAGAAATAAAATACCAAAGATAACTTAGGAACACCTTCTTTTCTTTCATTTATTTGTTTTTGTTTTCCTGGTTCTAGGGATTGAATCTAGGGCCTCAGGGGTGCTAGGCAAGCGTGCTACAGATAAGCTACATCCCCAGCTGTTTTTTTTTTTTTGACAAAAAAGATCTTACATATCTTTGAAAGACTTCTATATTTCTAAGGAGAAATAAATTTATGTGAAAGTTTTCTGAATAGTTAGAAGAGAGTAAAGAAAGAAACGAATGATAATATTGTGAATAGAGTTTGGACAAGAAAAATGCATTAAATCATGAAATTTTATTGTATCAAGGAACGAAATACCATGTGGTTATCGACAATTGTCATTGATTTAATCTATTATTAAGTGGGAGAAACTAAGTTCCTGCCAAATGTCCCTTCCATTGTTCTTTTTATGTTTTGTCAAAAATACTTTAAATGGGGGCTGGGATTGTGGCTCAGCGGTAGAGCACTTGCCTCGCATGCGTGAGGCCCTGGGTTTGATCCTCAGCACCACATATAAAGCAATAAAATAAAGACATTGTGTTCACCAACAACTAAAAAAAATTTTAAAAAAAATGCTTTAAATGTTCATCAACTATATGCATCAAAAAGAAAATATCATAGTATATTTAATGGTGGACTGTATACATATTGGTATTGTACACATATAGTATTGATAAAATGCAAAAAAAATGAGTTATAAAACTGTCCTGCTGTTCCTTATGTAACTATTTCCACTGAGAGTCTCATAATATTGTACACATATATCTGCTAACCTTTTAGCCAAAGAAATTATTATGTGACACACTAAGCATATTAGAACTAAGAAGAAGAATGTTTTCCCCAGGAAGGGTTCATTTGATAATTTTGCTGTCACCATGGGGAGCTTATTCTTACAACACAGCCTGTGGTGCAGAAGCGTTGGTGACCATAGTCCCTCAAGAGAGATAAAATGTGTGAGAAGAAATGAACACCTGCTGGAGTTATTTTTGTTTTGACTAAAGGGACACTTTGATATTCAGCTAGGGGGAGAAATATGCAAGTGAAAAGTATAGACAATGATTAAAGCCATGCTTACTTTCCAGTGGGGGATCTGTACAAGCTTTATCACTGCTTCTGGAGGTAAAACAAGAAGGTGTGTAACCTTTGTATCCCACTGCCACAGCATTAATCTCGCCCAGAATAAAGACAGAAGGTCTCAGTAGGTGGTGCCCATTGAACAGATACATTTAATAGACCAGGGCTTGATTCTGTCACAAACACTGGCATTTGCCAAGTTTAACTGGAAATAAAATCTAATGTTAAAAATAACTGAAATAGAACAAAATGCATGAAACATCTGTTTTCAAATTATTTTAATGGTTGCAAATTGAATGAGTCTCTTCCTAGCTCAATCAATTTGTCTTTGTGTGTTAATGGGCCTTGATAACAATTTTTTTTTTTTACGAAAATCCATTTTAGGTGATTCTTATAGCCCTTTGATAAATGCTTTTCTAGGGAAAAATGTTCTTCTAGATATTTGTATTGTAACCGCTTGCTCAGAAATATCGTATGTAGTTTGGAATGTGAATGAACATCTTGTTTTGTATGTTTCATAAATTGTCTAAGAGATATATTAGTGGTTTATCATTTAGCACATAGCTAATATTAGGGATTGGGTGGAAGGAAGTAACTTTTTGAAAAAAACACCTTTTGTCCTCCAAGTATTGAGGTTTCAAGTACTTGGTATCTAGTCTCATTTATGTTTCATAATATTTATTACAATTTTCATCATTTTCTTCTCTTTATATTTAAATAAAAGTCCATAAAGAGCTTCATGTAACATAAAATAATTTTTGAAAAACCCAAGTTTTATAAGAATAAGGATATGTTCTAAAAACTGTGGCAAGATCAATATCCATCCATTAAAAAATTAAAGACCATGAAGATGCAGACTTTCACCAACTTTGTACAGGTAGATTCTCTCTTATTTATAATGCTTAGCACC
Source organism: Xerus rutilus (assembly GCA_028644305.1). Lineage (NCBI taxonomy): Eukaryota > Metazoa > Chordata > Mammalia > Rodentia > Sciuridae > Xerus > Xerus rutilus. The sequence goes on along the minus strand of CM053408.1, from coordinate 98,115,605 downwards.
AGAAGCACCTTAGATTTCATTTCTTAAAAATTTTGAAATATGTGCATATGTGTAAGGAGGCATCTTGAGAATGGGATCCAAGTCTAAATATGAAATTCATTTACATTTTATGCATAACTTATACATATAACCTGAAGGTAATTTTATATGATGTTTTTAGTATTCCTGCATTTTCACTGTGACTCATCACATTAGGCCAGTTGTGGAATTTTCCACTTGGGGCATCATGTTGGTGCTCAAAATGTTTTGGATTTTGGAGCATTTTGGATTTCAAATATTTGGATTGGGAATGTTCAAACTGTAGTCTCTGCTGCTTCATTGATTGTGCACTGTTGACTGCTTTGGAGTTGAAGGTATTGAGAACATTCTAAAATATGCCATTCTGGCATGTTGATTGTTTTGAATTGAAGACACTTAAAAAATAGAGCTGATTCAGCAGCTCATTTAAACTGCTCTTAAAAGTAGGATATGCAACATCCCTGCAGAAGGTGTCTTCCTTCTACCCGGAGGAAGAAAAATAGTCTCCTTACCAGAGAGGGGGACTTGAAGCTGAATAAATGTGTACAAACAAATCTGTCACTAATCCTTATTTTCCTAGTCACTTTTCCACAATCAACTACCTCATCCAAAGCCGCCTTGTCCTACTTCACTATTTAGTACTCTTGGTAAAACTCAATGTATGTGTTCAACTCCAACTGCTTCTTGGGGTCTTTGTTTTTTTCTGAGAGCTCAACGTCTCATAAAAATTACACTAAATACATTTTTGTGCTCCTCTGTGTTAATCTGTCATATGTCAGCTAAAAAAAGCAAAGAGGGTAGAGGTCAAAAAGTCTTCCCTACTGTTTCCAGTGATAGTCATTTTGGTATGTACATTAAGGGTTCCTCTGGTGATAATTGTTCTGAGCTTTGCATAAAGAGAGCAAACAAAATTAACTTTAGTTATTCTAGGCATCATTGAAGTTATCCCAATGCCCCATCTGCATTAGCCAAGATAGAGCAGTCACACAGTTGCACATGGAGATGTTGAGTCTCAGGCAGCTACTTCAATATCCGGACTATTGTTATATTGTATTTTGTCCATTCTAAAGCATGTACTTCATGATCACTAGAGGAAGAAGGTTCTAGAGTGTGACTTCTTTTCTCAGTTTATTTTCTGGAACTATTACAGTCTGATGTATGCAACCAGATAAGCGTTCCTAAAATCTGTAATATTAGTTAAAACCTTTATTTACTGGAAAGAACTGAGTATTTGATAACTTAAACATCACTTTCTCAATTTCAAATTCTAGGAGAATTTTGTTTCAAAGTAGAAGTCATGTTTTATTCTGATATCTAGCATGGCTCTCCCCACACTGTGTTCCAAATATCCTTTATTTTAAGAATACTATTTAAGCACACCTTATATTTTTTAGTTGATAATTGTGTTGTATAATGTTCTTCATTAAAATATCTTATGTTTCATTTTATTTTAGTTACATTCTGTTTTTCAACAAATATTCACTAGCAAATGTGTGTAAATATACAAATGAAGTGTTAAATGTCATATTCATATTTTGGCTTAAATTTGCATATAAAAGCTTCTTAGTTTTTCAAAATTTAAATAGGATTATTTTTTTCCTATTCCTAATATTCCTATAATATTATCAGTCAAAATTACAAAACAATGGGAGCTGGGGTTATGGCGCAGTGGTAGCATGCTTGCCTAGCATGCGTGAGGCACTGGGTTCGGTCCTCAGCACCACATAAAAATAAAATAAAGATATTCTGTCCACCTACAACTAAAAAGTAAATATTAAAAAAAATTACAAAACAAAACAATGGGTATTATAACATCAGAAATGAATTGGTTTTCATGTGGTTTTTAAAGATTATCTAATAGGGACACTTTTTTAAAATTTTTGATTGACCTAACTACAACTACTTTTCATTTCACATCGTGGAAAGGAATAGAGATAGAAAGATGAAAATCAACTTGGGTTTTAAACATTGTCTTAGACCACATAAAATAGTACACATATAGACAAAATTACTAGAAGGTAATCCTTTATTTTAATCAGTCTACTTTAAACCAACTCTCTAATTTACATAAAATTGAAAACTGATACATTGTTTTCATTCTACAGAGAGAATACCTTATTTTACCAATTCATGAATTGTTTGTGTTATAAATGATGGAGGTGAAATCAATTCATATGTAGAGATTTACACTAAAGTTTAACTGCTAGATAATGACAATGATGAGATAATGTTTTTTGAAAGCTTACTGTATGCCAAGTAGTTTTTCAAAAACGTGCCATGGATTTCATTCATTAACTAATTAAAACAGACTGGAGCTTTTCATTATTCCCTTTCACCGTTAAGGAAATGTAGGCATGGAAATAACAAATAATAGTATGATGCTAATATTCAAAAATATTAAAGTAATCTACATTTTAATCAGGCATGTATGATATTCGCTTGCAATTGTTAACTGCAAAGGCTAAACTCTGAAGTTTTTCATGGAAGGAATGGAGAAGGCAATGCTATGGAGAGTAAATTAGTATCAACTTTAAGACTTAAAGCCGACTTTTAGAGTCTAAATTGAGACAATACTTTAGACAAGGAGGCATTGTGGAGAGAAAGAATGATGTTTTATTTTATTTTAAAACTTCAATTCTTTTCCTTTTTTGTTACTGTTGAAGGATTCAATTTGTAGAGATTGCCTGTAAACAACAGGTAGAGAGAATGCAGATTATAGGCAAAGGTAAGTTCCCATTCAACAGACCACATAGAAGCCTCTTCGGGTAGATAGATGGTGTATATTGCTAGGTGGGTTATAGTCTCCATAGTGTTAAGGGCTAATCTGCTAGTGAGTCAGTTTAATCTAGGATTATAGAAGATCTCACACGCTCTGATATTCATTCACCTACCTGGAATTTTCCTCTTATTTGCAGAAGGTTGATCCCAGAGGAAGCCAGAAAAGAAATCCCCAAAAGATGTCATGATTGGGTCTTTCTTCCTTCCTTTTTGTCCCTTTCAAATTTTTCCCCATCAATTCAGAAAGAAATATTTCATTTCTTCCTTGTTAGGTAGGAAGCACTTTCTGACACGCCCTACATTATTTGTATTGATTTTTCAATTAAAACTATGCTCTTTCTTTGATTTGTCCTGTTATGACCCAGATGCAAATTTACCCATGTAGCTTAAAATACCAAATTCTTGCAATTTAAAAAAATATTCTTTTTTCTCTATTTGTGGCTATTTTCCTTGCTTCAAGTTAAAAATAAATTACTAAGAATTTCATTTAGCTTATTTATTCTAGGATGTAGCTCCTCTGTATAGAAATCAGTAAGTGACAATAAATATGAATCATAAAACAAGAATATAGAAAAAAATTAGTGGTTGAATTTTCCAAATATTATACCATACATATACTAGAAACTTTTAAGTATCTGGAAAATAACTAGTATTTAATATATTTTTTCCAGTACTTGTCATTAAACCCAGGACCTCACATATACTAGGAAGATGTTTTGCCAGTAGGATACATCTTTGTCCCCCTTTATTTTATTTTATTTTATTTTATTTTATTTTATTTTATTTTATTATTTTAGAGATGGAATTTCTAAGTTGCCCAGGCTGGCTTTGAGTTTCCCACACTCCTACTTAATACTCCCAAGTAGCTGTGATTATAGGTGTGTGCCAACACCATGCCTGGCTAGTGTTCAATAATTTTTGACTACTATGTTTTGACTTACTTTCATAGGTACATACACATATGAAGATCAGTCTCCTCAGTGACAACCTCCTGTCTTCCAGCTCTCATTGATTCTGCATTTTCAATTTTCTAAGATTTGTACCTTCACTAACAACCTATTGCAATCAATAAATCTGGGTATTAATTGGTTTCCAGAATCTGGAACTTTGCCTTATTTGTGAACCATATTTTTGATAATAATGCCATATGTTAGAGGGGAGTATATTTTGAGGAAGTATATATTATAAATACTAGGTACTAAAGATAAAATAAGAATTAACAAATTTTCATGAATTCAAGTATTAATTAATTTCTATGGTGATTATTCTATTTTTCTTCTTCTTCTTCTTATAATAATAATAATAATTATTATTATTTTGGTACTGGAGTTTGAACCCTGAAGTGCTTAACCACTGAACCACCTCCTCAGCCCTTTTTTATTTTGCTTAGGGCCTCACTAAATTGCTGAGGTTGGCTTTGAACTTGTGATATTAAAACATTGTTTTGAGCATCTGCTATGTATACCATTGACTTCCAATTTCCAGGATATAGTTGATAATAAGACAAAGTCTTTTCTTCTTTTCTTTAGTCATGTAAGGCAAATAGAGACCAAGAAGATTTTAAAAGGATAATAAAAATCGTTTAAGGGATATACAAAAATGAATTAAGATATTGGCTACAGAATCATAATATTTCTGAGAAAGCAATTATTAGAAATGTGGCCATTAAATAAGAAATCCTGGATAATGATAATGAATTTCACTGGGAGACTTAAGTCCTTTCTAACTTTAAATTATGATGAATTTGAATGGCCATTATCTTAGGAGAATATTTTTATAATTTTTAGTTCATAATACTAATACTTTTTAGAGTGTGTTGTATCAGTAGCCTAGCATGGCCACTATGAATTCTTGTTCAAGAAAACATTATATATCTGCCAAAAATTAGAAGATTACAATTCAACCTAATACGGGAAGACTATTTGCCTATTAGTTTCCTTGGAGACTTTATTAATCTGTTTGAGCTGCCACAACAAAATACTGCAGATTAGGTTGCATAGAAAATGGAAATTTATTTTCCTTCAGTCTTGGGAACTGTAAGTCTAAGGTCAAAGTGCCAGCAGGTTGGTTTCTGGTGAGAGCTCTTTCCTGAGCTTGCAGTAGCACCTTTCTACTGAGTCTTCAAATAGCCTTTGTGTGTGCACACATGCAAAGGGGCAGAGAGGTGGAGAAGATCTCTGATGTTTCTTTCTCTTCACTTAAAGACACCGGGGCTATTGGATTAGTGCCCACTCTTGTGAACTCATTTAAACTTAGTTCCTGCTCAAAGGTTTTCTTTTCAAATACAGTAAAACTGGAGATTAGGCTTTGATGTTGAACATTGAGGAGGACTAATTCAGTTCAAAATATGATCCTCATCCCATCCCTTCAAGGATTTCCAACACTATGGGAATTTTTCTAACATGTATTTGTGATCAGTTAAATGAGCAAGTGACATTGTCTTAAAATCAAAGTTATTATGCTATTTTGAATGACTTATTAAAATTAGTTTTAATTTTAAAACACAACCTATGATTTACCTAAAAATTGAGCACTATATTATTTTCCTATTATTGCTAAAAGAAACTACCACAAACTTAATGGCATAAAACAACACAAATTATTTTCTTACAGTTATGGAAGTCAAGTCCAAAGTGAATCTTGTGGGTTAATATAAAGATGCTGGCAGAGCTGTGCTTCTTCTGCATGCTCTAGGGAAGGATTTATTTCCATTCCTTTTGTATCTGTCATAGGCTGTGTTTTTTGGCATGTTCCCTCTTCCTCAACATCTCAATATTTTATCTTTTCTCACCCCGTTTGTCTCTCTCTGACCTTCACTTCTGTATTCACATCTTCTCCTTCTCTCTTTCCTTTATAAGGACCTTTGCATTCTGGGGAAATCAAGGGTAATTTCCTCACTTCAAAATCCTTAACATCATCACATCTGCAAATTCTGTTTTTTCACTTAAAGACATGGGGATCAGTGTGGACATTATTAGAATGCTATCATTATCTCTAGGACTCTGCTCATATTACTTCCTATGAAATGTTTGCTACTTTAAGAAGTATATAAACTTTTCTTGTCATTGATATCTCATGTAATTTTGCTAAATCAATTAACCTTCTAAAATATCTGAATTACTCTGGGTATTTTATCTTTCCAAGTTCTCGAGGTAAAAACTTACACAATTTTGCCATCTAAATCTATTGAAATAAAATTGGACCATTTATTACATGTAACCAGAAACAAAGTTAAAAACATGTTCTTTTATGTGGGAGCACTCCTCATACCATTAACCCCTCCTCTCCCCCTTACCCCACCCTATGCTGATGAACCCTATGCCCAGGGCAGGGCAGAGCATATCTCATTGTAATGTTGAGGCCATGATTGGTCTGAGGACCCTATATAAGCTTCTGTACTTTCTGGAATAAACAGTGTTTATGCATCTCGCTCAGACAGAACACTTTACCTACCCTGGAGTCTGGGTAGAGTGACTCCGCGGACTGTCACCCCAAAACCTCGTCCCCTGAGACCCTACTTCATCCTTCCTTGAGGACCCCCCTTTTCATCTCTCGACACCTCAACTCGTCGAGTGGACCCACAAGGCATGACTTAAAGCAATACTTTTACAAGTCAGACTTTGCAAACCACCAATTCAACAAGCCCTCTCACTTTTCTAATAGGAGATCATATTTCTGTTACTTAAATTAATCAAAGACAGCCTCTGTATATTGTTTTCTAGGTAGTTTATTTCTTCACTGCAGGTTGAAGTCTGTTAACTGAAAAGTCTGCAGGAGTAAATTCAAATTTTTACCCATCTAATTGTTTTAAAAACAGCTTAGAAGATTTTACCATTTAGAACCTGCTTGCATTTTATATCCTGCAAACCTCACCCCACAGCTTCTACCCACTGGCAAGACAGAGTCTTGCCATAATAAGACTACAAGCTGCTACTGCTCTTCTGAGTTCTCCAAACCAAAGAAGCACTGCTGTGGCCTGAGATATAACACCTAGGCTTGAGTTCTCTCCTGGGACCTTTCTCCCCTATGAAAGTTCCCTTGTCTTCTATCAGATGGAGGCCCCTTGTCTGAGACTCTGGAAGTGTCTTCACCTCTCATGCAACCCTAATCAAGGCCACCTCCTGAAGCTCATTGTGTGTTTCTGCGTTTTATGGGCCTATATTTTGCTTGATTAGCCCCAAATCCCCTAAAGCTACAGTGTCCTATCTCAGTTGACAGAAATTCTTTAATTTCAGATTCTATATCACTATGCTTTTCTCAGTAGTAATTTATCTGGTAGAAAATTGTGACCATCTCACAAATGTTTATACCAGAGTTGTTATTAATACTCAGATATTTAAAATAATATTAACTACCTTTAACTACATTTTACCAAATGTTAGACACTTTAGAAAGTGGTTTTAAAATATAGTATTTACTTTAATTATCATCATAATAAAATGAGATAGATGCTATTATTTCCATTTTACTAATAGGGAAAATGAGATTTAGAAAAGTTATGTAAATTGTTTTAAACCAAGATAAGTATTTCAAAAGTGAATTGAGCCATGGTTAAACCAAGATTATCTGATCTGTTTAGTTTTCTTTTCTTTTTCACAGTGCTATCTAGCTCTTGTAATAATTTTTATTATTTTAAACCAGTTTTATGTTTTGTCCTATTTCACTAATCTATATTTTTCAATTTTTCTTTGTCTATACTATTACCTAATACATTTTTCTTCACTTATGACAGAAAAAGAAAAGTGAGGGGAATTTCTTGAGAATATCACATTTACTCTGCAGAAAGTAACTTTCAGTTTTATTTTGGTTCTTTTTTTTTTTTGGTACTGGGGATTGAACTCAGGGGTACTCGACCACTGAGCCAGATCCCCAGCCCTATTTTTGTGTTTTATGTAGAGACAGGGTCTCACTGAGTTGGTTACTTAGCACCTTGCCTTTGCTGAGGCTGGCTTTGAACTCGCGATTCTCCTGTCTCAGCCTCCCAAAGTGCAGGAATTACAGGCTTGAGCCACCGCACTCGGCTTATTTTGGTTATTTCATTCTATTTAATATACTCTCCACAAATCATTTCCCTTAAATTGATTTTTAGTTAATCAATTTCTCGGTGATTATAAATACATTATATATACATATATATATATTTGAAATAAATGAAACAAAATGTGTTGCTGCAAATGAAGATATAAAATCATCCTCAGATATGTATATCAGGAGGGCATGAAGGGATTTTCTTTCTTCAGAATTTACTCTGATGTGACTAGGTCACTTGCTAAGATGATGTTTAGTAATTAAATGAGCACATTCTTTTGTAATTGATGTAAGTTAATACTTGCTGATTGGAAAGATCAGTGAAGAATGAAATACATCTGCAAATGACATTCATTGGGTTCTAGGAAAAGCTTATGAAAATATAGTTCTTGAAAAGTCCATACATAAGGTAGTTAGCATGCAAGAAAAAAATGACATTGTACACTCTCAGTAAGACTGAAGTAGACACCAGAATAATGATGTGTTAGTTTATAGTAAGGAATAAAACTGTCACTTGGGGCATAGTGTTTGTACTATCAAATTGCAAGGGCACAGGGACAGATATAATCAGTGAATAGCATCACTCTTGACTTGCTATGAAAATTCAAGAACTTAGAGATAGGAAATACTCAAAAATATACAATGAGCCCTTTATCAGAAAGCTAATTTTATGTAAATTAAAAACTACATATTGAGTAAAGGCTCAAAATAAAGGGAATGGATTATGCTGAATGTATAATAACATCAGGTTAAGTGAGCTAGTCTGACATCAGATGATAGGTGCTTTAATGTGAATAAGTAGCAAATAATATTTTTGTCTCCTTTGTTTATATTTATCTTTTTGGTAGTCTGGGCATTAGAATGAGACATTTTCCCATTCCCATGGTAATGTATGCACCTTCTTAGACAATGGCTAAATTAAACGGTGAAGATAAGCATCACCATGGTTTCTCCTTTTGATAAAATACATCCCTCATTTTGTATTAACATCATTAGTGGGGTCCTTTTCCCCAAGGATCACTTCCTTCTTTTGGATTGATACGAATATTTAATTCTCAAAGAGCAGTCTTATTTTCCTCATTTTCCAGCTTAAGTAGCAATTTACTGAAGCCCCCTCCAAAGCTAATCAAACCAGTGCTTTGATCCATTAAACAATGACAAGTGTTTCACATATGTTTTTTTTGATCTGATGGGTGGTAGAGATAAGAATCTTCAGCTTATAGAAAATGTATGTCACTTGTTACATGCTGCCTTGTTAGACTTAAATGAAAGATTTTTGTCTATATTTTTTTAAATCTGATTTCTTTCATCAAAGTTTCTTGGCATTATTCTTTGTAGTATTTTTAAGCATACTAATTACTGTGTCATCTTAAGTATACATTCAATAAATCAGTACACTCAATAAATCATTGCAGAACTAAATTGAAAAGCAAAAATACCCTTGTTAACCTTTTCCAAAAAACTGAAGGTAGATAAAGGCACGATGTTTTACATGTTTTGATATTTCATAAGAGCAGAAATGAAATGTGATTCCAAATTCAGTGTACATAGAGCAAATCCCAATTCAGAAAACATGGATAAATTGAAATATTAATATGTTATCTGGATAATAATGGAAGGAGATGTGTAACACTTGGGGTTTTAGGACATACACAGCTTTTGAACTTCAGTATATAAAAATCAACAAACACATATATTATTTCTTTATATCTGCAGTTTCTAGATCCATAAATTCAACCAATTATAGATCAAAAATATATTTAAGGGGCTGGGATTGTGGCGCAGTGGTAGCGTGCTCGCCTAGCACGCATAAGGCACTGGGTTCGATCCTCAGCACCACATAAAAATAAAATAAAGATATTCTGTCACCTACAACTAAAAAATAAAACATTTTTTAAAAAATTTAAAAAAAATATATTTAAAATTATGTCTGTAAGGAACAAGTGAAGAATTTTTTGTTTCCTTTTTGGTGGTGCTGAAGATTAAATCTAGGCCACATACAGTGGCAGGTATTGTACCACTTAGTTACATAGCCAGCCCTACTCTTTTCTTTCTTTGTTATTTTTTTATAACAAATACTATGTAACAACTATTTATACAACATTGATATAATATTGATATAATATTAGATATTATAGGTAAGCTAGAAATTATTTGAAGTATGCAAGAGGATGTGTAGAGGTTATGTGCTAATACTAAGACATTTTACATAAGGAACTTGAGGATCCATGAATTTTCCTATCCACAAGTATTCTTGCAACCAATCCCCCTATAGCTACTGTGACAACAAGTTTTAGGGGAGTATCTCTCTCCATGAAGAATATTGTTGTTTCAGGTTCCTTATGTTTGTATGAGATTTTTCAAAGTATATAAAATGGAATACAAAAAGATTATAATCAATATACTCTCATCATTAAGATTTATCTTTGTGGTTATTGAGGGTAACAGCATTGAAACATTGGGAATCAAGAAAGGGACAATGATTTAGAGTGAAAACCTTTTGATTATGTTAACCATTAGGAGATTTTCAGAGTGAGAAGTATGATAAATGACTACTATCCAGTTTTATCCACAGTTGACCTTTATTATGTGATGCAGGAAGATTCTGAAGAAGCTGGCTTCCAAAAAGTACAGCTCACTGCCAGAAAGTTTGAATTTCATTTCCTGAAATGCCATTGGAATAAGGCATTGTTATTCATTGTTAAAGGATTTCTCATAGTAGCTGGACAAAAGTGCCAATGTGTGACATTCAGCAAAAATAACTTCTGAAATGTTGGATTGGGTTTTGGAAACCACTATATTGTATGATGGAAGAAGCGGAATTGTATGGCTTCATATGCTCTGACTTGCAACCTCCCCGAGTCTTGTTCCATAAGGGAATTGTCACTGGACCTAACTGCCATTGCCATGGAAAATTAATAAAAGACCCAGCAACAGCAAGAGGCTCTCAAGGTGAGGTGGTGCTGTAGTTTTATTACCTTAACCATGCCTGCATAATAAAACCATTACGGAGCCCCAGTAAATATTGTAAATCACACATTCCCACCTATAAAAGTTCATAATGAACTGAGCATAAATATCAGTAAAATATATGAATAACAAAACTACTCATATACATACTGCATATTAATGAAGTTAGAAGTTTATTCTTGACTTCTCTAGGGTGCAGCTTAAAAACCAATTTTGCCAGTAGGAAAAATCCACTGATGAAAAGTAATGGAAAACGAAGGACTGGAAACAGTGAGATCTCAGTCTACTAATGTTGTCACTAACTTAGAGCAAATTTTTATGTCGGTTTTTTTCAGAACATAGCATTTTTCAACTTTTTTTCATTATTTTATGTATTTAATTGAATTTTGGAAGCAGTTTGTTGCTTATGCAGTAAATAAGCAAAAATTCATGTATGCAGAACCCCAAAATTTTTCAAGAATCTACTCCACTGTATTTTAGCACTATCCTATTTCAGGAATAATCCCGATGAACTTGTACTCATTGTGTAATCTTTAGTTTTTGCCAGTAATTGGTTTTAGAGTGGGTACAGGACAAGATGTAGTTGCTGCCGTGAGTTACTGATTTTTCTCTATATGACTTATATAAATATAAGGCCTTGGGTCAAGCAGATCCATGGTCCATTTATAACCATTTTCTAATCATGAATAGAACTTATTTTAAGATAAAGCCTGAATTCTATGTTGGCATAAATAGAAATGAAAAGAACGTGAGTTCTTGATAATTAATGCTAGTAAACTGGTGAATTAACTTATCTTCGAATTTATTCTCATGTGAGATAACAAATTTTCCCAAAATTTACACTAGTTTGATGAGTTTCTTTTACAATGATGATGATGATAATGATGATGATTACTTGCAGTTGGAATTAGCCTCCCTGATAGATAACAACAAGGCTTTTAGGAAGAAACCACAAATTATTGGAAATAATATCAAAGACATCTAGGTAAACATTGTCAATAGTCTGTGATATCCTTATATCCTAAAGAAAATGAAAGACAATAATGGAGTAGGGCTATATGGATTATATGAGAACAGCATTACATTATTTGGATATGACATTATTTTCTACAAAGCATCTTTATAGCATACATTATTAAAATTTTCATTAATTCTCCATAGTTTTTTCACTTGTGGAAAGTCAGAAAATGGCAAATAATTCAGATAATAAATACACATTTTAAAATAGAATTTAAAAAAAAATGTAACATTTTTTGTTTATTTTCTGAAATGTTATTGTTTGCATTATTCCCTAAATTCTAAATTTTTCCTTTTTCCTTCCTCCTTCCTTCCTTCCTTCCTTCCTTCCTTCCTTCCTTCCTTCCTTCCTTCCTTCCTTCCTTCCTTCCTTCCTTCCTTCCTTCCTTCCTTTCTTTCTTTCTTTCTTTCTTTCTTTCTTTCTTTCTTTCTTTCTTTCTTCCTTGTACCAGGGATTGAACTCGGAGTACTTAACCACTAAACCACAGCCCCAGCCCTATTTTGTGTTTTATGTAGAGACAGGGTCTCACTGAGTTGCTTAGCGCCTTGACTTTGCTGAGGCTGGCTTTGAATTCGCGATTCTCCCGTCTCAGCCTCCCAGAGTGCTGGGATTATAGGCATGCACCACCACACCTGGCTCTAAATTCTACATTTTAATTGGTTAAATGAAAGGATGAACTTAAGTTTCATGGAAGACTTACCCAAATTATGATTTTACAGTGGTATATCATATTTTCTTTTACTTACAGATGTTTTCAGGCCAACAAGCTTAAACAATATTAACAAGTGGATTACCAAAAACTATACCCTAATTATCTTTGTGTTCATATATAGCAAACTTGATAACAAGAAGACAGAAAAGGAAACATTGCCTATTTATGATAATTCTGAAACTAATAGCATTAAATTATCAGTTGAAGTCGCAGCCCTTTCAACCAGGAAATTACACAGGCCATGACCTGTGATGGATTCATGACCTGTGATGTTCATTCAGTCTATGATTTACTTAAAGTATTTTCAATTAAAATATCAAAATTGACAAATGTGCCAAAAAGAAAAAAGAAAAAATATTCTGGATGCAAGAGATTATAATGTTAATTCAGAAGTTTTTAAAATTCTGATTAAATGTTTTCCATTAATGTTGTTATGCCAAAATAATAAATCAATACCCATAAAGAAATACATTTTGTATTTATATAAATAATATATGCAGCAGTCTTAATTTAACATTCCACTTTAAGAATTTTAAAAGGGTATAAAAGAATAAAGAATTAGCTGACAATGTATTCTCTCGATAACTATTATTGAGGGTCCTAGCTCTATACCTATCTATCTCAGATACCATACTAAGTGCTGAGGATCTAAGTATATAATTTCCAACACATGAGAGAAACCATGGATCTACATAATTCACAAATAAGCAAAATGCTAATTTAAAAAACATTCCAGAATATGGTCAGTGCTACAAATAAGCCAAAACAATGTTTCATGTCAAACTGTCATTTGTAAAGTAGAAGCCCTGGGATTTACTGAGCAGAGTTTACTTCAGTGAGTTTTGCAAAGGAGGCCCAGCTACAGAAATGGCCTTTCTGGGTCTCAGATAATAAAATCATACCGGAGCAGAGGGACTGATCTAGGATGTGTGAACAGCACTTCCAAAGGTCTGGAAGCAGGAAGGAAGGGGCTTGTCCTGTTTGAGCATAGAGGAACTTACTGTGGATGGATCACAGTTCTTATATTTCTATTGAATTCATTCTCTCTCTCTCTCTCTCTCTCTCTCTCTCTTCTATTATTTCTCTCTTTCTCATTACAGAAATAACCGAAAGTCATGCCAGTCTGATTTTTATTGTAACTCTATGATGAGGTCTCAGTGTTTGTCCTCCAGCTTTATTAAGATATCTTGGACAAGACAGAAGGTGTAAATGAGATGGTTGAATTAATCCTGGGCCAAGAACATTCATTTCCCTGCACTTCCAATCAATTCCCAAGTACATGAACCTTTTCATATCTGAATACTCATTTTCCTTTATCTGGTTTTGCAGTAATCATGAATCCTTGTTTAAATATCTAACCTTAATTTTGTTTTCCTTACCAGGTTTACCCAGTATTTTTCCATGCATGCCTTGAGCAGAAAGAGTATTTTAAATATGGATAGGTTTGCACCTGAAGGCATTAACAGACTAGATCATACCTGTCCAGTCTGAGAAGTTATATTTGGCACTGAGGTCTTTATTATTTCAAAGACAAGGTAAAGTACAACTGGCTTTGAAGATCAACTTGCCTGAGTTTGAATTCTCCTTTAGACACTGAGTTCTTAATCTTGTGCAAATTTTAGACCCCAACCTGTTTCTTTCATATTTCAGTGATGATAATAATATCTACTGGGAAGGGAAGTTATAAAGAAATTACTAGTTTAATGAATGTTATAAAGAGGCAATGTTCGGCTATGCTATTGATTACTTGACCATACATTTGGTTATTTTTTAGACTATTCTATAATTTCTCCAGTTTTTTCCTCCCTTTTAGAATATGTTCCACTTCATAATATCTGAGCATTTCAGTAATCTATTAAATGCTAAAAAATATACATTTCTTTTAATATAATGTTTGTAATTAATTGCAATATTGAGCAATATGTTTATTTTTTTTAGGGAAGGGGATGGTACTGAGTACAAGTTGCTAGAATGATTTACTTATAACAAAAAACACTTTAATTCTATTAATTATTAAGCAAATATTTAGTATCTGTTAAGCAACTAGAAAACTCTGTTATTGCATGGACTTATTGTGAAAAAACAGTAGTTTCAGATGGAATATTCATAATGTATTCATTCCTTGATCCAGTAAATATAATTGAGCACCTTATATGAACTTAATATTAGGTAAATTCTGGTGGGGAAGAAAAATTTGTTTCACTTTCCTATTCTTACTCTTTTTTTTCTCCTTCATTATAGCAAAAAAATATTGTTTGGCACAAGTCTACATGGTTAGGATGTTGGCTGTATAGTGGGTTGCACAGTATGTAAAATTATTAAGGATAAAGGTTTCTCATAAAAGAAAGTAGTTACATATTTTTGGAGAAAGAATTGGAGTGCAAAAACAAACCTGAGGTACTGAATTTAAATGAAAAGCACATATGTGGAATGATGGTTTAGATTGAGAAATCTAAATAGCAAGATAGGCATGGGTGTGGACACGCTGGTGTATGTTTATTCATGTATGGTTCTGCATGGTAGCGATGTTGCTTTGTCAGCTGAGAGAGCTTAGAAGCAATGACATGTTGCCCTAACAGCAAACACTCTCAGCACAAAGTTCTGGTTTTCTAAATGCTCTTCTCCATCCAAGGAAGCATCACTCTTTGGAGAATAGTTGGTTTCAGATTAAGAAAAGGAGAAAAACAATCTAAGGAATCCACCAAAAAATTATATCAATAAGACAGAAAATAGCTCAAAGAGACACATATTGACTGCATTTGGGACAACTTAAGTACTAAAGCAAGAAAATAAAAAATTAACTCTTAATAAATAATCCATAAAATCACACTAATATATGTTTAAAATTAATGAATAAGTTTTAAAATAGAAATAAAACCTTGATTAATCATGAAAGTTCCATGAATAAATAAATATAGAATAAATAATAGAATAAGAAAATCACTGGAAATTATTGTAGTAACTGTTTCAGGCAAGTAAGAATGGATATCAAGATATGGGGGTAAAGGTTTTATGAAGAAAAATGCATTTTACCTTTACAAAAAAGTTATCAATTACTTGTTTAAAAGTAAAAAATAGCTAAGTTTACAAAGGAAGAACTCGATATTATCTCTAGATATAAGTTAGCCTGACCAGTTAGGAGACAAAGTAACAATCCAGTATCTCCTGTATGATGTGCTGAGTACTCAGCAGTCCTCTCGTGATATTTGTGGCAAAAATTCATGCACCTCAGGTAGAGCATTAAGCTGCAAGATAAAGAAAGAACTCGAAAACTTAACACCAAAAAACCAAATAATCCAATCAATAAATGGGCTAAGGAACTGAACGGATACTTCACAGAAGAAATGATCAATCAACAATTATATGAAAAAATGTTCAACATGTCTAGCAATTGAAGAAATGCAAATCAAAACTATTCTAAAATTTCATCTCACTTGTCAGAATGGCAATTATCTAGAATACAAGCAATAAAAAGTATTGGCTAGGATGTGGGGAAAAAGGCACACATACATTGCTGGTTGGAACTGCAACTTGGTGCAACCATTATGAAAAGGGGTATGGAGATTTCTCAGAAAACCTATTCCACTCCTTGCTTTACATCCAAAGAGCTTAAAAGCAATATACTACAGTGACACAGCCACATCAATGTTTATAGAAGCTCAACTCACAATAGCTAAACTATGAAACCAGGTGTCCTTCCACAGATGAATAGATAAAGAAAATGTGGTGTATATACACAATGGAATATTACTAAACCCTAAAGAAGAGTGAAATGATGGCATTTGCCAGTAAATGGATGGAGCTGGAGGATATTATGCTAAGCGAAATAAGCCAATCCCAAAAACCAAAGGCTGATTTTTTTTTTCTCATATGCGGATACTAATTCACAATAAGTAGGGGGAAGGGCTAGGCAAGAATAGAGTTACTTTGGTACTTTGGCAGGGGGGATTCAAGGGAGGGGAGGTGATGAGGGGATAGAAATGATAGCAGAATGAATCAGACATTATTACCATATTGTGCATATATGAGTACATGATTGGTTTAATTCTACGTCATGTACAGTCAGAAGAATGAGAAGTTATACTCTTTTTATGTCTGATGTGTCAAAGTGCATCTATTGTTATGTATAACTAACTAGAACAAATTTAAAAAATGAGCATCAGTTGAAAAAATATTAAAAGAATTTTAAAAAATTATGATGGGAGTGTTAGTGGGAGGAAAACCACAGCAACCAGAATCAAAGGATACTCTACAAAGTTATTGGTTTTAACATTTTGCTTATAAGAAACCACCAAAAATGTCTCCCAAAGTGGCTTTCTTATAACTTTTTAACAAAATTTATTTTATTGGTAAATCAAAAGTTAAACACAAACAAAAAAAGATCATTACAATATGAGAAATACCATGGGTCATCACACAAGGGCTCACAGGAAGGTGGAATCTACTTTATGTAGATAACCTGGAAAAGGAGGACAATACAAACACGGGGCTTTAAAAGATAATGAGAAGTTAGCAGTACAAACAACGGAAGAGGAGCCTCTCAGGTAGAGGGCATAGCATATGCAAAGGGCCTGAGGCAGGAGTTCAGCCTGTTGAAGGAAATGAAAAACTCAGTGTAGTTGGAGCTGGGAAAAAAACAGGCCAAACTACTGAGTCTTCTAGCAGATACTGTGAAGTCAGCTAAGTCAGGGATTTCTGTAACAACGACACCCTTCCTTTCTTGGCTTCCTCTCATTCCCTGTCCTGCTTCTGCACCTTTGCTAATTTTAACTGGGAGTACTTCTTTAATAAATAATTTACACCTGAATCCTTGGCTCAAAGTCAGCTTTCAAGAGACTAAAAAATCAAGCCTCAAGTCCTCTGAATAAGAACACAGAGAGTGCAGGAATGCAGTATTGTTTTCAAGGTATTATGAAGTGTCAGAAAGCATTAGGTGATTAATGAATCATAGACTTCTTAATGCAAAGTCCATAGTGAGCTGGATAAAAGTCATAGATATACAATTTTACAGCTGAGAGAAGCACCTTTGAAATCATCTAATGCAAGCTTCTCATTTTACCAATAAACTGAAGCTTAAGCAATTTGTGTATTCCTATCAAGTGCTTGTCAGAAAGGTCATATTTTATGACCCTGCAATCTTCTTTTCATGGAATATAGCCTAGGTAAGTAGTCATAAACTCCAAGATTTATGAATAGAGATTTTCATCTGACTATTATATAGAATAGTAAAAATTTTGAAGCCATCTAAATGTCCAAAATGTGAGAAAGGGTAAACACATTATAGAATATGTATTGGCATATTTATTCACATAATAAAAAGGGCACTTTAGAAGAATATTTAAGAGATGTGAAAAGGCTCATGAGTTGAAATGGAAAAAAAGGGTGTAAACAGACACATTCATTAGGATAAAAAAATGGAAGGAATATATCAAAATATTAATAGTGGTTATCTCTGGGTGGGTGATTTATATTTTCTTTTTATACCATCATTCACTTTCAGACTTTCCAGAGTAGGCATATATTACTTTAATCTGCATTTATTTTTAAAGATATATAAATTGAGTTTTGCAAAATTAAAACAACACGTGCCAAGGTCAAATAGACACATCGTTCTGGAACTAGAATGTGAGAATCCTGATTCATAATCGGGGTCTCCACTCTCATCCAGTAGTGAAATGTTTCAGTAGATGAGAGAAGATCAATATTGGTAGTTTGAATATTCTTAATCTGTTTTGTGTTACCATAAAAGATTATCACAGACTGGGTAATTTATAAAGAAAATAAATTAATTTCTTGCAGTTCTGGAGGAGGGAAAGTTCAATATCAATGTGCTGGCTTCTGCTGAGGGCCTTCTCTCTGTCTCATCACATAGCAAAGGGCATCAGGTGATGGGAAGGAACTCACCCATAGAGCTTGCTTCCATTGCAAAGCCTCTCCCTTGGTAACAACAATGGCATCAATCCATTCCCAAGGGCAGAGCCCCATCTCTTATTGCTGTTTCAATGACAATTAAATTGTAATGCATTTTGGAGGAGGACACTGAAACCATAGCAGATATCATGTAGTAACTTCATGGTATTGGTGGAACTAGTGATTAGAATTTAGGTTCTCTTTCTGCTTTCCTTCATCTCAGTCTTTCTATTTGCTTTTACTTCCTCTTACTTCTTTCTTTTTTTGGAATCAGGGATTGAACCTACAAATGCTTAACAACTGAGTCACATCCCCAGCCCTTTTTGTTTTGAGACAAGCTTTCACTAAGTTGCTTAGGACCTCACTATGTTTCTGAGGATGGCTTTGAACTAGCGATCCTCCTGCCCCAGCCTCCCAAGCCATTCCTCTTAATTCTTGACTCAGTTTCTTCCTCAGATCTTCTATGCCAAGCTATTTTAGGCAGCAGAATTTTTTTTTTTAGTAAGTTACCTCTAGAAATTTTTCTATTTAAGAAGCCATTTGTGATCATTTTGGAGGAAGATTTTTTTTTCCTCTAAATAGAACTTATTTTACTTAAGCAAGTAAATATACATTCCTTGGTATAAATATATAAAAAGGATCATGTGGTTGTCTCATCCAAAGTATTTTATATACTATTCTCTTGGAAGGAAACACACATACACACACATCAAGAAGCTGAAATTAAACTTCTTTATTGCATTATGATTATTTCAAACAAGTTTTAACTTAACATTTGTGATTCTGAGTAAAACTACCAATGAAGGCCTATTAACACTTGTCTTACTACTTAAACATTATAAAGCATTATAATAAATCTCAGACTTTGACAAATGTACCTTGTTAGTGAGTTGGAAGAACATGTTTGAAAATGGATTTTTTTGTGAGTATGTGGAGAGTGACCATAGAATCACCTCATCCCCTTTTTCTCCTTAGCTGCATTCCAGGCTTCACTGGGAAAGATCTCCTGCACACACACAGTGGATCCCAAAGCATGTGTTTAAATTCCATTCACACCATCTGAAATAATCTTTCCCTATACCTTCCATGATCTGCTTTTCTTGAAGGAGACCCATGAATGTCTAAAAAGTCTAGGATATTTGGGAATGAATTTCTGAGGTCCCAGGTATTCAAATCATGGCTCTGTCTTGTTGGCCTATGAATTCCTTAATATGGGGTACACAACTAGAGGAGGACCAGAGGTAGTCCGTCTCATGTGTGGAACCCACCCAGGTTGCAATAATTCTGTCCAAGTTTTAAAATGTAGTATATGAGAAAAATTATCTTTTACCACCTGTGCCCAATGGACCTCATCCCATATATTTTTGTGTTGCTTTCTTTTACCCTCAAAGACAATGTTTTTAAAACCTATATGATGATATCACAACCAGGATAAGGACATGGACACTAATCCTATCTAGATTTTTCTCAGTTCTATTATGCTTATTTCATGTGTGAGTTTAGTTCTGGTTTTTTTTTTTTTTTTTTCCTCCTAAGTATTAATCCCCTAGGGCTGCAATAACAGACTGGGTAAATTACATAATGTGAAATGTTTTTTTCTTGCGGTTCCCAAAATCAAGGTGCTTGGTTGCAAAAGGCCTCCTTGCTGTGTCATCACATGGCCTTTCCTCTGTGTGCATGTGGGTGTAGGAGGGAGAGAAAGTGAGAGCAATAGAGAGCCAGGGAGAGAAAAAGAGAGAGAGAACACAAGAAAGCCAGTTCTGGTGTCTCCTGTGCATCTTATAAGGAAATCAGTGCTATCAGACTAAATCCCCAGCCTTGTGACCTTACTTACCCTAATTTTCAGAAGCAAAAACCAGGGAATACTGAACATCAGTTTTATGAAATTATTCAATAAGAATTTCAAAGGATTGAACACAAATATTTAGTGTAGGAGGTACTGAGGATTGAACCCATGGGTGCTTTATCCCTGCACTACATTTCTATATTTTATAATTTTTAAAAAAGTTTTTATTTTGAGACAGGATCTTTCTAAATGCTGAGGCTGATCTGGAACTTGTGATCCTCCTTCCTCAGCCTTCCATGTCTCTGGGATTATAGGTGTGTACCATTCGCATCTCTCTTTCCCATTTATACCCAAAGTGACCATGCCTCTGAATGTAACTAACTCTACCACCATTCATGACCCTGGAACATGTCTTATTATTATTGATTTTCAATTTTAACTACATCTTTAATGAATGCTAATTTAGTAGTACTTCTTCTTTTTCTTATCTTTGCATCTACAAAACAAAATAATTAACAGATATTTTTGACAGCTCCTAATTTTGTGGCATGGAACATATCATCATTTTCACTATATAATTTCAAAACATCCTAATGTATAGAATTTTAAATGTCATTTAGAGTGCCTTAAGTAATTAATTATTCCATTTAGATGTTACTTACCTCCTGCTACTCTATATACTTACCTACCTTCAATATTTGCCTACTTAAAATCGTATCAAGTATACTTTGGTACATAGTCATGATTAAAAAATGGAAGAATGATTTTAGTTTTTTATTAGCAAAATGGATTGGTATATTTTTTTTTTCTTCACAAAACACTACATGGTGAAATCTTTCCTGTTGAATAACTACCTGGATGAGATATCATAATTTATTTTAGCCTTAGGAATATAATTTGCACATAATTATTAACTTTGAGAAAAGACATTGAGAATACCATCATTTAAAGATACATAGTCTGAAATTTCACTTATATGATCAATTTCACCATCTCTAGAATTCAGACTCAGTGCTGCTGTTTGCATTCATCTTTTGATCCATCTAACTTAGTGAAACATCTTCTGATAATTTTTTATTCACCTTTAAGAACAGAAAATTTTAAAATATACTGTAAATTTTAACCATAATCAATGAAAGATGGAAAACAGGGCATAAATATTCTCCTTGCCGTCTTTTTAAAAAATAGTTTCTTAAAAGGTGATGCAATATTTAGCCCATGAAATAACAACACTGAAAAATTTTGCATATGTGACAATCGATATCTTTACTGTCATTCTTCTTTTTATTTTTGGTACTGGGGATTGAACTCAGGGGCACTCGACCACTGAGCCACATCCCCAGCCCTATTTTGTGTTTTATGTAGAGACAGAGTCTCACTGAGTTGCTTAGTGCCTCACCTTTGCTGAGGCTGGCTTTGAACTTGCGATTCTCCTGTCTCAGCCTCCCTAAGTGCTGGGATTACAAGCGTGAGCCACCACGCCCGGCTACGGTCATTCTTCTTAAGGACTATATACTTGTTCTTGTGTTTTCTTGTTATTTTAGTCTATTTTAGTACAGTTGGAAATAATTTATGAGTGATGATTAAATAGCAACAACAAAGATTAATAGTAATGATTAGCAGGTTAAGTAGCAAGCAAAGTAATAAAATGTAAAAATGTTTCAAGATATAGAAAGAAGATCACTAAGATGCTATAGTATATCTTAGATTTACATAAGGTGCAGTGGACCCATATGGTAATGTCAAGGTATGATTCATTTCATTCTATTAGAAATAAGTGTTTTCCTTTCAAAGATCGAAGGAAAAAATTAAATTTGTGGAATGTATAGCCTTGTATCTAGTAAAACCTGCTTTTAAAAGAACAGAAAAATGAAAATTGAGTCTAATGGGACTTGACATTGTGTGGAGAGTTAATGGAGAGATGATATCAACTGGTTTGCAATTGCAGAGTAAGATACAGAGAACTCCAATAGGAAAATGTACCATGAGGGATGGAAGTCTCCAAGTGAGAAACTGGATTTGAGTCTGTGGTAGAACTGAGAGTAATCATCTTCAAAAATTATTGAAATATTTGAAAACAAATATATGACTCCCTTGAGTACTCTGAAATTGTTGTACATATTTGTAAATCTTGATTAGTTTCAAATAATGTAAAGTTAGGAATATAGTAAATACTAACATTTTAAAATTGCTACATCATTTAATTCTAATATTGACATATTCAAAAAATACTGTTGACTTATTCTTCAACTCTAGCCAATAGAATATAAGTAAACAAAAGATTTAATTTCCACTCTTTTTCTTTTTCTCCTTTAGTATTTTCTATCCCTTTTACTCACAAAATTTAGTATATATTTTAGTTAGCTGTCTCTAAATTATATCTTATAATAATGTTTATTATTTTTCAGTTACTATATTTGCTTGTAGTTATATTTATAATTTTGACATGAGAACTACAAGAAACCCAAGTTTATGGAAGCAATATCAGATAGCAAATATCTTAAGAAATCGACAGATGTGTATTAAATTTACACTATGATAATATTAATGGACTAATGAAACATAAAATATTAACTGAAAAATGGATAATAGGCTATTAATTTCAGTTATAGTCCTGTTCATACTGATTCTTGTTGTTGCTTCCATTTTCACATTATAATATTTGATGATGATGGTTTAATATTTAATGATTTCTTTTTTAAATTTACATAAAAATTCAGAATTTCAAAAGTTAATCAGTTTACCTATATTTATGATTTTCAGTAAACAGAGAAATAAAGTCAGCTTCCACTTATCTCTAAATGATTTACAGTAGGAAGGTTTATTATTTTCCAGTCTACTAAGTTTCCTAGATAAACAGCTTGTTTTATTAGAATTCACTTTCTTGAATCCATTTAAATTTTATTTAAAATGAACTTTTTATTGTGATTTTAAATTTATTTTTCTAAGTGGAAATCTAAGGTGATCTAAATTTTTTTACATCTTTCTTTATCTTGTGTCTAAATACTGAGGTAGAATTTTCATAATTAAACTTATTTTATACTTTTTAACCAAAGACCATAATCTTCACTAGTAGATAGAATAGTTTCTAATGTCTGAAACATGTGAATGGTCACGAGTAGCAAAAATAGTTCTGCAGATGTAATTAAAGTCACAGACCTGAGATGAAGATATTGCCTGGATTATCCTGGTAGATATATTCTAACTATACAAGTCCTTAAAAGCACTGAACTTCCCCACTTGTGATTATAGATTGATGCAAAACCAGAAAATGGGTCAGAGAAATGTGATGGAGAACAGCTTAACCTGTGGGAATATGCTCCTTTCAATGGAGGAAGGAGCTGTAAGGCAAGGAATATGGGCAGCTTTTGGAGACCCGGAAGGGCAAGGAAATGGACTGCCTACCTTAAAGCTTTCAGAAAGAGACACATTACCAAAACTTGATTTTAAATACATGAGACTTATATTAGATTCCTGACCTTTGAAACTTAAAGTAACATTTTTTTGTTTGTTTTAAGCCACTGACTTTGTGGTAATTTTATACAGCAACAATAGAAAATGAATAAATCCATTAGAGAGATTTTATTGAATAATAAGAGACAAAGGACTTTTTGACAAGCTTTCCATTGGTAGTGCCACATTTCTTTCTGCTCAATGGTTTCTTCGTAACATTCTTTAATCTTATTAATAGTATTATAGATTCCTTTCACCAAATAAGGCAATAGTAGTATCATAATAGCATGTTTTTAAAAATACTAAAATTTCATGAACTATACAACAACAAAAACTAGAGATGGAACTTTTCAGTCTCTGAAAGAAGTACAGTGTAGTTATACATTAGAAAATATCACATACTTGTAAGTTATTTTAAATGCTTTGAAGTCATGGTGACACTTTCTAAATTTGTTTCAAAAGGAAACTGCAAAAGAAGCAATTGTGAAGTCACAAACTAAAACCTTATAAATGTTTTAGAGGTTTAGTACCTCTTATAACACAATTCCTTTTACCTCAAAATTATCATCACTCATATTTTCCCTAAAATCACAAATTTGTATAATCTAAACGTGATGGTAAAATCCATATAGCTTTGTGTTATTTACATATTTCTGTGTAACAAATTAATCTAAAACTGAATAGCTGAAATGACACTATACTATTTCTTACAATCTGTGTGTCAGAAATTTGGGTATCCATGTAGCTTGGTGTTTCTCATTCAAAATCTCTCAAAGTTACCACCAAGGTGTTGGCCAGGGATGCAGTGCTATATTAGGACTTCAGTGGAGCTGAGCCATCTACTTCCGGGTGCAGTTTGATGGTTGGATTCAGTTTCTCATGGACCATTGGACTAATATCTCCATTAATGATCACTACTCCTGGGCTTCCCTATAAAGCATTTGCAACCTCACAACTTCCCCCAGTGTGAGCCATCCAAAGACAGAGCACAAGAGATACCAAACATGGACAACACAGTTTTCATAATCTCAACTTGATGTGACATGCCATAGTTCCAATTGGTCTTTTGAAGGAAATCACTGAATCCAAATAACAATCAAAAGGAAGAAATCATACAAATGAATGGATATTTTAAGGAAAGGATCATGGTGACCCATCTTGAGGGCTGCCCACCGCAACACTCCTCAGAATCATTCCAAAAAAGACATCCCTATGCAAAATGGTGTTCATTTTTTCCTTTATTTCATAATGAAGAGTAAGGATGGAGACAGTCAATTTACACAACAAATACAAGAGTGTAGTCTGATTTAGAAGCACACACATTGAAGGGAAATACAGTGAAGTGCCTCTAAAAATGAATTGTTACTGTAATGAAGTAGGCACGCCTTACAATTAATTGAACAGTCGGTGCATTAGTTTCCTGGGACTGCAATAAAAAAAGTACCACGAATGGTGAAATCAACAATGGAAATTTATTATTTGGCAGAGTTGGCTGTTTCTGAGAACTGTGAGCGAAAATATGTTCCTTGTTCCTCTTCTACCTTCTGGTAGCCTCAGGTGTACCTTTCCTGTAGATGGAATTTCCTCTGTGTTTTCACAACATTTTCCACTATTTGTTTGGCTCTCTGTCTTCCTTGATTGAAAAGACACCGGTATTCCTGGATTGTTGCCCACTCTGAAGATGCCATTTGAACTTGATTACCTGTATAGAGACCTTATCTCCATATTAGGTACACATTCGGAGGTCGTGCAGTTAGGATTCCCACATACCTTTTTAGGGAGACACATTTCAACTCATAATAGCCTGTGTTACATATTTTGTTACTATAATCCATAAACTAGGAGATAAATCTGTTTCAAGCTGATGTGTCATTCCTCATACTGTTCTATGTATGGACCTCAGGTGGTGAAAATCTGTATTATGTGATTGCTCCAGGCAAACAAGAGCTGCAAAATAAAGAAACAGAAGAAGATAAATTTTCTTTCAGAAACACCAGAAAATCACTCTGATTGTTCAAGAATTGGCACAAAAGCCTTCTCATCACCTCTGACTCAAGAAACAGTTTGTGGTCACAGCATCTATTCCAAAAGCCAGTAGACAGTGCTGTTAATATGATGGAGAGTGATGGTGGCTCACATAATAATCAAGTAAAGAAAAAGGTGTAGATTTTTTAATGCAATACAACAAAAACTGACTTTCTTAACAGAAACACACTCAAGGTTGTTTTCTTATTATTTTTTTTATTTTGCTTCAGTATAATTATGATAGTCTCTGTCAGAGAAATAACCATTTTCATTTTCACTGTGAAATTAAAATATGAAATGCTATGTAGCATAACTTGATAGGGGACAATTATCCTTATTTATGGTAGTTTCAAGTGAAATCTAGATTTTTTTTTACAGATCATTTAACTGTTCACTTTTTTCTTTTGTTATTGTCATTTTAATATTAAATGTAGATGATTTATTTTACTTTTTTAATAAAACAAAACTGCTCCAAGTTTGATGCAGGAAATCTTAAATACTCATCCCAACTCCTTTTAACTATTGATGAATTCTTTAATCTTTTGAATCATCAATAGACTAGTAATAACACCACTGAATAAAACAGGCTTACACTACCCCTTCTATAGTTATGTTTGTTTGTTTCATTAAATAATTGATCACCAACAGTGATACCTTAAAATGTTTAAATTAAATTTATCAGCATATCATTTACAATTAAAGCTTTTTCTGAAATTTGGTCTGTTTTAAAGAACTATATCAGATAAAACTATAATTGCAGACAAATATGACAAATTTTATGTGTCAGTTGGGTTCTATAAAAGACAATGGTGAGATAATCATGCCAATTGTTTATTAGGGAAATTCTTATGAAAGATTAAAGGAGGAACAGAATTGGGCAGTGAAATTCTTCAGAATATGATAAAAAACTGACACCTGTAAGAGGAAAGGAGGAAAAAGCAAGATTGCACAGGGGGGCCTCTGGCTACCATGCATGTTGGAGAGTTTAAATCAACCCCATCAGAAAGTCCACAGCAAAGATGGTATATCTGAGCATACTCATTTTGGGAGCAAAGGACAAATCCCTGTATGTACAGTATAATTAGTAATTGGCTTGGCTTGGGGAACAAATGGGACCCTGAGGCTTTCCAGGTAGATTCTGTCAGCTGACAGCTCTTCATGCAGCTACACAGCAAATCCTTTCCCAAAGGAAGATTGTCCTATTATACTTTCTGGTTTCCAGAGTCTCTGGTTTATGTTGGCATACAGCTTCTCCATGATCCAGATAGCCACCAAATATTTCTCTATTCAATTGTATGCTCCATCCCGTTTGATCAAACATATTTAAAATACAGTCCTATAGGTATAATCAGCTCTTAATGAATGTTGGTTAACTATTTTATTTTATTGTTTGCATAGATTTACTAAGGTATATTTTAGTCATCTTAAAATATACCCAGTGTGTACTTAGTGTAGAGCTAGGTGGTGCTCTGTTTTTGTTTTATTGTCTAATGCTTGTTGTGATTTATCCCTGATCTATTTGCTAATTGAAAATGTTGTTTAATATCTCTGTATTTGTATAGTTCTCAAATGTCCTTCTATTTTTGATATCAAATTTAGGTATATTATAGTCAGAGAAAAGTTTAATAATATTTTAATCTTTTCAACATATTAATACTTCTTTTAGGGCATCAAATATTATTTTTCTGAATGACCCTTATGTGCTTGAGAAAAATGTGCTACTGTTGGGTGGAATGTTCTAGACATGCCTGGTATTTTCAGTTTTCTCTTCAATTTGTTTAAATTTTCTACATACTTAATTAAAGGATCTAATTTTATGTTTTAGAACCAAAAATAAAGGTATGGACTTCAAAACATAAGTTATGTCTTCTTCCCTCACTCCTTTCTACTTTCTTCCTTCCATCCCTTCCTCTTGCCCTTCCTTTCTTCTGTCATTCTTTAATAAATATTTCTATGATACTATTAACTGACCAATGCTTTTGTATAGTTTCAAAATGGACAAATCTAGATTTCAAGTAATTTGCATTACAAAGGTGTGAACCAAATTAAAGCAAGATTAAAAAAGTGGAATATGATCATTTCTCTTTAGTAATTATAGTTTTTTTGAAGGAGAAAAAAGCAGAGTAGGGATGTGTGTTTTGTTGGTCCATGTTACAATTTTCAAAAGGAAATGGGTGTAATAGATAGAATGATGGTCCCACAAATATTAGGGCCTAATTCTTGGAATTGGTGAACACTCTTATATGCCTTTAAAGATGAAGAAGTTAGGGATCTTTAAATGGAAAGGTTATCCTGTATTATGCAAATAGGTCTTTAATGCTTTAAGTATCTTTATAAAACAAAGGAACTGGACATTTGTCATACAGAGAGAAGACAATGCAAAAATGGAGCAGAGTCTTTTGAAAATGTTGACTTTGAACAATGGAGTGATTTCCTATAAACAAAGAAATGCCCATAGTCACCTGTAGGTGGAATGAGTAGGGAACACATTCTCCCCTAGAGCCTCCAGTAAGAGTATGACCCTACTGAAACTGTGATTTGGCCAAGTGAAATTTATTTTGGATTTATAGCCTCCACAGTTGTGAAAGAATAAGAATAAGCTTCTGTTCTTTTAAGCAACATATTTTCTTGTAATTTATTACAGTAGTCACAGGAAACAAATACCAATGGAAGGGTATCTAGGAAATGACTTTTGGGGAAGGTGATATTTGTATGAAGATCTGATGGTACAAAGAGTTGGCAAATAAAGATCAAAAGTTGGGTTTAGGGACAGATTGCACAATTGCCTTTTAAAATATTTGCATTTTTGCTCTTTGGTTTGGTTATGAGTTCACAGAAAGTGACATTCGAGCTGAGTCTTCAAGGAAATAGTGTAAAATATTAGAGGAAAAAGAAATAATATATGTAAAGACTGAAAGCATGAAAAATTTAAGAATACTCTAGGATATTAAAAGATTTAATACCTTTCTTTATGCACCTATCAATTAGAAAGAGTTAAGAGCAAAATATGTCCTTTGGTATATGATAATGTTAAGCCATAAAACATACATATATAGCAGTTCCTTTTTCAACTTGGAAGTCTACTACTTACATGGAAGAAAAGTGATCTACAACCTGTACCCAGATGATTAAGTAGTGTTCTTAAAAAGGTAAGGACTATTCTTGGCAGGAAATCTAGAAGTTATTTCATCTGATTAGGAGTTACACTGAAGCTGACATCTTATCATATGCTCAACTGCATTATGTATATTTCCATAGGGTGCCTGAAAAAAATTAGCAGTAGTTAAAAAGGTCTGAATTTAATGTGCATAATTGTGCAATAGAAAGTGATACATGCATGTATCCATTTATCTATCTAATGCTTACTGTATTTCAGTCATTTCAGTAAATGAATTAATGTTGAAGTTAATCATCTATTTACTTTTTCTAGTACATGTGGAAATGCTCCTGTACTTAAGACTGGGTTAACTTCCAACAAACCCATTATAAGTTTAAAGTATTGGAAGTTGAAATGTATTTAATACATCTAACCTGCAAAACATCATAGCTTGGCAGCACAGGACACTGTAGAGCACCATAGCTTCCCTTTGGATTGCATGGCTACTGCTGCTCAGCATCTTAGGAGTATGTTGTCCTGCATATGACTTTCTCAGAAAAAGACTGACATTCAATATTTGAAATAGTTTCTTTGGAATGTGTACTGCTTTTGCTCCATCATAAAACTGAAAAATGGTAAGTTGGAGATCACTTGTACTAGTATTCATATATCAAATTCCATTTGAATAAATGCATATGAATAATAATAAAAATATGTATAGGGTATTAGTATATGGCAGGCACTTCGCTAAGAACATTATATGTGTTATCTGATTTAATACCTATGGCAATACTGTACACACATCTTTTCAAAGATGAGAAAACTAAATTTTATTTTCAAAATGGAACTAGAGTACTTAATATATAAAATTATTATGTATTAATGATTAATTCATAGTAATATAAGAAAAAGAGTGCAAGGCTAATATACATGTTATGCTCAGTTCTTAAGAAGCAAAATGAGAATACCATATAATTAAGAAGTATAATTACAGGCCAAGGAGAGAATTAGACCAGATGTTAGAGTTATAGATATCAAGAGTTAAATGGTCTGGTTGCACAGTTTGGAGTTATAAGCACAAAGTACAATCGCATGTTGGCAGAGATGAATAAACTACTGATCGTAACACCCAGTGATTACATAGAGATGATATTTCTGAAATTCATTTCACTATATCTTATTAGTGAAAGATCTCCTTTTAATTCATGGCAACAATATCTGAGACCCCATTTATTGCATCTGGCATGATCATGGAAGGTAAGAATACCTGGTGGACCAAATGTTGATTCCAGTAAGGACAAATATGACTCCTCCAAGGCATAATATATTTGATATAACCCAACAGTCATGAAGTGTCTGTTTCCTTCAAGAACTGGTTATAGAGGGTTTTTGTAACTCTCTGCTGCCAAAACATGTACTGTTCAGGAGTGAAAACAAAATGATCCTTTATGTTGAACTTATTGCTTAAATTTGAACACATAAACTCTTGTCATGACTCCACTGTTCCAGAAATGGGATGACTCAGCCTCAGGTCATTTCTACCCCTACACACATCAGACAGTTACATTTACACCTGGAAGTATAATCCATTGCATTACTTACTGCTGACTGTATTACCCTAAGGTCATCCTAAAAGAGGCTCTGATGTCAATATACATTTTTTGGCTAGGAACAACTTTTGCCATATATAGTTTACCTATGAACCAGACCAAGGCTCATTCTTCCAGCACTTGACTAACAGTTATGCCTACATCAGTTGTAAGTACAAATTAAAGATGAGGCATTAATATAGTAGAGGTAGTTGGCAAGGTATATGACTTACCTCTTGAAGTAATGCAGTTTTGTCTTCTAGACATTTTCTAACTAATTGTAAATAAATGTTTTTATTGCAGTATGTATCTACAGTGTGCCTAAACATATATAATTTATTTTCATAATTCCAAGTTCCTGATGGTCTCTCAGGAACTCTCTTGGTCACTCAGTACCCCAGGTCACCATATTTTTTAGTTCTGTCACCCTAGTCTGATTTGTCATTACCCTGAGAAGATGCAGGTGATGTTAGTCTCTAAAAATCTGCAAAGTAGCTCTTTCACAGTTTACCTAAACGGGCAGTGAGATATCCTTAGCTTACCATTTTCCTCTTACAAGTTTTTCATTACAGTTAAAATAAGCCAGGTCATTTCAAACTCCTTATAATTATCTCTGCCACACTGTCTTTCCAGCGGTAACAGCTGCCACATATCCAAATTTTTCACTTCTTACCTGAATTTCTTCCTAATTAACTACATGTAAAAACTTCCATAATTTTATTGCCACTATATGCCAGGTTTTATTACCTCCCCACTAAGAATAGTGTCCTAAAATCCAGCAGGACAGGGAGAAACCCATCCAAGTATCTCATTATAAGGACCTGCTTTTTATTTCAATTTCCAATAAAGTAGAGCCAGAGGTGGGGTCCTTATTGTTATTTATTTATTTATTTGTTTGTTTATTTATTAGGTAGTATAATTATATAAAGTAAAAGTAAGAAACAAGTAGATTGACGTGCACAAGGAGGAAAGCCAAAGCAAAAATGATTTTTAAGCTGGTGATTGTTAGATGAGAAAAATTGGTCTTCTTGGGGGGGGAAGTGTCCTCAGTAATCTTAAAACTCCCTATTGGAGGAGGACATGGGGGTAACAGAAGTACATTTATCCTCCTGTTCAGTTTTCCCCACTGGGTGTTAACATTCTGGCACTTTTAGATTGATACATATGGGTGCTGAGGATTATCACACAACAGTGTCAACAGAGAAACTTTGAGAGGGAGCCAAAGAAGCATGGAGACATATCAGTCAAGGTATTGCCAGGTTGGGACTGGAAGAAGCTGGCCATCATCCACAAAGAACTGGTCACCCAGGGTCAGCTGAAGCAAGAGACAAGTGAGTCAGTAAGGATTTGAGACTGTAATATGTCATATACTGCATAACATATAATGTTAAAAATACTCATGAATTATTTATCTTCAGTCTCAAATTCTCTTCCTCTCCTGTGTTCTCAGTGTCAGTGATTGGTGCAGTGTTTAACCTATTTGCACCAGTAAGGAAAGTAGGCACTTTCATTTAAAAATATATATCCTCAGAAATCAATCTGTTCCAAATTGTAGTAAATTTTGACTGCTACTCATAAAATGTCTGTTCATTTCTCTTAGTCCTTCCTCACCAGCCTCTTCATAATTCATCAAGATCATTTATGATGCAGACTACTGTGACTTTCTTCAGTCTTATTTAGTTTTGCTCTCCTTTTTCACAGGAAAATTAGAGCAGCCTTTAGGAAAACAAATTTTGATTTTAGTACTCTTTGATTAAAGCTTTCTGTTGTTCCAATTCACAAGGAAAAGAAGCATCTCCTTAGCTCAATACGGCCCTCTTACTTTCTTTCCCTCTCCTTTTCTTACAGGTCCAGTCAAATCAGACATCTTTCAGTTCTTCAGGAAGGGGTGCTTTGTTTTTCTACACCTGTCCTCATTGCACATAGACTATTAATTTTTAATTTATTTGTCTCCTAATTTCACTTTATTTTTCTAGTTTTTGCTTCCGTGTCATTTCCTTCAGTAAAAAAGGTTCTCGGTCCCTACACTGATTGATCAACCTCAGATAACTGGATAATATAATAGTAATATCACAGACCAACTTCACTGTCCCTTGTCAGTGCCTTTCATAAAGTCTTATAATGACTTGTTTTATGCCTCCTTTTAGAATTAACTACAAACAACTGAAGGTAGAGATCCTGTTGTCATCATTTTGATAAGTGATATCCCCCAATAGCTTATGTGTGAGAAAATTCAAGAATTTTCAGAGGTGAAATGATTGGGTTTCAGAAGTGAAATGATTAGTTCACTGATATGCATTAATTAAGTGGTAACTGTAGGCAGTAGGGTGTGACTGGAAAAGATGGGTCACTGGGAGCATGCCTCTGAGGTTTATACTTTGTTCCTGGTGAGTGGAGCTCTCTCTCTTCCTTGTTTCTAAGTCCTGAAGTGCCTTCCTCTGCCATACTCTTCCATCATGACGTTCTATCTCATCTTGAACCTAGAGATGTAGAATTGGTGGTCTGTGAACTGTGACTTTGAAACTATGAGAGAAATAATCCTCCTTTAATTGATCTTTTGGTTTCTATTTTTCTTTTTTTTCCCAAATAACTGCAGTGAAAAAGCTGTCTAAAGCACCTGTCTTGTTCACTGTTGGATCTTAAACATCAAGTACAAGGTCCAGGATTTAGTATCTAATAAATAATTGTTAAGTGAAGAAATATCGGTAATATATTCAAGATTTCAAACAGTGGTGTCATCAAGTGGGATGTGAGCCCTCTGTGGTGAAGGGAACCATCATGAAGATGAAAGAAGGCAAAGACAGATTTTGCTATAGAAGGAAAAGCTGGGATGGAGACAAATTCCCTTAACAGGCAAGTATTACAAACATGGATCCTTGATGCTTGCTTAATGCAAAGGAGTAAAAGTCAAAATTATTGCTCCTGTCTTGTTTCCACTCATCCACTTCACCAAAACAAATTGGTGAGTGAAATGTGGGGAGCAACTTGAACAAGAGAACCTTCCTAGAAAAATATTAAAAAGCAAGAGAAAGAAACCATAAATTACTCTAGGAAGATGAACTCGTGGAGCTGCTGGAGCCTTTTGTTGCTAATAAAAATGCTCCAATGACAGCTTATTAGAGCTGTGAGTTGTCCTGCTGAGAATTAAACCACTCTGTTTAACTTGCCTTGCCAGGGGAGCAAACACTGTTTGTAGTAGATTCATTGGAGAAAAAGACCGTTTTATTCTATCCCATATTTCCATAGCCAAGAAACATTGTCATCAGTGTCTCTTCAAAGTGCACAAATCAACAGGGCCTTGCAGCCAGGCCTGGGCTGTCCTTACTGGGTTAGCTACACTCCGGAACTACGGTAGCTCCACTGTCATGTCAAAATGGGATCGTTCCTCAAGTCCTTGAATGTATCTTATGGCTGATGTGGCAGTGCCCTGGTGATGAAGAAATTTAAAAATATACTGCTGGTATTTACTGAAGAGATAATTACATATAAAACAAAGTCTAAACAGAAAAATGATATTTGTCATCAAGGCTTCAAAGTGTAATATTAAAGTGTAAAATAGGCCACTTTTTCTAGTTTGCTTTAAGTTGACTGAGACAGTTTAGATTTTTTTATGAAGAGTTTTAGAACCCACAGTTTTATAATTCCATTCCACCCAAAATCTCATAAATTGGATTAGTTACCTGTCCTGTTTTTCCCTCTGCTTCAGCTCTCCCACTAGCATGTCATGTTCTTCCTCTGGCGACTTTAAGTTCTCTCTTGTACCTTAGTCACCATTGCATTCTCCGTACCCAGCCTGGTGATCACCAGGGATGTCTATGTACTCAATAAATATTTATTGATAAAATAAGTAACAATAAGCCATAAATGTATAGAGCCCTTATCTCTTTTTCAAATACATTTGATATCATCAAATTGTGTTTCCCAGGTGGTGTTTTCTGAGGGTGTTCCCTAAGTACTAACTTATTACCTGATAGTTTCATTGCCCTGACTTAATAATTTTGATTCTTGGGCTCTCAGTTCAAATGCATATTCCATTATAAGATGTAATGCTTTAAGCTGATGCTTTTCACCATTTTTAACAGCAAAATCTTTTTATTCCTTTGCCTAAACTTGCTCAAAAGACTTACACTAGGCTAGTCCTGTTTGCTCATAGAATTTTGTTAAACAATTGTGTGCCCCTTGTCATTCCAGTGACCAGGCATTACAGTTAAGAAAGGTTACCACACAAAGGGTGAATGGCTTGTAAATGGAAAAAAAGAGTAAAATAGAAACTAAGGGTTATGCTGTTCTGCTTCTCTTCAAAATTTTCTATGCCCAAGCAAAGCTTTCTCAAAGAGAAGCAAACTTGAATTTCAAAGGAACCCAGTAAATTCATTATGGATTTTTTGGAAGTATCAAACAAACAGGATTTATAAGAACAGAGTGTTCCTAAAGTTTATAGGTAACTTAGGTGTTTGAAATTCAAAATGCGTTTGACCTGTAGGAACAGTTTGTCTATAGTGGAAATGTTCTCAAGCTAGCTCAGATAGATTTGTTTTCTTCCTAAATGCCAGAAGTGTAGCACCGTTCACATAGTCACAGGACCCCAAATGAGGAAAGCAATTTACACACTGTCAGTGAATCTCAGCTTATGCCTCTCTCTTCACTCCTGGGCAGGGAGAACGAACTTTCTTGGTATCAGTGTCTGGTATCATGGGACACAGGGCACATGAAAGTAGGTCTAGGACAATGAATGACTTATGTGGAAATTCTGAACAATGAGATGTAGACTCTAGAATAATTAGAAGTTCTGGAATGGTAGAGAAGCAGCATTTGGACCATAATCTCCTTCATCTCTGCTAAGTCATTTTCTTCTTATTGAAGACCTCAAAACATTGCTAACTTTACTATGCATGTCCTCTAATATATGTGTGTACGTGTATATGTGTGTGTGTTTGTATGCATGTGGTGTGTGTGTATATACACACATACACATATATTACAATGGAGTAATCTCTCTCTGCATATATCTGTATGTTGTATATATATATCTGAATGTGCATGTACACACATACATACATATACACACAGAGAAATAATTACTCCTTTCTATTATATATAGTTTCTTTATATATTTATTTTCTTTATATATATTTTCTTTTCTACTATATAAATTTTCTTCTAAATTATCCTAAATACATGTTTCGTATAACATGGAGTAGAATTTTAAATTGTGAAGCAAAGACATGAAAATTCAGAAAGATTTGTCAATATTTATAAAGACAAATA
This sequence comes from Xerus rutilus, assembly GCA_028644305.1. Taxonomy (NCBI): domain Eukaryota; kingdom Metazoa; phylum Chordata; class Mammalia; order Rodentia; family Sciuridae; genus Xerus; species Xerus rutilus. The sequence continues at coordinate 98,079,953 of CM053408.1, read as the reverse complement.
CTCACAATAAATTAGATATGCTCAGAAACTAGAATGGTGTTCTTAGGGGGCAAGAAACTTCAGGGGACATGAATGACAGCGGTGGAACACTAATGAAGAAATGCAGTGTAAATGCTTCTCTCACTCTTTCTTACTTCTGGAACAGTCCAGGCCCAAGATACTGAGCTCTTGTGAGAACTGTGGAGAGGTAAGACAAGAAGTTCCAGGAGGCGGCATATATTGAGGAGAAGAGACAGAATACTCCAGGCATTTCTTGCAGAAAGAATGAGAAGAAACAATGGAAAAAAGGCAGCTGTTATCAGGAAGCAGATTATGCAGTAGGCACTGGTCATTTTGTGGTGATTATTTGTGTGTAATGGACAGATAAGCCACCTAAGTGAAGGACTGTCTAAAAGCAACCCAAAAGCAGAAGTGGCCTACTTCATTAAATGCAGAACACTGTTCTTGGACTAGTCTGTCAAAATAAGCAAGTAATTGCTAGTCTTATTATCTTAAACTGCATATGTCATGACCTGAAAGTCAGTATATGTCAAGAATTTCTCCCTTAAAGGGGCGAACAAAATTTCTTGAAAAATTAGCATGTGCCAGATGAATAAATTAGAATACAGAGTAGAAATAAATATTCTTCCATTTTAAATGATATGTTTTCCTAAAAAGGACAACATGAATTTTATTTATTTTCATGAAAAAGATTGATCTGTATTGAGATAGACTGTTTATTGTACTCTGAATCATTCTTTTTAGCCAAATGTGCAAAAACTGAAGAGACCAATCTATCTAAAAATAATTCAGAATCATGTATAATTTTCTCAATTAAAAGGACATTTATTGCATATAAAGTACATTCATTATAGTTAAACCTTGTTGAAAGTCATGTACCACACTTAAAATAAAACAGAGAAATGAGAACAGAATTTGTGTTTGAAACCAATTTAAATATATTCCTGTAAGCATGATGCTTTCAGTAATAAGCCCAAATCATTTTTATGATCAATTATTGGCATTTTGAGAAAATATATGTCAGTATTACTGAACAACCAGTGCTTTAGTCAGCTTTGTTGTCACTTTGATCAAAACACCTGACAAGAAGAACATAAAAGGAAAGTTTATTTGGGATCACAGTTTCAGAGGTCGCAGTCCATAGATGGCAAACTCTGTTGCTGTGACTTCAGCAAGGTTGAACAACATGGCAGAAGAGCATGGCAGAGGAAAGAAGCTCCAGGCAGGAAAATTGGGAAGAGAGCTCTGCTCATTAGGAACAAAAATACAAACATCAAAGGCACACCCCTAGTGGCCCACCTCTTCCACACACTGCCCATCTGCATATAGGTACTGTCCAGTTTATCCCTTTTAAGAGATTAATGTACTAATTAGATAAAGTACTCATAACCCAATCATTTCAAATCTAAACTTTCTTGCATTGTCTTACACGTGAGCTTTTGAGGAACACCTCAGTCTAAACCATAACAGCCATGTTAGACATAAATATAACTGTTGAGTAGGAAAAATTCTTAGTTTCAATTCTCCTGACTTTTCTTCTTTACAATATTAATGCATATATTATGTTATTAAATAAATAATATCATTAAACTTTTAATTTTGTTGGAACTAGTTGGTAAACAACTAGTCATTGGTTGCTAATTAAGTGAAAGGGTATTGTTATAACACATATTATAAGTAGTTGCCAATTTATAAATCAAAAAATATCCTCTTCCTCAATAAGGTTAAAATAAAAGATGCAAGAATAAACATCTGATATGGTTTACTGTTAAAGACTTTAAGCTGTGTCTTGACAATAACTCTAATTAAAGTTGCCATTGCTTTGACCTGATTAGACAGAGAACAATAATGCTGCTATTCTGTGTCTACCTTAGGATGGTAAGCAGCTGATGATACATAATATCTTTTGACAGCCACGTTAATTATAACCTAGTTGAATGTATTTCTTTAGAGTAGAACTTTTTTTAAAAACAAAAGAAGAGGAAATTGTAGTGAAAGCTATCAGAATATTTTTTGAATATTACTAACGACTGCATCTAATAGCTGAAAAATAGCAAAATATTAAATTCCTTGAGATTTTCCCCCTTGGTTTTACAATGTGCTCAACATTTTTTTCTCAGTTCCACAGGATCATTTGCATAAGAACATCTGAATTACCTAAGTAGGTCAAAGTGATGGTCAGCCTTTCCCAAAAGTAACATTTCAAGTTTATTTACTACCTCTTGATTTGGTAAAGTGGAAACAAATATCATTCCTCTAGGAGTAAATGAGTTTTGCCTTCTTCCATTCTGTCTTTCTCATGATAGCACCACATTGGGCTTAGTACATTTTGTATACTAAAATATTACTGGCATAATATGTGTGTAGCGCACAAAGTGATTTTTTATTGTACTATCAGATTATTCTGTGGCTTTATCGTACTGCTTCAAGAATTTTGGGTATTGTACTCTAAGTTCCCAAGGCTAACACCCATACACATTAAACAACATAAATCATGTGTAAAAATAGTACTGGTAAGAGCATAAGTGTTTTAAAAATTACTGAGTACACTCTAAGAAATTTTGTGTATGATTATTTGATCATTTTTTTTTCTTTCTGGTCAATAACTGGAGACAATTCAGATGAAAATGGAAGCATAGACATGTTCGGGTTCTAAGTTGAGTCTAAGCCTTCCAACTAACAGAGCTAGTAATCATTCTGTTTTTTAATTATAAGGGTTTCCTTTATAGCTGTATTGAGTTTGGTTAAAACTTGAGTAGCTTTACTTCTCAAATTATTTTTCCATTAATTATCAGAATAAAGAGTCAGAAAATATATTATTTCATGTGATTCTTCATGGATCTGGCTTGACCAGTTAATTTATTTATTAACTGTTTTGTGTATATATTCCAACTCTTATGTGTGGAATAAAGATATTTACCGCTGCTTTCCTGTATTATGCTAGAGAAAGAGAGATTTACATGAATATTTTAAAAAGTGCTAAAATCCCATATTAATGTGATAACATTAGCATTTTATAATCAAATTACATGTAATAGAATAATGATAATGTACACACAAAACCAGCTATAGTTTTTCAACTGTTACAAAGGAAATTTTGGATTTATAATCAATTTAAAGCCTTTGTAACATTTGTTCCCTCCCTCGTTATCACTATAAGAATTCAACCAATTTGCTTGAGTATCTTGAGCCTTTTGTTACTGATCTAAATTTTGATAATAGTTTTTTTTTTTTTTTTTTTTTTTTTTTTTTTTGCTATACCTAACATACTTCATTGGGACTAAAGCACAGTGGCAGTCTTTGAACAATTGCTTTACAACTGTAACATCCTTATAATATGTAGAATTTTAATATGGTCAAGATTCTCCTCCTTTGAAACACAGGTTCTGAATAATCATTGGGAATATGAACACTATGAATTCTCTTGAGATTAAATTTTTTTAATGGCATGACTTTAAGAAAGGGAAATTATCCAGGTAGGCCTACCCTAATTATATGAGCTCTTTATATACCGAGTTTTATCTACCTAGGGGTAGAAAAGGAAAGTAGAGAATTGTTGCACATGAAGGATTTAGTGCTCTATTTCTGGCTTGAGGGTGCGATGTACACTCAAAGTGGAAATGGGAACCTCAGTCCTACAGCCACAAGGAACTGAATCAGAATGACCTTGGAAGTGAATATTTAGTTTTTCAAAGTCTTATGATGAGTTCAGTCTGGTCCACATTTTTATTTTAATCTTGTGATAACATAAAGAGAGAGTCCAACCACATCATACTAGACTTTGTAGAACTGTGACATAATAAATGAGTGTCAGATAAAAGTTTACGTTAGCTTATTACATATTAATAGAAAATTGTCACAGTCATATAAAATAAAAGTAGAGGGAAAGGTGATAAATTTTTTAATCTTTAAAATTATTTTTATTTTAAAATTATTGTTTTAAATTTACAAATCTTAGTTCTATAAATTTTTGGACTACAACCTGACATTTTGACATATGCATTTAATGTAGAATGACTGTATCAAGCTAATTAGCATATCATCACCTTTTTCACCATTAAATTTTATGATGAGACTCTTGAAATTTACTCTAATTTTAAAATAAACAGTATATTATTATTAACTATAGTCACATAGCCAAGCAATACATCTCAAAATTTATTTCTCTTGTCAATCTGAAACCTTACACCCTTTGCCCAACAAATTCTCATCCTAGGGAAACACTACTGATATTTTTCCATGCTGGATTTTTATACTGAAACTTTATTGAATTAATTTATCAGATCAAATAACTTTTTGACAGAGTCTTTGTGTTTTCTATGTACAAGATCACATCATCAGCATATAAAGATGATGTTACCACTTCCTTCTCTATTAATATATCTTTTCTTTTTTTTCTCTTGATTATTGTTCTGGCGAGAACTGCCAGTATTACATTGAAAGGATGAGAGCAGGCATCCATGTCTTCTCCCTCATCTTAGAAGAAAATCTTTCACATTTTCATCAGCAAGTAAGATATTAGCTATAAATAGTCATGTATGACCTTCACTGTGTTGAGGTATATTCCTTCTATACCCAATCTATTCGTACTATGAAAACATGTTAAATTTTTCTCTAATGCTTTTCTGCATCTATTGTATGGGTTTTATCCTCTGTGTTGTTAAAGTGTAGATCATATTTTTTGATTTGCTTATGTTCAACCATTTTTGCATCACAGGGATGAATCCCATTTGGTCAGGAGGAATAATTCTCTCACCATAAAAAATGAATGGTGTAATGTTGAATTCATTTTGACAGTATTTTGTTAAAGATTTTTGCATTTATGTTGATCATAGATATTGGACTGTAATATGCTTTTCTTATTGTATCTTTGCATTTGTTTTCAGGGTAATGCTGATATAAAAACCCTTGTAAAATTAATTTAAAAATATTCTTTCCACTTCAATTAGTCATTTACTTTTAAGTGCAATATGTACCTATTAATTTAACTATCATGGTCCTTTTTATATATGTAATGAAACTTCTTAGGAGAGAGTATTGTGACCATCTCAAAGAATCAACATAATGGAAAGTTAGAGTAATAGAAAAAAATCAAGTTCAGGCCTTAGCAGAGAAAAATGTGGATAAAGACAATTCCTAGTATATTTTGAGGCTATGTGTTGCTTATTTTTAAACAGGAATTTTAGTAGGTTAAAAACTAGAGAGGTAAGGACACAGAAGAAAAGTATTATAGCATTAGAATCAATGTCATCTTGACATCTAATTAGATTGAGTAGGAAGAGCTGATTGTAGATTCTGATTTCATTTGCTACAACTCTCAGTTTATGTGGGATATTATGATGGCCATCACCAAAATAAAAATGTCAAGTAGAATATAAGTATATAATTTGGGGAAGGCTAAATATGGTTAAAAAAAATCACAGTAATCTCAGTGATTAGTACTAATGAAGTTTATTTCTCACTCTATAATCAGAAAATTCTGGCATTCAAGCACCTAAGTTTTCTCCATTGTGTGTCAAATTCATCTTTTAGGGACTTAGAGAAGATGCTGGATTTTCTACTCCAAACTCACAGGGTGAGACAGAGAATCAAGGGTCAGGTGAAAGTATTCTAATATGGAATAGGCACTAACATGGAATATAAGAACCGTCACACATTCTGCATTCTCCCACAAGTACATTCACATGTCTCTACTCAAGATCTCCTTGTCCATGATCTTCTACTTTTTGGCCTTTATGCCCCTGATAGGTTTCCAAGCCTTTTGTCACTTGCCTGGATTGGGTATATTTTCTAAACTGCCTGCCTCCAGACTTTGAGTCAATAAGTTTTGTTTATTATAAATTATTCAGTTTGTGGTATTTCATTAAAGGGGCACAGATAAACTGAGACACACACGTAAAGAATATGTGTCTATTCCTATCAAAATAGATTTTTGGTCTTTTAAGGAGGAGTGGACTTGGTGTAGCCAACTTGACAGAGTGCCTGAATAGTGTCAAGGAATGATGGGAATGCAGCTGATGCTTGATCTTGGTCTCCACTGATGACAGGCTGTACATTCAGTAATGGCAAGAAGCAAGATCAAACTTGGCAAGAATTCATATTCTCTATCTGCGCCACCATGGCTACTAATAAACCTGCTGTACTTCGTTGGGAGTGGCATATAAATTATTGCTTTGAACTCCAATCCTTGGACAGCTAGATTGCCCTTTTGGGTTTCTTTCAGTATAATGGTCCTAAAAGACATGCCCACTTGCAGGTGGCCTATGTTAATGGGGCCACACATGCCTGGTGTGGAATGTATGAGTTCAAGTGCTTTAAATTTAATTGCCTGCTAGCTTGGGTAAAAGAGATACCAGTGTGCCTAAACAGCCTTGAGTTGCGAGCTGCCTGGAGGAGGAAGAACTACTGCCCAAGTGATAAGTCTTCAACCAGGCTAATTTCCCATAGCGCCTTGCTTCTTGTTTACCTTGAAGAACTCTTCCTCACAATAAATTTCTTTGGTGTGTTTCACTATAAATAAAGCATTTAGTCGGGCATTGTGGCTCAAGCCTGTAATCCTAGCACTTAGGGAGGCTGAGACAGGAGAATCGCGAGTTCAAAGCAACGGCGAGGCGCTAAGCAACTCAGTGAGACCCTGTCTCTACATAAAACACAAAATAGGGCTGGGGATGTGGCTCAGTGGTTGAGTACCCCTGAGTTCAATCCCCAGTACCAAAAAATAAATAAAATAAAATAAAATAAAGCATTTGTGGGCTTTTCCCTTTGTTAGCATCAGACCCATTCGGTTTTTTTCCACTCATCAAGCACCTTTTTAAAAAATATTTTTCATATTTTTTGCTTTATTTCATTTTTTAAAAAAAATTATTTGTTTTAATCAGTTACACATGAGAACAGAATGCTCTTTGATTCATTGCATATAAATGGAGCACAAATTTTTCACATCTCTGGTTGTACACAAAATAGGATCACACCATTCGTGCAATCATACATGTACCTAGGGTAATGATGCCCATCTCATTCCATCATCTTTCCTCTCCCCATGCCTCCTCTCCTCCTCAACCTCCTCTTTGGCTAATCCAAAGTTTCTTGACTCATCCCATGCCCCCCTCACTTATGGATTAACATTCACTTACCAGAGAAAAAATTCAGCCTTTGGTTTTTTGGGATTGGTTTACTTCGCTTAGCATGATATTCTCTAATTCCATCTATTTACCTGCAAATGCCATAATTTTATTCTCTTTTATTGCTGAGTAATATCCCATTGTGTATATATACCACAGTTTCTTTATCCAATCATCTATTGAAGAACATCTGTTGGTTCCACAGTTTGATTACTGTGAATTGTGCTGCAATAAACATTGATGTGTTTGTGTTGCTACAGTAGGCTGTTTTTAAGTCCTGTTGGCATAGACCAAGGAGTGAGATAGCTGGGTCATATGGTAGTTCCCTTCCAAGTTTTATAAGGAATCTCCATACTGCTTTCCAGATTGGCTGCACCAATTTGCAATTCCACCAGCAATGTATGAACGTGCTTTTCCCCCCACAACCTCACCAGCAATTACTGTTTCTTCTAGTATGCTTGATAACTGCCATTCTGACTGGAGTGAGATAAAATCTTAGAGTAGTTTTGATTTGCATTTCTCTAATTACTAGAGATGTTGAACTTTTAAAATATATTTGATGATCTCTTATATTTATTTTTCTGAGAAGTGTCTGTTCAGCTTCTAAGCCTATTTATTGATTGGATTGTTTATTTTTTTGGTGTAAAGTTTTTTTTAGTTCTTTATATATCCTGGTGATTAATGATCTATCTAATGTGCATGTGGCAAAAATTCACTCTCTTCACCTCACTGATTGTTTGCTGAGCTGAGAAGAAGCTTTTTAGTTTGAATCCATCCCATTTATTGATTCTTGATTTTATTTCTTGCACTTTAGGAGTCTTGTTAAGGATGCCGGGGCCTAAGCTGACATGATGAATATTTGGGCATACTTTTTCTTCTGTTAGGCATAGAATCTCTGGTCTAATTCCTAGGTGCTTGATCCACTTTTAGTTGAGTTTTGTGCATGGTGAGAGATAGAGGTTTAGTTTCATCTAGGTGCATAGGGATTTCCAGTTTTCCCAGCTCCATTTGTTGAAGAGGCTATGTTTTCTCCGAAGAATGTTTTGGTGCCTTTGTCTAATATGATATAACTGTATTTATGTGGGTTTGTCTCTGTGTCTTCTATTCTATACCATTGGTATACATGTTTATTTTGGTGCCAATACCATGCTGTTTTTGTTGCTATAGCTTTATAGTATACTTTAAGGTCTGGTATTATTATGCTTCCTGCATCATTCTTCTTGCTAAGGATTACTTTGGCCATTCTGGGTCTCTTATTTTTCCAAATAGATTTCATGATTGTTTTTCCATTTCTATAAGGAATGACATTGAGATTTTAATTGGAATCACACTGAATCTGTATAGTGCTTTGGGTAGTATGGCCATTTTGACAATATTAACTCTGCCTATCCAAGAGCATGGGAGATCTTTCCATCTTCTAAGGTCTTCTTCAATGTCTTTAGTGTTCTGAGGTTTCATTATAGAGGTCTTTCACCTCTTTTTTTCAATTGATTCCCAAGTATTTTAATTTTTTTGAGGCTATTGTAAATGGGTAGTTTTCCTAATTTCTCTTTCAGAGGATTCATCACTGATGTATAGAAATGCATTTGATTTATCAGTATTGATTTTATATCCTGCTACTTTTCTGAATTTATTTATTATTCCTAGAAGTTTTCTGGTGGAATTTTTTGGAATCTCTAAGTACAGAATCATACTGTTGGCAAATAATGATAGTTTGAGTTTTTCTTTTCCTATTCATATCACTTTAATTTCTTTTGTCTCTCTAATTGCTCTGGCTAGATTTTCTAGAACTGTGTTAAATAGAAGTGGTGAAAGAGGGCATCCCTGTGTTGTTCCAGTTTTTAGACAAAACAATTTTTCTCCATTTTGAATGATGTTGGCCTTAGGTTTAGCATAGATAGCTTTTACAATGTTGAGGTATGTTCCTACTATCCCTAGTTTTTCTAGTGTTTTGAACATGAAAGTATGTTGTATTTTGTCAAATACTTTCTCTATCTCAATTGATATAATCATGTGATTCTTGCTTTGAGTCTGTTAATGTAATAAATTATGTTTATTGATTTCCATATGTTGAACCAACCTTGCATCCCTGGAATGAACCCCACTTGATCATGGTGCACTATTATTTAATATGTTTTTGTATGTGATTTGCCAAGATTTTATTGAGAATTTATGTTTTAATGTTCATTAAGAATATTGGTCTGAAATTTTCTTTCCTTGATATGTCTCTGTTTTGTTTTGGTATAAGAATGTACTAGCCTCATAGAATAAGTTTGGAAGGGTTCCCTCCTTTTCTTTTTCATGGAATAATTTGAGGACTATTGGTATTAATTCTTCTTTGTAAGTCTTGGAGAACTTGGCTGTGAATCATCTGGTCCTGGGCTTTTCTTGCTTGGTAGGCTTTTGATGGCATCTTCTATTCCTTGCTTGAAATTAATATGTTTAAATTGTGTGTGTTTACTTGGTTCAGCTTGGGTATATCATATGCCTCTAGAAATTTGTCAGTGTCTTTGAGGTTTTCTATTTTACTGGAGTACAAATTTTCAAAATAGTTTCTATTTTTCTTCCATATTTCAATAATGTCTATCATGATATTGCCTATTTCATCTCAAATTTTAGTAATTTAAGTTTTCTCTCTTCTTTTCATTAGGGTGGCTAAGGGTTTATCAATTTTATTTAATTTTTCAAAGAACTGGCTTTTTGTTTTTGTCAGTTTTTTAAATTGTTTTTTTTTGTTTCAATTTCATTGATTTCTGCTCTTATTTTAATTATTTTATGTCTTCTACTACTTTTAGATTTGGATTGTTCTTCTTTTCCTAGGGCTTTGAGATGTAATGTCAGGTCATGTATTTCTTGACTTTTACTTCGTTTAATGTAAGATCAATGAACTTTCCTCTTTGAACTGCCTTCATAGTGTTCCAGAAATTTTGGTATGTTGTATCAGAGTTTTCATTTACCTCTAAGAATTTTTTAATCTCCCCTGATATCTTCTATTATCCATGCATTATTTAATAGTGTATTATTTAGTCTCCAGGTGTTGGAGTAGCTTCTATTTTTTATTTTACCATTGATTTCTAATTTTATTCCACTATGGTCAGATAAAATGTAAGGTAGTATCTCTCTCTCTCTCTTTTGGTATTTGCTAAAACTTGCTTTGTGGCATAATGTATGGTCTATTTCGGAGAAGGATCCATGTGCTGCAGAGAAAAAAAAGTGTTTTTGCTTGTTGATAGATGGAATATTCTATACATGTCTCTTATATCTAAATTATTGATTCCTTTATTGAATTCTATAGTTTATTTGTTTAGGTTTTTTTTTTTTTTGGATGATCTATCTAGTGGTGAGAGAGTTGTGTTAAAGTCACTCAGTATTGTTGTGCTGTGCTCTATTTGATTCTTGAAGTTAAGAAGGGTTTGTTTGACATACATAGACGCCCCATTGTTTGGGGCATAGATATTTACAATTGTTATGTCTTGTTGATGTATGATTCCCTTGAGTAGTATGAAATGTCATTCTTTGTCCCTTTTCACTAACTTTTATTTGAAGTCCACTTTATCTGATATGAGAATGGAAACCCCTACTTGTTTATGCAGTCCATGTGAGTGATATGTTTTTTTCCCATCCTTTCATCTTCAGTCTATGGAGATCTTTCCCTGTGAGATGAGTTTCTTAAAGGCAGCATATTGTTGGGTCTTTTTTAAAAATACAATCTGTCAGTGTGTGTTTTTCAATTGATGAGTTTAGGCCATTGACATTGAATAATGCCAATGATTTGTATTCCCAGTCATTTTGGTTTATTTTTGGTTTTTAACTTTTCTTGTTTTTTCTTTTGATTGGTCTAGTTGTAGGAACTACTACCTTTAGTGTAGTTCCACCCTTTTCAGATTTTCATTGCTATTATTAATTTCCTTCTCATGGAATAATGTTCTGTAGTGCTGGCTTCCTTGCTGTAAATTCTTTTATTGTTTGTTTATCATGGAAGATTTTTATTTCATCCTCAAATCTGGAACTTAATTTTGCTGGGTATAAGATTCTTGGTTGGCATCCATTTTCCTTCAGAGCTTGTTCCAGCACCTTCTGGCTTTGAGGGTCTGGGTTGAAAAATATGCTAAGATTTGAATGGTCTCCCCCTATATGTAATCTGATTCCTCTCTCTTGTGGCCTTTAAAATTCTATCCTTATTTTGTATGGTAGACATTGTGCATTCTTTTGATTTGAAACTCTGTGTTTTATGATGTTATCTTATAATTCTTGGATGTTCTGTTCATGGTTTCTTACCATTTTCACTGTGTGGTCAACTTTATTTTTGAGATTGTATATTTTGTCTTCATTGTCTGAGGTTCTGTCTTTCAAGTGATCTAGTCTGTTGGTGATGCTTTTTATTGTGTTTTTTATTTGGCTTATTGTTTCCTTCATTTTAAAGATTTCTGTTTTTTTTTTTTTCAGAATCTCTATCTCTTTCTTCAAGTAATATTTTGCTACCTATATTTGCTCTCCTGTCTCTTTGTTGGAGTGATTAATTTTTGCCTGCATTTGCTCACTTAGGTCATTTTTTAATTCACAGAACATTTTAATTATGTATACTCTGAACTCGTCTGACATTTCATTTACTGTGCTGTGAATGGATTCTATTATTGTAGTATCTTGGTTTGTTTGGGGCACTTTTCTACCTTGTTTTCTCATGTTGTCTATGTGGCTTCCTCTCTTGCAGTTTGTATCTGAGGTATTGCAGTTTCTACCCTGTATTCTTGAAGTGTCACTGCAGGTTACCAATACCTCACCTTTAAGGGGAAGATCAATGTTTATAGCACCCAATACAAACAATATGCAGCCATAAACCGATTAGCTCCTATTTAGACATTTTCAGTTTTGTTGCTATAAACAGAATTGGTGAGTTTGATTATCTTCTACCATATATTCAGTAGGCTTGTATAAGGTTTTACAATTTCTAATGATGGACAGAGAGAGAATAGGGCAGTTTAGGATGTGATGTTTATGATGTGAGGTGTGAGAATATAGAGGTATTAGATTATAGAATGAGTAAAAGGGGAATCAAAAGAAGTTGGCTGTTATCAGGAATAAATAAAGAGACAGAAGCAACCCCATGCAAGGTTCCTTGTTGCCTCTGAATCAGGATGGTTGGTGTCTGTTAGCCCACTTAATGGGGATATCTTTGATGCAACCAGTCCCACACAGATATTGCTGATGGTCTTCCAGATCTTGGTTCTTGTCCCTTGACTGAAGAGGCCGTGTCCCTAGTTTGTGTCAGCAATAGCATCAAGCCTGTAGGTACCTTGATATTGAGCTTCCAGGCCCCAGTCAGTATCTTTAAGTGGAAGCTAGCCCTACTAAAGATGGTAGAGGTGGGGGCTGGGGTTATGGCGCAGTGGTAGCGTGCTCGCCTAGCACGCTGGAGGCACTGGGTTCGATCCTCAGCACCACATAAAAATAAAATAAAGATATTCTGTCCACCTACAACTAAAACATAAATATTAAAAAAAAAAAAAAAAAAAAAAAAAAAAAAGATGGTAGAGGTGACAGCAGAGGTAACCTCAGATGGTGATGGTGGGGCCCCAAGCTGGAGGCAACTGCTTTTAGAAATGGAGTTAGAAGGATGTGCTGTGTTCTGGTGTTGGGTGGCCTAATCAGTGGTGGCATGTGGTGCTACAAAGGGCAGCTCTCTTTTTCCATTGTCCACAGTGTAGATCACCACTTGGGAAGAGCTGTGTCAGTGGCAATAGTGTCCTAAGACAAAGGTGGTTTGGGTGGGGCCTCACATTGTTGGATAGAGAGCTGCAGTGCAGTGTTCCTTTCTATATGAGCACAGGTGTGTTTCGAGTCAGGGCCTTTATTTCTTGATATTACTTTTTCAACCTTTTATTTCCAGTCAGCCCATATCTACAAGGGTTACTTTTCCCCTCCCCATGCATGCTGCAGCTGAGAATACCTGTACTGGGATATGTGACAACTGATGCTGTATTAAAAATAGAGTGAAGTCATTGTTTTATGTCAAAATGTTGCTCTCTAATGGTCAATAACATGGGACACAAAGACCTTCAGGTTTTCTGCTTGCTCCCTTAAGTCTATCCTCTTTTCTCTACAATGTATCTTCTGATACATCATGATATTTTGTTTTTGGTCATTTAATACCTTTAATGGTATGCTAAACCTTTTGTCACTTCTCTTCAACTTTGTACATTTTCTCAACTCATTCCACTTGTCTGTTCACATAACTTAGATGACCATGTGCAATACCTAAAGCTCTGCCCCATTGTCAAAATTTCCCTCTCACTAACACTTGTGAAGGTCATACATGGATGACAAAGGATCTGCCATCTCTTTTCAGATTATACCCTCACTATAAATTAACACAATTGTGAACAATGCTCAAGCTTTCCTTTCTTATCAGCTGATCTCTCCCTAGAGATCCTATGTGAATATAGGCATAAACTAAAGGAGAGACAAAATCCATCCTACTGCTGGTTTAGAATTTTGCTTTTTTCTCATTTTCAGTAGCTGTTTTTCCTTTTTCCAATGGATTATATTACCCCCTTACACAGATACTTCTGTTACATGAAGACTTCCAAGTTTAACATTCCAAGGAGCAGAAATGATTGCATATTCCAAACTGGCAGTCTTTCTCTTTCATCCCATATGTGACAGAGCAGTATTATATGCATTCTAAGCTTACATTCAGAAACTGTAGTACTCTACCAGGTATCATTGTGCTTCTTTGCTAATGGTGTTGTCTCCACTACATGAAGAATTAGCATGAAATGCTATAAACTGGGAAGTGCCTTCAAGTAGAAAAACTCTTCTAGTGTTTTTCCTGAATCTAACCTCTCAGGATCCAGTCTTATACATGCTACCCTGGCTCCTGCTAAAATGATGGCTGAAAACTATGGTTCTTTGGGTCTTCTATTAAAAGGTACAGCATGGTTTTGGACACATTACATTGAAATATAAGCCTGATTATTGGTGATATGTCCAAGAAGGTATATTGGGTCAGAGCCCTAGAGAAGGTAATGTTGTCTTGAAAAAGGAAAGGCATATTTTATTTTCAAAGAAAGAAGAGTATTATCCCAAATAGAAAGATGTGGGTCATTTTTGCAGATTCAATGTGTTTAAACTATTTGGGAATTTATGATTTTATTTTCTTTTGTGAAGATGAAATTAGTTAAGGTATTTCTACTGTATTAACTCACTTTTTCCCATTCCAGATCCAGACCTGTTTTTAAGGAGTTTGAATTTTTTGAGGGTTTAGCTATTTTTTTCTAATTAAATTATGTGATTGACCCTTGGCTTTATTTTGCATGCTATCAAGGATGATTTCTGGATTTAACTCCTGGCATTTATTCATAGCATTCTCAGCTTCTCCTCACCTTTCCTTCAAAGCATCAAACCAATAAAACCATAGCCATCCAGTACTTTATGATAAAGTTACTCCTTCTCCAATTTTACTCAAATGATGGCTACTTGGCCTCATTTTAAAGTACTCTCATACCACAATATACTGTCTCAGTTCATCATTGATAAAAGATTTAATAATTGAAACATCAACTTGTGTCAGCGGCTCTCTGTGTTCCCCTACCAACAATGATGAGACCACTACTAACAGCTGAGTAGCAAGTTTATCTAGCTTTTAAATCCTATCTTAGAATTTGATTTCTTGGACAAATTTCAGTACCAATTACGGTTGCTGTGTTTTAGAAATCAGACATTGAGATGGTGTTAGCATGAAGGAAGAATATTAGCTAGAGTTTTTGATAAAGACAAAACAAAACAAAAATACATGTTGAGAGAAGGAAAATTAGCTCAATTAGACAGTAGAAAGAAAATAAATTGTCATGGAATCTTAAGAAAAATTTTAAATGACTCTAGAGGGAGTTTTGAAAATTGGATGACACATCAGAGCTGTCCCGAGTTACAGAAAAACATCCAAGTCTTCACATCTCAATATCTATCATTTTTTGGATGGTGCTCAATATGCTCAATAGCTGGGCTAATAATTTTGTTATTCCTAAATAGGAGTCTCTGTGTTATATTTCACATTGTAGACCATAGTCATTTCTTCTTAGCTATTATTAGTAAACACCTGCTAATTTCTATAATAAAAATGCACAATCTAACCCTAAATTAAAAGAAAAACATTTTATTTCTTGATCCTAGTGTAGTTCAATGTCAATCAAGAGTGGAGATATGGCTTTTCTATTTGTAGACATCAAGGGAAACAAGTTACTTTATTTCTGTGGCTCTGGCTTCCTTTAATCTATCACTATCCAATTGAATTTCATAAAATGATGCAATATTTCTGTAAGAGTACTGACTGATATGGTGGCCAATACCCATATATGGCTATTAAGACTTTGAAATATGACTAGCATCATGGAGAAACTAAATTTTGAATCTTTAATTTTAATTATTTCAATTAAATTGCTTTATTTGATTAGTTTAATATGTATATTACCATTTATATTTCAATGTTTATTTAAATAGATATCTGTATCTATATTATATATGTATGT
Organism: Xerus rutilus; assembly: GCA_028644305.1. Lineage (NCBI taxonomy): Eukaryota > Metazoa > Chordata > Mammalia > Rodentia > Sciuridae > Xerus > Xerus rutilus. The sequence continues at coordinate 98,064,307 of CM053408.1, read as the reverse complement.
GTTTATGTGTATATGTGTGAATATGTGTATGTGTATATATATATAATGATTTTACTGCATAAAATTTATATATATAAAACAGTAAGTCCATGTATGAGATGATTTTGTGGGCAAGGAAAGTGATGGACATCAATTCTGCTCACATCTCATTGACCAGGGGTCACATGGTTACATGTAACTGCAAAGGAGGCTTGGAAGTATAGTTTGCTATATGCTCAGGAATAATACAAATCAGATATTAGAGAGCAATGACAGCCTCAGCTACACCAAATCATTTCTTAAAAACACACATTTTTATTAAAGTACAACTGATAAGTAAAGAACTGCACAGATTTACTATGTGCAACTTGATGAATCTGAACCTATGTAAACACTTGTAATACCATCGCCACAGTTAAGGTGATAGAGAAGTCTAGCACCTCCAAAAGTTTCTCATGACTCTTTTTGCCTATTTTTTTCTTTATGTTTTTGTTTTTGGCATAAATACTCAATTTGAAATATACCTTCTTAGCAAATTCTGAACTGTGTAATAATGTTACACACATAAGGGGCTATGTTGTATAACAGATCTTTAGAATTTATACATCTAGCATAATAAAAATTATACCCATCAAATGACAACTCCCTATTTCCCCATCCTCATATTTCTATGTGTTTCACTATTATGGATACTTCAGATAAGTGCGATCATGCACCATTTGTCTTTCTGTGGATGGCTTATTCTTATACTCTAACAATCTTCAGAATCATTGAGACTTAAAATTCAATCCTCCTACTCTCTTCTCAATTATTATCTTTCATCATGATAATTGTGTTCTAGTTTCTACCATCTGAACATGTGCTATCTTATATGTCCAGAGAAACTTCGTTGAAGATGGATTAAGTACCTTGAGATGGAGAGATTGCTTTGGATCATCTACATTTTAAAAATAGAAGACTAGGGCATAAAATGACATCAGAGTCATAATTAGGCTGTACCCCCACTGATGGCTTTCAACATACAGAAAAGGGAAGAAGAGCTAAAAATTGTGGGCAGCCTCTAGAAAATGCAAATTGTAAGAAAATGGTTTCTGCCCTAGAGCCTCTCAAAAGGGAAGTCAGTTCTTCTGATATTTTTTTATTTTAGCCCAAACAAGTCCAAATTAAGATTCTGACATCTAGAATTTGAAGATAATGTATTTGTGTTGTTTTAATCGATTGCATTGTAGTACATTGCTATAGTAACAACAGAAAACAAATAAAATCATTTACCTCTCTTGCTTAACTTGAATCCCATGGTGCATCATTATAAATACTTACATTTCCTCTTTCTGACTTCATCATATTCATTTGGAATCCACAAACCTGTTCCTATGGTTTAATGTCCTTTATCTCCCACTCTCTCTGTCTCTGCTTGTGACTCTGCCATAAGCTGAACAGTTTTCCTCCATGGAACTCTTTGACTCTTTGCCCATGTCTTTTTTTTTAAACAGAGTCTCACCAAATTGCTAACTTCCAATCCTCCTGCCCCAGTCTCCCAAGCTGCTGGGATTACGGGCATGGCATGTCCCACTGGGCCCAGCCCTCATGATGTTCTGCCTCACCTTGGTCCCTGAGTAACAGAGTCTGATGTCTGTGGACTGAGAACTCAGATATGGTGAGGCCCAAATAAATGTTCCTTTCTCTATGCTGTTCTTGTTGGCTATTTTGGTCACAGTGACAAAAAAGCTAACTAAAACATCAGCTTATTCTAATTCTCCACCCATCAGGCCTTTGCCGTGCTGCATAAACATGGTCATCAATGTATTCTACCTTACACGCTCATCTCACTTTGTGCTTTAATTACTATTTTTTTTAGATCTAGCTATTCTTTTGTATTTGCTCAGACTCTACAGCTTCCACTGTGCTAAAGGACCACTTAACATCTTTATTTTCTCCTTTAACCTCTAGGAACTTCTTCTTCTTCTTCCCAGATTCATTACACTACCCTGCTCTCTCAATTTTCTTGAGAAAGAGAAAACCAAAATCCTTTCTACAAGCTTTCACAATGACATTTACACTCCTACCACTTGTAAATCCTTTTCATCTGTCACTATGGGTGAACTCTCTGCTCTCCTATTAAGAAGCAACTCTTGCAATTGAGCAGAAAAACCAGCTACTCCTGCTACTTGAAGACATTGACCCAGCTTTCTTACCATTTTCTCCCTGTATTTGATTATTTTCATCAGGCAAAAACCTTTCTGAATTGTTTCTATTTTAAATAAGCTCTTGACCTCATATAGTTCCTATTCATTTTCTAAAAAATTCATCTCTATATATCCATATCTATATTTAAATTTGTACCTCCAAACTCCCAATTCTTTCCTTCCTATATAGTCTCTACCTACATTAATCAGATTTTTGTCCATGTACTGCTACCAAACAAACAAATGGAAGCTAAGTTTTTTTCAAGACACAACCTGCCTGTTGATAAATATTTTGGTTGATTCTCAGTTCTCCTATTAAGTAACTGGTAGTATTGTGTATAGTTTATCATTCCTCCACTCCTGAAGCATTTTTTGTTTTTGTTTTTGTATTTTGGTTTTTTTTTGTCCATTTTGCCTCCAAGGGATCACTATATCATTATTCTTTTTTTACCTCAATGTCAGTTTGGCCATTGTTTCTCAGTCCATATTTTTTATTTCCTTTGATCTTTCTTAACTAAATTTAATACTTGGGAGATTAGTTTTTGATACATTTTCTTCTCCATATAACCTACATTTTAAAAATTTTCAGAGGTTTCAGAGGTTGCAGTGGTCTTAGTCCATAGACAACTGGCTCCATTTCTCAGGGCTCAAGGTGAGGCAGAACATCATGGCAGAAGTGTGTGGTAGAGTCACATCATCCGTGCAATCTTACATGTACCTAGGGTAATGATGACCAATGGTGTGGCCCTACTTTGTGTACAACCAGAGATGTGGAAAATTGTGCTCCATTTGTGTACAATGAATCAAATAATATTCTGCTGTTATGTATAAATGATTAGAACACATTTTCTTAAAAAGAGTTTGTTAGACGAAAGCAGCTGGGAACATAGTAGTAGGAAGCAGAAAGACAGACTAACTAGGGACAAAATATATACAAAAAAGACATGCCCCTGATTACTGACCTCCTCTAGTCACAACATATTTTCCTTCAATTATCACTCAGTTAATCCCTATTAGAGAATTAATGCATTCTTAGATTAAGATGCCCATAATCCAATCATTTCACCTCTAAACCTTCTTGCATTATTTCACTCATGATCTTTTGGGGAACAACTCATCTAAACCATAGCACACAGGAACTTTTTGGGGGATACTTCATATTCAAATCATAATAATGTTAAAGTTAACCAAACAAATGAAAGACTTATGTACAAAAACACTACAAAATATTGCTTAAAGAAATTAAGAAGCCACCAATAAATGGAAAGGCATCTGATATCTGAATGAATAACATATAGATATATGATTGATAGAGAAATAAACATAAAAAACTGATTCACATGATTATGAAGGTGGATAGTATATTAGTCAGGGCTCTCTGGAGGAAGAGAATCAACAGGAAGTGTAATTTGGTTGGCTTATGTGACCAGAAGTTGTCTTCAGCTGAAAGGTTGGAAGAACCAGTAGCTGTGTACTCCAAGAGCCTGAAGCCTCAGAATAAGAGGGATCAATGATTCTACCCTAGTCCAAGATCAAAGGCTTCTGTTAATTGCTGGCAGAGTCTATTATAGAAGAATGAAGAAGCGAGAGTCCAATATTTTCAGATAATCGCAGTAGCAATCAAGAACCTGTTCAAGAAAAATGGAGCTTTCATCTACTGCTGCTTCCTTGTTCTTACAACTTTTATTCCCTCCAAGCCATCATCCTATTGGATGGTGCTGCCCATGCTTAGGGAAGGTTTCCACTTCAGTTGGCTATCCCACATGCCAACCATTCCTAGACACACCCTCACTGAAATACCCATAAACCCCTTAATCCTCCACATCTCTTAATCCAATCAAGTTGCCAATTCAAATTGACCATTACAGATGGGTACATCCATTTCATTGCATCATTACTGAAAACATTCAAGAACTGAAGACAAACGTATATCAACGCATAGATTAACATAATGAATTATTCAGCCTCAAAAATGAAAAAAAATCTGATACATGCTATAACATAAATGAACTTAGAAGACATGCCAAGTGAAAGAAGGTAGCTGCAAAATAATAACTACTATACGATACCCTGATTTGAGTTATCTAGAATAGTCCAATTGTTAGAGATAGAAAGTAGAATAGTGGTTACCCAGGGATGGTGAGAATAGAGAAATAAGAAGTTCTTTACTGGGCATGTTTCATTTCAGGATGATGAAAAAAATTATATTGCTGGACAGTATCCATGATTGCAGATAGCTATGAAAATATTTAATGCTACTGAACTCTACACTCAAAATATTTTCAAATGGTTAATTTTATTTCCCCGCAACAAATCTCGAGCAGTATGTACCTCTTGGATTTTATCCATTATATTCCTTGCCTTTTCTCCTACCTTCCAGATATCTTTCCATATCAAAACATTTGTATGTGCTATTCCCTCTGCCTAGAATATCTCTGATAGATTTTTAATTAGCTACTTTTTTATTGTTTCGTATCATCTGACAAAAATATATTAATTTATTAATTTGTCTACCTCTTTGTCCACTAGGATATAAACTTGACAAAAGTAGTAATTTACCTGTTTTATTCACTGATTATATTTTAGTTCTTAGAAGAGTACTTGGTACAAAGTAGGTATTTAATAATATGAGTTAAAAGAATAATTGAAAAATTAAGTCATGAAAATTTTTACCAAATGTGATTTTAATGTCTAACATACATATGTCACATTGGACGCTTTATCCCTGAAAATTGACTAAACCTTTTTTTTTTTTCATAAAATTAGTGGTGGTAAGATATTTTGCCCTTCCCAATCATCCACATTTCTTTATTTTTTTGCATTGCTGTATTAATGCAAAAAAGTACAGTGTTTTTTTTTTTTTACCAATTAAATAGTCGTGTCTGATGAATACATGTTAATGTAATTAAGCAGGCTTGTGTTATTGTTTCTCTAGGAAATAAAAACAGTTATAAATATTTTGGATGAGCCCAAATAAAGCACAGACAGGACACAGATAATGCATAGTGGCTTTTTACACATTTTTATTTTCTGGGGCAGTAGAAGAATCTTTGCCAAGAAATCAATATTTGGAATCTGTTTGGATCATTATATTTGAGTGACTGCTACCTGCAAATGCATAGAACAATAGGCCTGCCAAATAAAATCAGGAACAGAAAGGAGATTTTTTTCTTTTTTTATGAGCATTACTCCACAATAAAATTCAGTAGCATGACAGATCAGTAGATAGAATAAGTGCTCCATCAAGCTTTAACACATTGTCCAAGCAACACACGAACACATCTGTCCCAGGTAAAGCAATTGAAGTTGTAGGAATATCTCTTATATGTGTTGACCTTGTTTTCTACATTGTCTATCAATCAGAAACCACTGTACTTGGATGTATGTGATATAGGCAGCACCATTTTGTGTCCTAATAATTTTTACTCCTGGAAAATAAAGTGATTGATTTGCAGATGTCTTAGTTTTAATAAATACACTGTAGATGTTGGATAAAATCAAATAAATGCTGAAATAGAAAATGAAAAATTCTTAGAAAGTTGCCAAAAGAATTGGCCTCAAGTATTGAGAAAAATACAGGGAAAATTAATTAACTTGGATAGTTATACTATCTCATCGGTTTTTAGTGTGATTTTTAATGGCTATTTTTATAAAGAAGAAATGATGGTGGAAGCAGAGTGTGACATCAAAAATAGAGAATTGTACCATGAAGGTATTAAAGATTTGATCTGAAATACTGAATAATCAAATTGGCAAGAAAAGTTCAAGATGTGGTATCAGATTGAGATTATTATTTATATCTATTTCTCTTTGTTTCTTATGTCTGAATCATATCTAATAAGCGAACTTCATTTTTTTAAATGATTATATACACAGAACCATTCATTCACATAAAGCATTTACTGAAAACCTCATGTAGACTAGACTCTATGCTGGGAAATACATATCCAAAGACAAACAGAATATGATTCCTGTCTTTGATCCTCCTGACATAATGTAGAAAAAACTGACATATAAATAAGACTTTCACCAGATCCTCAAGTACTAGTGGATCATGAGGTAGTGTATTATATTCTTTGCATTGTGAATGATCTTACTAGTATGAAACATCAGAGGAACCCAATTTTTACATTTCAGAACACTGTGTTTATTTCATATGCATTTTAAGTTAAACTTTGTGAATTAGAAATCCTCATTTTTTATACTATTTTATGTCAACTGATTGAATAGCTGTTGTTTTCAGAGGAACTACAATACAGTCCTTCCCTTTTCAAAATAGAAAAGTAACTACTATAAATGTAGTAAAGAAAATATCCCTTAATATAATTTGACAAAAATATAAAGTAGAAAACCATTTGAAATTGTTGTTTGTTCTTTTAAAGTAAATATTTATTTTATGCAGTGATATGTTGTATTGTGGATTTAAAATTTTGTAATCCTGCTAAATATATCTTGTAAAAAATTGATTAAATTGGTCTTCTATTTCTTCATTTGAAAACAAGAATTGTAACAACTCTATAGGTGCTCTAGACGTCTCGGATAGTACATTTTAAACTATTTGGAATTGGTAAAAGTAAAATATAACCTTTGAATTTGGGATAGTTCTGTTTGTGCATCGGCTGCTTCACCTTTAGTACAGTGCTTAATCTCTAAGATTTATAAAATAAAGAATTTGGTTCATGATTACTAAGGTAATTTTTAAAAATTATCAGTCTATGAATTTAAAGTAAAATCACTATAAAATACAAATAACTATGATAATAAAGGACTATTTTATCTGTATTGTAACTAATTTATTTTAAAAGTAAGCATTTTGTAGTTTGTTATTCTGCTAAATATAAAGAATGGATCTGTTGGTGGTTGTTACATGACTGTTTTAAACTTTCTTTGTGTGGTGCCTCAGAAACTCCAATCTTTGTTAATTCAAATCACTACTTCTCCAGTTGCAAAAAACATTTATTAGTGAGTTCTTCAAAACACCACTGTGGGCTTTTCTTTCCTGCATAATGTTAATCTGTGAGTTTCAAAAATATATGAAGTATGTGAAGAACAGAGCAGAATGAATTTTGGTGTTTTTTTCTTGAAAGTCTTGTCTCCAGAAGGCCGTGCTTCCAGGAATGGTCGCACAGTCAGCTCATTTGTGTTGCCAGTGCCGCCACCTCGTTCCCAGAAGAGCATCTGTGGATTTGGGGAGAGGAGGCAGCACTTCTGGGAATGGTGCCCAGAACACGCAAGCTTCCGTGTCATTGGAGAAAGTCAGAAAGGGTACAATAAAATCTTCATTTGTTGAGTCTTTTATGTGCAGTCATCACTTCTGGGGCTGACAACTAAGATGTCCATATATTCTAATTTGTAGATTGTTTTTTAAAGAGCCTTCTTGAAACGCCAAGTGTGGACTTTTCTGTACTTCCTTCTCCAATTCCACACCTGACTCCTATTCTCTTTTCACTTTCAAAGCATTCTCCAAAGAATAACACAGGCATTAACAATAACCAAAAGCAATGTCATAATAAACAATATGTAAAAGTCAAGTAAATTATTATATCCCCTTAGCTCAAAAACAACACCTAAAATCATTAGAAGAATTTTACATGTAATGTAGACATTTTATAAAACCTTAAGCCTAGCAGATATGTCACAATTATTTAAATATTTTGGGTATTTATTTTAATGCATTTTGGAGTAATACAACAAACATGACTAGTATAAGATTCAGTGTTTTATTGCTTTAGGATGATGCTCAACGACGTAGTGTATGGTCACTGCCTTAACATGACCAGATGAATTATAGATGTGGTACTCAAAAAACCCATGAAGCTGGTGAAACCTTCAATACAAAGTTAAATTATTATACTTTTTAAGTACAAATAACAGAATGATATAAATTCAAGGCATTGTTTTTCATATTCTGAACTGACATATATGTTATCTCAGTCTTTTTACCAAAGTATTGGAATACCATTTCAGGAAGCTAACCTTAAACTTACCAAATATATATGAATAAAGTAAGAAGGTACACTGGTTTTTTATACATACACATATACATAGCTTATTTGTTCAGGTTTCCATAAGACAAGAGCATGTGTTACATTATGTACAATGGCAAGAAAGGAATCCTAATTAGAATAAGTTATATCCTGTGTATGTATAATATTGAAAAGGTACTCTACTGTCATGTATATCTAAAAAGAACAAATAAAAATTAAAAAATAAATTCAAAGGCAAAGAAAAAGGAGCATGTGTTAGCTTTTTCTCTTACTGTAGCCATAATATCTGAAAGGATATTAATCACATATTTTGTGCTTATAGTTTCAGAAATTCAGTTCATGGTGTGCCTGATTCCATTGCTCTAGGCCCTAGATGAGGCTAAGCATCATGGCAGAAGGCGTGGTGAAGAAAATCTGCTCAACTCATAGAAACTAGGAAGGAGAGAGTGGGTCGGGTTGGGGGGAGAATGCGCACACATGCCAGGGACAAGAATGTAATCCTAGGGGGAAAACCACCAGTGACCTATTTCTTCCAGCCATGCCCTGCCTAGTAGTCCATTTGTGTACAATGTGTCAAAATGAATACTACTGTCATGTATAATTAATTAGAACAAATTTTTAAAAAACAATAAAAAGATATATATGCAAGCATTTAAACACATTGTTAGCACTCTAACTGAATAGAAACATTGAAGTTTTAGGATACTCATTTATTATATTTTACTTATTTGCAAAGTGTATACGTTCTGTAGTAATTGTAAATAAGCACATCAAATTTGCTTTTAAAAGCTTTAAATAATAAGCAAGGAAAATATTAGCAAAGGAATAGGCAAGAGGCTTCCATTAGATAAAATATTGCATTGTATAATCATAAATATAGAAAAACTATAGCATTAAATATTATCATGACATTAATAAATTTTATTCTGTCCACTGAAAATTAGTTAATATTCTTTTTAAAAATATATATATTTTAGTTGCAGATGGACATAATATCTTTATTTTTATGTGGTGCTAAGGATCAAACACAGTGCCTCACACATGAGAAATGAGCATGCCACCACTGAGCCACAACCCCAGCCCAGTTAATATTCTGATGTTGTGATCTTAGTATTGGATGCATGTTCTATGTGCACTAAACACTGAGGACTGCGTAAGCTTTTTCCTCTGCCTATCTTTGACAAATTGTATAACAAGAGTTTTAAAAACTTATTAATAAGTTCATGACATAGTCTGGAAGAGATTTTTAGTATAAGCACAAAAAGTAATAAAGTCATAGTTGGTGCACTATATTAGGACTTGTTCCACATAGTCAAACTGTACCACAGGAAGCAATGTCCCATATCCTACACCCACTATCCTCCACCCACACCACAGAAATGCAGGAAGACAGTCGAGCATGGTGGCTCACACCTGTAATCCCAGCATTTTGGGAGGCTGAGACAGGAGAATCGTGAGTTCAAAGCCAGCCTTAGCAACAGCGAGGTGCTAAGCAACTCAGTGAGACCCTGTGTCTAAATAAAAACCCCAAAATATGGCTGGGGATGTGGCTCAGTGGTCAAGTACCCCTGAGTTCAATCCCTGGTACCAAAAAAAGAAAGAAAGAAAGAAATGCAGGAAGACTTAAGAGGCACATGTAACTATAAAAACATATCAATCATAGTAAAGAGAAGCCATTGAATTCTTGAAATGTTTTCTAATATTTCTCTGTAAATGGGAAATTATAACAAATATTGCTTCATACTGACAACTGTTTTTTTAAATGTTGAAAGTATTCCATTTTCTATTTGCAACAAAATAAATGCTCCAGTTCCATGGTTCATATCTTTAAGACATGAAGCTTTATGCATCATTACAATCTACCTTTGCATGTTATAATATTTTGCAGAACTGTTGGAATAATTAAACAGCTTTAATTTATCCAAGTGTACTTGTATGGGTATTCCACAGGCAAAGCACAGTGAACTCATTAATGGCAACATTGGAGCATTAGCAATCAAGTTTTAACCATGATATCTTAGATTATTTTATGTTTCAGAATGACTTAATTTTTAACTTATTTGAAGAACTTATTGAAAAGTATTTTGAACATCATTGAACAGTAACAAAGTGAATGATCTTCAAGCTTAACTTCCCAAATTGGACATCACTTTATTATTTCTATGAAATGCTTTTGTCCTGGTTACTGTAAACATTACCAGACTGCTTGTCACATTCAGAATTACAGAATGAATCACATTCAGACAACACCTCAGGTGAGTTCTTAATAAAAAATTATTATTGAGAGTCACCTGTCTTATTTTAATAATGAATTATCAACATTAAACCTTAGCACAAAAAGCAACTAAATAATTCTTTTCCAATTTCTATATACAGTCATCCTTCCATATATGTAGAAGATTGCTTCCAGGACCTCTGAGGATTCCTTTTAGTTTGTAGCTGCACAAGATTTTACATAAAATGTGTACTAACTGCATATTACCTATTAGTTGTAATGCTAACTCAATGTAAATGTTATGCAAATAGTCAGTATATAATATTTTGGGGAAATAATTGATATATTGTTTAGTAAATAAATATCCATTCCTGTTCAGTCCAGATACAACTTGCTTTTCTTCTTCTTGTTGTCATTGTTTTAGGTAATTCATTGGTCAAAACAAATCCTGGAAGGTAAAATTTAGATACAGAATATTACATGTATATGCTTCAGTTGATGTTATCATAATTGGTTGACACAAGAAGCATGAGATTATATTACCAAATTAATCTTCATATAAATGATTAAATTTTGAGGATCTGAAACTTGATAATCTATAATAATAATAAATATTTTTATTATTTATACCTTTTTTTTGAAGTACCAGGGATTGAAACCAATGCCTTGTACATGTCCATGTGAAGCAAGCCTTTTGCCCCTTAGCTACATCCCTGACTCTCCTTTTGTAGGAAGAATTAATTTCTAACCACGTCATTTGTACTTTGATTAAATTAATGGCAATCTTTTTGAATATCACTTTCATATCATTGTGGAATTGAAAAATCTTAAGTTGAATCATGGTATGTTAGGAACCATTTTGTAGCAACTATAGAGTAGATAAAGCAGCTGGATAACTCAATTTATATAAGTTCACTCGAATGTTTGTCATTGGACTTTTAATTTTTTTAACATTTAATACTGTTTTGATATGATGGTATCAATTATTACAATGGTGATCAAAGCATATTTATTAATGTATTAGGTAAAGCAAGAGAAGCAATAAAAATAATAACAATATAGCTAATAAACAAATATGGTGAAAATACATAGGAATTATAAAGATGATTTAATGTAGATATCTACTACTGTTTTAGTCAGATTTTTGTTGCTGTGACCAAAAAGACCTGAAAGGAACAATGTAGAAGGGCCCACAGTTTCAGAAGTCTCAGTCCATAGACAACCAACTCCATAAATCTGGGCCTGAGGTAAGGCAGAACACCATGGTAGAGGGTATGGCAGAGGAAAGTAGCTCAGGATATGGCTACAAGGAAGAAAAGAGAGAACTCTGCTCACCAGAGATAAAATATAAAACCTATAGACACACCCCCACTACCTTATGCAGTTACACCTTATCTACCTATATTTACCGTCCAGTTCATCCATATCAGTTGATAAATCCATTGATCAGGTTACACCTCTCATCATAGAGTTATTTCACCTCTGAAAATTCTTGCATATTGTGTAATACATGAATTTTTTAGGGAATACCTCGTATCTAAACTGTAACAACTACTTTAAGTTAGAAAATCTTAATGATTTCAGGGAGATAGTTGTCTATTATCTGGAAAGAAAAGAAAAAAAGAACCTTGAGATTAAAAAAACTGAAAAAATTTCCTTAGAAATTTAGAGATATTCAGAGATAGAAGAATAAATCTTTTTTGACTTTTACTCCAACTAAACTTATGACTTATACTTCAATGATGAAAAACCTAGTGTACAGATGCCCTTCAGATTACAATGGGGTTATATACTGATTGACCCAACATAAGTTAAAAATATTCTAAGTGTAAAATGCTTTTAATATACCTAACTAATGAACACCTTGGCTTAGCAGCACCACACACTGCGGAGTGCTGGTTGAGTACCCTCTTGACTATGAGGCTGACTGGGAGATGTGGCTCATGACTGCTGTCCGGCATTGCGAGTGCCATTACTGCATATCACTTGACCAGGAAGACATCAAAATTCAAAATTTGAAGTATGGTTTCCACTGAATGCATAGCACTTTCATATCATTATAGAGTTGAAAAATCTTGTTGAGCAGATAACTTCGTTTATACCGGTTCACTCAAGCGTTTTGCCCTGGACAGAAAGAATGTTTTGTCAAAAAGTTTCATTTTTCGGATCAAACTGTAAATCATGTGACTCATTGATTCTCATATGTTAATTAGAGACTTTATTATATTAAAAAATGGCATTTCAGTTAGTGCTATATATGTGTTGCTATTGACCAAAATAATATGTAATATTTTGTTTCAAACTAAATCTTGTTTATTGTCCTTATGCCATGTGAGGGGGGTAGTTGTCCATTCTCTTGAAAGAAACAAAAATAAAGCAAACAAAAAAACAACCTTGAGATTAAAAAAACCTGACAAAATTTCTCTAGAAATTTAGAACTATTTCCAGTTCTTAGAAACAATTATTCAGAAGATTTGAGAGGAAGACAGGTGATTGTTGTCACATTTGGTTTCTGGACAGATTCTATTAGTCAGCCTACACAACCCAACCTACACATTATACTTGGCTTCAAATGTCAGGACAGGCTGTGACAATAAAACTGACACTTGGGAGCATAGCCACTTCCTGGCACGGCAAGCCACAATTTGAGGCTTTAACAAAAATACGACTGAATAAATCAGCCACTTTTCTTCGGAAGAGATCCCTACCCAGAAAAGCACTTTGAGGTGAGATATACATAGGAATAAAAGTATCCATGTCTGAGAAAAATGTATCTGTAGAATCAGCTGGTCAATCTCTAATTGTGATTGTGTCTAGAATTTTCAGGTTATCAATTATGCAAAGGCAGAAATCTTGATTATTCAAGATTATTTCACCTCTCTTCCTCCAAACAGACTCTTAGGTAAGTGGCTGTTTGGAGGAGAGATGATTGGTTCTACAAACTAGACTAGAGTGTACTGATGTCTAAGAAGCTAACCTTATTAGGGCAAAATTGGATGCATGTTCTGGGTTTCTCGTTAAAGACATATAGAGAACCAAGCAATATGGGCCCCAATATCTGATCACGTTTGTTAATTTATAATACTATGATCCCAAAATAATCGTTTCACCAAGTTCTTTTCTTAACTACCAGTGATTTAATGGTATAATCCATATTTCTTTTTGTTGAGATTTGCTTGTACTGTTTATAACTGACAGAGTGTAAATGCTCACAATTTCGAAAAATTCAAGCCAAAAAGGGCCTCATGAATCATTTAATTCAACTTGTTTATTTTTAATTTCTGAAATTACAACTAAAAAAGTTTAGATGATTTTTAAAAAAAACCCACAATCATTAGTATTATTGGTAGCTTTAAAATGCAAGTCTTCCAATTCCCAAACTAGTCTTTAATCAGTCTTTAATCCTCTCCAAGTGCTTTTTGTACTTGTGAATTTTGTTTTTAATTATATCAGAAAATGGTCAAATATTTTGTTATAGAATTGGTTACAGTCAATGGCAGTATGTAAAAGTCACTTCACTAAGAACTTTGAACATTAATGAAAGGGGCACTTAAAATGCTTAGTGGTTGATTGAAAAGGTATAGATTTGGATGTGAGCTTTAAAAGCTAACTATCAATTTTCAGGCTTTTATAATATACCAGACACAATAATAAGTACTTGACATATAAAAACTTTAACAGTGTTTGATGGAAATGACACAAAGTTTCAAGGGACAGGGCATGTAGTGAATTGTCATTATGTGTGAAATATTATGTATCTGCCAGGCCACTCTTTATAAGGGCCATTCTATCACTAATAAAAGCCACCACGGATTAAAGCAAATAGTTTGTTAGTCATTTTACAGATAAGATCATTTCATTTACATAAAACATCCTTATTTTTTTTCCTTTAGAAACAAAATTGCATATAAGAAAAATAAAGCTAAAATATTGTGGTCTGCTGTCCAACCTCAGTCCCTCAGTAGTTTCCACATATAATGTGTATTCTAAACATACATGTATTTCCATTATGTCAGGTTCATTTTCTTATTATTTTAAAATTGTTTCAGCACATTATTTACTTTGCCTGGAATATCATTACAGATAGCCTTACTATCCTTCCTCCATCTATTTCTTCCTATAGATGAAAATCACCATGAATTTTCGATTCTTTCACATCTGTATCCTTAGAACTTATGTGAAGTACTCTCAACAGAAATAGGCTCATTCAGGACCTGTTATATCATTGCCTCTGACATCAGTTACAGAGGCAGAATTTCAGTTTGGAACAGCTCTCTTTCATCAGAAATCTTCAGAGAAACAGATCCAATACTATGTATGTATATTTATATTATCAAAATTATTGGAAGTAGTTCAACTACATGTTTGATTTGGGTGGCCAGCAGGCTGGAAACCCAAGCAAGAGAATGAGAGTTGTCAGGATGAAATCTTTGGGGTGATCTAGCAGGCAGGAACTCAAAACTGGATTTTTATGTAACAGTTTTTAGTCAGAATTTATTCTTCCCTGGGAAACCTAAGTTTTGCTCTTAACACCTTTGACTGATTGGATGAGAGCCCATTCACATTATCAAATGTATTTTCTTTCAATTGAAGTCCACTGATTATAGATGTTCATCACACCTACAAAGCACCTACATATTAACATCTAGACTAGTATTTGATTAACACTGAATCCTGTCCAGCCAAGTAGACATAAATTTATCACAAACATCATAGAATTCATCAAAAAATAGTATTTTACTGAAGGACAGTATAGAAAGGGAGCTTTGATAATACATTTTGTAAATTCTTATTAAGTCTTCATAGAGATATCTGAAGATGGATTGAGGTGTCATGAAAATTCATGAACCCTAGTAATTTACCTGTAGCATGCCTTGTGTGTGAACTAGTAAATTCTGGCCACTGGTCTCTATCAACGATCAGTCTCAAACTGTAATGAGAAGCCAACATAAACACTATCTGAGCTTAAGTATTTGCTTAAGGTTTGTGAGTTTTAGTGTTGAGATACTGGATACTTTTCCATGTCAAGAATAACTGGAGAAGACATATAATGGCTAGCATTGATGTTAATATTAGAAAGAAGGAAACTCTTCATAATCTTTTGAGAAATCTAACCATTTGCAGTTTTTATCTGGAATTTCCCTGTGAAATTTTTATGCTTTCAAAGTATTCTTGATCTTTGGAAATGTAGCTGCTATTTTTAAATTATTCTTAAGAGCTTAAGGTCTGATATATTCCCTAATCTGTTTTCAATCTCAAATACAATGCGTATGGCATGAAGCATAGCACTTAAGGAATAATTTCTTATGAATAAATCCTGGATTTGTCACATAGAAGACATTCATGATGATGCATTAACTGTTTTCACCAAATAGAATGAGATTTAGCAAAAATTAATTCAGATTTTTATGGGATGAGACTGAGGTCAAAATATGCCCTCCCACTGACCTCCCTCTTGGTGTCTATTTTAAAACCATGCCACAGTGATATCCCACAAACCAATCACTCAAGTCGTGAGCCTGTTACGGACAACACTTCTGTTATCAAAACCCACAGTAGATATGATAAAAGTTATAAATCTGCACTAGCATAAGTTGTAAACATATATTAATATCTATGAAATGAACATTTCTGAAAAAATACTGTATTTGTGTTAATACAGACCAAAGTTAAGGATTAACAGTGGATTGCAAAAGATGTTTATAAGTAAATGGCACAAGGTCAAAATGTAGTTATATAATTGAGTATAGAGAAAAAATAAAATTAAAAAAGTGAATGTAGAAATACTTAGTTCTTAAATCAGTTATTCTGACCAGAAATTAATTTTATTTAGAGAATAACTGATATCTCAACCCATATCAGTATTTTTCACTAAGATAACTAATACTATAAAGCAACAGTAATCATAGCATGCAACAGCAGTGTCTTTTCATGGTCATGCATACATGATGACTCAAAAGTCAATATCTATTTGACATTCTCTGCAGCATCTTCATACTGGCAGATTTGAATTTACTGAATGTCTGTTTTTAGTAAGATTGTAGGAGCAAAACTTTTTTTTTGAGTGCTCTATTTTGCTTTTATTCTATAGAATGTAAACAACATATGGATTCCAGCAAAACATTTGATGGACATATTTCAAAAAAAAATCAAATGGCTCTTCACTTACAAGGGTTAGGTCAATTTTCACAACAGAGATTATTATATTTTAGCCATCAGTATAGATTTCAGCCTCATTTCACATCAATGCCTCTACTCTGATGGTGAGAAGGAAGCCAAATACATTTTATAGAAGACTTAACCTGAAGATATATCTAATTCTTCCTTTTTGCAGTGATTTTGAATTTTGCATAACTTAAAAAACATCTTATTGCAGGGTTAGTTATTCCTTAGACTTTCATTTTCCTACTAACATTGAAAGCTTTCTGTCATGCTTTTGGTCATTTTTTTTTTAACTTAAAGAATGAGTTAGCAAGGAAAGTGATTCTTCCAGTTTATAATAAATTATTTTTCCTGAAAGGCAGGATAATACAGACTTAATGTACATGTTCCCTTGAATAACTTGACACACATTTTAAAATTTGCAGTGGAAATCAGTCACACACACAATACTGACCCATCATTTTGGCAATTTTAAATTATCAATTTGAATTACACATGTTGAGCTTGCTAGTGTTGGCCAGTTGCCTCAGGGAATTATTGTTGAAACATAATGTAAAACATTGACTTTGTAGATTTGTAGTCTCTTAGGATAGCAAATTTTGTGTTTATCAAAATCTTACTGCTTTGTATTTCAGGGTAAAATACCAAAAATTCTAAGATCAAGCTTTCTTATTACCTTGCTGATATCTGACTCAAAAAATACTGTTTATAGTATATGATCAATATGGAGAAAACAGATTGTTTCTTTTTTCATTTTTATTGTGTACTTGTTAATCTATTTCTAAAGGTTTTATGCTAATTATAACACTACTCTTCACATTCAGAATCCAAATTGCACATTTTCAAGTTTTTCTTTTTTTTCTCAAATTGTAATCTGTTAATTACTTGTTTAATGGAGTGTGTAATTACCTACTTTAAGTTAGGAAACTGTTTCCATTTCAAAGAGAGAAACCTATTTTAGAAATGAAAGAATAAAAATGTAATCCTTTCTGATACAGAATATAACTCTTTAGTTCTCTTAATGGTTCTAAGTGAGAAAATGAGATTGAAAAACAACTCATTATATTTTCTCTTTATGTCTTTGAGCATACCACATCAAACTTAGGTAAAATTTATGACAAAGATAGCAAGTTGCCATTTAACTACACATTTTCAGGGTAATTTTACTCTCCATTCATGCCATTTAAACAACTAATCTCCAGAGCAAGAAGAAAAACAAGTTATTAATGAGATATATTTTTAAAGGGTTTTCTTTTTCAAATACCTGGCTAGAGCAGAAAACAAAATCATAAAAGAGATTAAATGAGGAAACAAGATATAATAGAAGTGGAATAATTTAGAAAATTTGACAAATAATAAGATTAATCAAGTTGTAGGTTTCTACATAGCATTTATGGCTTATAAAGATGATTTAATTCTACCTAGGCAACAACAAATGTGAGGTAGAACCAAGATGCCTTTTTGTCACATATGGGGAAACTGAGCCTTCCAGATATGAAATAACATGGGTCATTGTTACTCAGGCAGGAGCAATACACATTCCAGACTACTGTATTCACCATAAATGCTAAACACTTTAATAAAAATAATTCAACATATAATTTTAAAACATAAAGAATACACTTATCGAAGATATTTTGATGATGACTATTTATTCTTTGAGTGATATACACTGATGGAAGTTGAAAATCAATCAGAAGAGTCCTTGATACCAAAATCCCCACATTGGATAGGAAAAGAAGCACCATAGTAGGGCTTTTCATTTTGTTGAAAATGTTTGTAATCTGAGGACTAATAACTGGGAACCAATGTTAATGTCTTTAAAAACTAATGGCTAGGTGGGCTGATGGTAGCAAAAATAAATAAATAAATAAATAAATAAATAAATAAAATAAATGGCGAATTTTGGAACACCAAATTTTCTGATACAATAAAAGAAAGGAGAAAAATTTTTTAAAAAATGATCTGAATCAAACATTACAGATTTCTGGATAAAAATGAGCAACTTAACATAATTTGAAGGAATGTTTATTCCAGAAAAATGCTTGAATCTTCATAAGAGTTTTGTGTCAATTTCCTTTTTCCCTCTTTCCAACTTGGTGGTAGCCTTGAAAGTCAACAGACTTCAACCATGGTGAAATCCAGCATTCTGGCAGCCACCAGACAGGGGCAGAAGAAAAACCTGGGGGCTCCTTCAAATCTTCATTCCCAGAGGATCAACATTCATTAACTTGTCTGATAGTTCCCTAGAAGCCTATCATGCAAGAATGTCTTTGTTTGAACTGAGCTGAAGCTCACCAAAGCAAAAAGGCCTATTCCCAGGAGGTATCTGAGAAACATCATAATTGTTTACCTTCAAATATGCCCAAGGAATTAGAGCAAGCAAGGACTTAATCAAAAAGCTTAAAAGTAATATCTTGGGAATCAGATGTGTTATAAAATGCCCATACGGATTTTGACAATCTCTCATTTATTCCTTTGAATAAGGAATAAGGCATGCATAAGGCTTTGCATCTGCTCAGAAAAAAAGAAAAAAAAGAAAAAGCTTGAGAAGCCCCTCAGCTATTGCTTCTGTCCAATCTTGAGGCTCTAGGGATGCTAAAAGTGAAAGCTGAGACTGAGAGAATTATTAAGGATATATTTATTCAATAATTCATCAACCAATGTGCTAACAAAACGATGACTATATTAGCTACAAACTACAACTGTCATAAAAAAAATTAACAATAAGCCGGGTGCGATGGCACAAGCCTATAATCCCAGCATTTAGGGAGTCTGAGAAAGGAGAATCACGACTTCAAAGCCAGCCTCAGCAATGGCGAGGCGCTAAGCAACTCAGTGAGACCCTGTCTCTACATAAAACACAAAATAGGGCTGGAGATGTGGCTCAGTGGTCGAGTGCCCCTGAGTTCCATCCCTGGTACCAAAAAAAAAACAAAAAAAAAAGTAACAATAAGATGTTTGGCTCATAAGTAAGAGAAAAGCTCTCAATAGAAATGATTATTGAGGAACACATATGTTGGAATTACTAGACAAATATTATAAATAAGTTTTTTTGTGGAGGGGAGGGACTGGAGATTAAACCCAGGACCTTGCACATGCCAGGCAAGAACTCTATTATTGTGGTACATCCCCAGCTGTAAATAAGCTTTTAAAGATATGTTCTGTTTGATTGTAAACACCAAATAACTTTAAAAAAAATATTCTAAGTGCTAAAGATAATCCTGCACAAAGGAGTACTTTATGAAAATATAATCTCATCATATAGAGACTTATATGGGATGAATATTATGAAAAGGAATAAAATATAAATTCTGGAATTACAAAATATAATAATTAAAATTAAACATTCAATATGGAGATAACAGCAATTTTGAGCAGACAGAAGAAAGATTCCACAAATTTGAAGGTAAATTCAATTGAGGTTTTTCACGCTAAGAAATAGAGAAGAAAAAGGGATAAAAAATGAGAAAATTCTGAAAGACATATGAAAATCATGAAATCATGAAATATATCAACATCTTCATAATGTGACACCAGGTGGAAAGAAGAGAGGAAAGAATACTTTAAAAATTAATGGTTGAAGACTTTCAAAATTTGTTTAAAAAACTGACAGATCTAAAAAGTTCATTGAAACTTTATAATCATTGAGACCTGCACCTAAACATTTCATAATCCAACTGTTCAAAGATAGAGACTCTTGAAAGTAAAAAAGAGAAGTAACTCATCATATGTTGGGATCCACAATATAATCAACAACTTATATCCATGAATCCATGTAGTCCAGGAAACTGTCAGAAACTATATTTAAGATGAAAGAAAAAATCTGCCAACCAAGAATTCTATATTGTGAAAAAATTCTTCACAAATGAAGGAGAAACTAAAGTTTTGTTTTTGTTTTTGTTACCAAGGATTAAGCCCAGGGGCCCTTAACCACTGAACCACATCCCCAGCCCTTTTTATTTATTTATTTTTTAAATTTTGAGACAGAGTCTCGCTTTGTTGCTGAAGCTGGCTTTGAACTTGCAATTCTCCTGCTTCAGCTTCACAAGCTGCTGGGATTTTAGGCATACACTGCCATATCCAGGAAAACTAAAGCATTATAAGATACACAAACACTGAATTAGTCATTTAGTCACACTGCCACACTAGAAATACTAAAAGAAATATTTCAGGCTAAGAGGAAAGAACAGTAGACAGTAAATTGAGTCCATATAGAGAAATAAAATAATCCATTAAAGATAACTGCACAGGTTATTATGAAATATAACTAATATATTTTTCTTTATAATATTTCCCTTTCTGAATAAAGCAATAATAATAAAACTGTTTTCATAGCATACAATGTAAGCAAATAATAAAGTCTTAGTACATCCAAAAGCATTGAAATTATACAAAGTATTGTCTCAAACTTCATTATGAATGAATTAGAAATCAATAAAAAGGAATATTTGGAAAATTACAAGATAACTGTACATAAAACAATACACTTTTTAAAAAATTTATTTATTCTACTTAGGAATACATGATAGCAGAATGCATTTTGATTCATTGTACACAAATGGAACACAACTTTTCATTTCTATGGCTGTACCTGATATAGAATCACACCATATATGCAGTCATACATGAAGCTAGGGTAATGATGTCCATCTCATTCCACCATATTTCCTGCTCCCCTCTTTCCTCCCCAATCCTTTGACCAAAGTTCCTCAATTCTTCCTTTGTGATAGCTATTAATTTTGGCTGTCAATATGTCCAGGTTGAAGAATGTCTACTTAAGGTGTTTCCAGAACAGATTTGTTTTGGGGTCAGAAAGCTGAGTGGGATATCTGTGCTACATGTTGGCATCCAGTGGATTGAGGACTCTCATACAATGAAAAACAGGAAGAAGGAAAAGCTATTTGGACTACTTCTACTCTTATTGAGCAGGAGCGTTTTATGTTACTGTCATATAAGGACATCAGATGCCAGGTTTGTCATTCTTTACTGACTTGCACTGGTGTCTATATAGGAGTTCTTCCAGCTTTTGGTTATGGACTGGGAATGTGTCATTGGCCTACTTTTTGTGCTGAGGTTTTTGCATCCATGGACTGAGTAGTTATCCTTGCTCTCCATTCTGCAAATAAACACCACGGAGTGACCTAGGCTCTGAATGCCTGAGCAATCTAAGAAATTTTCTGTTGTAATCATATATGCTGAAGAACTCTAACACTGTCCCTTACTTAGTAAAATAAAGTTTCCCTGAACACAAGTGCCATGATGCTGTTATAACCAATTTGATTACTGAGATGGCTTCCAAGTACAAATGGGTAGGTAGTGAAGGCAGAGTGGGTATATTGGACAAAATGACAATTCTCATTCCAGGAGAGAGGAAGACCAACAGTGTGAGATTTCATTATGCTACTTGAACAGTTTAGAACCTATGAGTTATTTACTTTTGGAATTCTCCATTTAATATTTTCACACTATGGCTGACCAGTGGTAAGTAAAACTGGAGAAGGAGAAACAGGATAAACGGAAACTTTTCTAAAGAAAATCAGCACAACAATGTCGGTGTTTTGAAAAGATCAACAGGCTTGTCTAGGCTTTAACTAGACTAACCAAAAAAATAAAATAAAGATGAATCAAAGTATTAAACTAGAAATGAAAGAAGGGACATTATTTCTGATTTCATAGAAATAATAAGAATTATATGGGAAGATTATATGATTGGTACATTGAGAAATTGGATTCAAAATTCAAAAATGCCTACAAAGACATAAACTATTTTAACTAAGAAACAGATAAATTAAAAGACCAACAAGTATAGGAGCTCTCTCCATGCCTTCAATGCCTCCCCTCCCCTTTCCTTTGCCCTATGCTGATTGGTTACTTTGAATGTTTCCCCTCCTCTTTACCCCATGCTGATTGGCTGCCTTCAGTGCCTCTCCTTTTCTCATCCCATGCTGATTGGCTGCCTTCAGTGGCTCTCCTTTTCTCATCCCACGCTGATTGGCTGCGCGCCTGACATGGGTCAATACCCTATTGGTTGTAACCTAACCTCAGGGCCATGATTGGTCTGAGGACCTTGTATAAACTGTTGCACTAACTGAAATAAACGGGTCTGCTTCTCGCTCCGGCAGAGCAGTTTTACCTACCCCTGGAGTCTGGGTGAGTGACTCCGCGACCGTCCACCCCATAAGCCCTCGTCCCGTGGGACCCCAGCCCTCGTCCTTCGGGACCCCAGCCCTCGTCCTTCGGGACCCCAGCCCTCGTCCCGTGGGACCCTGTTGTCCTTTGTCCTTCCGGACCCCAGCCCTCGACCTTCGGGACCCCAGACCTCGTCCTTCGGGACCCCAGACCTCGTCCCATGGGACCCCGTTGTCCTTCGTCCTTCGGGACCCCAGAGCTCGTCCTGTGGGACCCCATTCCTCGGTCCCCTCGTCCCGTGGGACCCCAACTCGTCAAGCGAACCCACGCGAGGCACGACATAAACGACATCCAAGTAGACCTAATAGGGAAGTATCCACAAGGAAAAGTAAATGACCAAAGAGATGACTCACTGTTG
The DNA here is from genome assembly GCA_028644305.1 of Xerus rutilus. Classification (NCBI taxonomy): domain Eukaryota; kingdom Metazoa; phylum Chordata; class Mammalia; order Rodentia; family Sciuridae; genus Xerus; species Xerus rutilus. The sequence continues at coordinate 98,041,228 of CM053408.1, read as the reverse complement.
ACTTCTATCAAATTTTTTTCAAAAAGTATTAATACTAATCATTCACAAACTCTTCAAAAAAAATAGAAAAGAAAATAATTTCCCACTAATATCATGAGGCTACTTGTATCCTAATACAAAAATCAAAAACTTCAGAGGTAAAGAAAACTATAAATCAATACCTTGTATGAATAAAAGTGCAAAAACACTAAGAATTCCCAACAAAATACTAGCAAAACAAATCCAGCAACATGTAAAATGGATTATATACAATATCTAGATGAGATTTATTCCATAAGTATAATGTTAGCTGCAAATATGAAAATCAATTAATATAATACATTATATTAATATAATTTAGGCTAAATTGCAATCACCTCAATGAATGCTTAAAAGCATCCGACAATATCCAATATCTGTTAATGATACACTCACTTAAACTTGTAAGAAAATGGAACTTTTATAACTTTAAAATTAGTTGATGTTGAAATACTAAAAAATCACATCCTAAGATTAAAAGTTAAAGTACATTCAGATTAGAAAGAATTGTAATTATTTTTATGTCAAGAAGACATAATCTCATATACTTCAAAAATGTGAAAGAGCCACACAACAAAATAAAAACAGAAACAAAATTTTTAGAGCTAATAAGTAGTTCATCAATATCAATGGGCAAAATATCAACATATACCATACAATAGTTATATTTTCACTTCAGCAATGCACAAAATTAAAATTAAATTTTGAAAAGTTTACAAAAGAATAAAATGCTTAAGAATAAGTCTAACAAAAATAAAAGAAACACTGTAGGTCAGAATCTACTAAATATGATTTAAATATATTGAAGACTTAATTAAATTTTAAAAAATCTCATTTTCATAGGTTAGATAATTTAATACTGGTATCAATAAATTGTTAGCAGTAAATCCATACCTATCTGAGCAATTTGTGTTTAAGAAGTGCTAAGCCTATTCAATGGAAGAAATAATAGTTTCTTCAACAAATGGTGCTGGGAAAACTAGATGTTGATTTGCAACAAGCAAATTTAGGGCCCTACCTTATTACATATGCGAAAATCAACTCAAAGTAGATTCAAACCTAAATATAAGAGCCTATATATATAAAATGCTTATTATAAAAGAAGAATAAAGATTCATGACTTTGGATTTGACATGAGTTCTTAGTTATGACACTAAAGACATGGGCAACAAAATGAAAAATGATAACTTAAACTTTGTAAAATCTTTAGAGGCTGTAGATGCAGCTCTGTGATTGACTGTGAGCTTAACATGCATAAAGCCCTGTGTTCTATCAGCAGCACCACATAAAAAAAACAAATGAACACATTTTTTATTCAAAGAACACTAGCCAGAAAGTAAAAATACAGTTTTAATAATGGGAGAAAATATTTGGAAATTCTATACCCAGTAAGCATCTAGAGCCTGGAGTATATAAGTAACTGCTAAAATACAACAACAACAACAAAAACATGAAAAGATGCTTTACATCCTCAGTGCTTAGTAAATGCAAATCCAAACCACATTGAGATATCACTTCACACCAACTGGAATGACTATACGCAGGATGGATAGTAATGATTGCCATCAGGACTTAGACAAATGGGAACGCTCAGAGAAATGAAATGTTATATATATATATATATATATATATATATATATATATATACACCAAAATATATAAATATTTTCATATATTTTATATATATTTATATATATATATACCAAATATATAAATATATATATATATTTTAAAGACTTTGGTAGTTCTTCAGAATGTTTTTTTGAATGTTAAACATAGAATTACCATAGTAGAAATTTCACTTCTTGATATATACCCAAGAGAATTGAAATCACATGTTCATATAGAAAGTAGTACCCAAATGTACATGGCAGCACTATTTATAATAGCAAAAAAGAAAATGGAAACCCAAAAATCCATCAATTTAAGAGCTAATAAACAATTGGTTATTATTTAGCTATAAAAAAATGAAGAATCATGAGATTCTACAATATGAGTAAATCTTGAAAACAATATTTTAGAGAATGAAGTCTAAACTAAAGGCCACACATATTTTCATTTCAAATAAATAAAATGTCCAGAATAGAAAAAAATTCATAGAAATAAAACTAATTTAGCAGTTTTCAGGGGTTGTAGGATCTAGGAAATGCAAAGTGACTGCTAATGGATATGGAGTTTCTTTTGTAATGATCAAAGCACCACAACAGGACAATGGTATGTTTTAAAACTTATGAATATAATGAAAAACACTAATTTTTGCACTCTAGAAGTGACAATTTTGTGGTATTTGAATTATGTCAACTAAGGAACAAAATAAAACAAAAAGGTACTATTGGCTAGTTGTCTATTAGGAAGGAATGTCTTACTTTCTACCATATCTAGTGAAATTAGACAATAAACACTCAAATATATGCTGCTTATCAAAATGAATGTGTGAAAAAATTGTTTTTTTTAAAGTTGATCTCATGATGCATATGTTTATCATAAATTTATACATATATATTTATAATATTTATTACAAACTTTTATATATAATATTTAATATATGTATATATTTCCTCTCACTGTACTGATCTGCTTTCCTGAATTTTTTGGTCAAAATTGATTATTAGAGTGTTTCTTTTACTTGTTGAAGATATAAGTTTAAAAAAATGAAGATTTTGACATGAAAAGTTTGTATTACAGGTCAGTTTATTTTATTTTAGTACTAAATTAAAGCATATAAAAATTAAAATTATTTTGATTAATAATTAATCATCACCAAAATCTATTACAGAAAGGAAAAAAGCTTTTTGGTTTTAATGAATTTCTTTTGTTGTAACTAATCATGTCTCCCGTTTTAAACATTCCAGTTTGGATGAATATTTATAATGAATGCTGTATTCATTGAGAATCTCAATAACTTTCCACATTGTAGTTGATGTAGGACAGATTATGAAGCACAGACACATGCTGTATTAAATAAATTATGTTTTACTTTGATAATTTGTTTCGATATAATTCTATTATCTACTCAATTTATATATCTGTGTAGTATGTACTTTCATAATTTGATCTCATCTTTTCAATTTCCTTTTCTTTTTCAGTTATATTTATTTTTTCACCTGTATTGTTATATTCCACAAAGAAAACTGTGATAAAAAAGAGCTCTTATTCCCTGAAACTTCATAAATGCACATATTTTAAAAACTGCTGTTCTAAAAAAATCAACAATTGTATTATTCTAATATAATGATTAGATATGTTATGGAAAGAATATCAATATCTTTTATCGTTTGAGTTTACATTTGACAAACGTCAACACAAAAATATCATTTGATATTGCTTAATATTCTACCTACTAGATAATGAAGATGTTTTTATGTCACAGTGGTAAACACAAATATGCCATTATATTTCTACTCCTAAAGTGAGGTTGTATTTTATGTATTTCTAAGCAAGCCTTTAAAGACGTATTTAACCTTATTAAGAAGATGTACCTTGGGGCTGGGGCTGTAGCTCAGTGTAGAGTGCTTGCCTAGCATGCGTGAGGCACTGGGTTCAATTTTCAGCACCACATAGAAATAATAAATGAATAAAATAAAGATCTATCAACAACAAAAAAAAAATTTAAAAAAGAAAAGATGTAGTTTGTTAGGTCACATGGGCCATTTACATATTAATAGCTAAACAACTGATAGGACTTCCTATTGGCCTATCCAATATAATCATTAAAATGAACAAAAAGACTGAAAGGATCATTTGTGAGATATTTTAATTATCTTTGTGAATGAACAAGCACCAATGCATTTCTCAGAGTTTTCAGTCATCTTAATTGTTAAAAAGAACAAATTTTGTATATAAATTATTTTTAACATATCATGTAGTATAAAAATAACTTTCACATGATTCTGAACAATTAAGAGGAAGTGTGGTTTTATTTCAAGTTTCTGAATTAGTCTTTGAGTAAGAATGTAGGTAATAGTCAGACAGCTTGTTCTATACCTTTCAATATCTTCTTCATGGTTATTTTGGCAAGGTGATCAATTTCCTTTGTCTTTTGATTATTTGGATATGAAACATGAGAATGGAATACAGATATTTTATTTCCAATATCTGTAATAAAATTTCTTTCTAATATATGCATGTTAGATGCAACTATATAGAAAACTTCTTGGACCAAAGTCCAGCACTCAGCCATGAAAACATTGATGGAACACTTTGAAGAGTTAAAGAAAACCAAATATTAAATTACAACACAACATTTAAAATCTTACAACTTTTACCTTATCCCCTCAGAACACTCCACTACATCTTGTATTAAGATAACTTGATAAAAACATATAAACTAAGAAATGAAACTAATGTAATGTCTAGGTTCACTCATAAAACAAATTACTCATAATTTTGTTTTCCAGCATTCTACTATGGATAATCCCATAGTTTTTTTTTAACAATATTAAAATGTTCTAAAAATAATAGAAACTTCAATAAAAGGTATGCAACCTGTAGCAAGGATTTCTAGGTTTCTGTAGAATATGTATATTTTGGTGCTCCCCCCTCTTTATACTACTTTTCTAGAAATTTCCTCATCAAATTTCTGAATATCCTGAAATTAAGCACAATGCTGTTCTTCACTTGTTATTAGTTCTTATACTGAATTAGAGATGTTTTTATACTATTTTGATTTTGGATTCACTTTCCCTGTTTTGTAATATCATGAACAAAAAGAATATCCACCTTATAGGTTGTTTTCTAATAAGCTATAATATTATGGAAAACACTTGGCTCTTATGTAATATGCTTTGTCTTTTCCAATGTTTTTCTTTATATTTTTTCAAAATTTATACTTGTTATGGTTGGATGTGGGTATCCCCCAAAATCTCACAAGTGAGATTACACAAGAAGGTTCAGAGAAGAAATGAGTGGGTCAAGAGGTCCTTAATCTAACCAGTAAATTAATCACCTGATGGGATTAATTGAGGGGTAACTGAAGGCAGGTGGGGTGTGGCTGAAGGACGTGGGGCTTTGGGTCATGGCTTGGTGTATATATTTTGTATCTGGCAAGTGGAGAGCTCTTTCTCTGCTTATTGATCGTCATATGAACTGCTTCCCTCTGCCATATTCTTCTGATATTATGTTCTGCCTTACCTTGAGCCCTGAGGCCTTCTATGAACTAAGACCTCTGAAACCATGATCTCGCAAATAAACTTTTCTTCCCTAAAATTTTTCTGGTTGGATCTTCTAGTCACAGCAGTGAAAAAGCTGACTAAAACAATTACTGTATTAGTAGATATCAGATACTCTTAGTTATAAGAAAATTGTTCAAAAATAGAATGAAGTCTATATTATGTAAAGAGGCAGAATTAAATTTATTACTGTATTAGTCAATAGATTTTTTGTTTTCCAAAAAACTATTTTTATTTTTCAGAAGAATTTTTTGGCATGGAATTGATATTATATTTTGTTGCAATATTTTTCAAAATTTACCAGTGAAATCATTTCTAATCTGTACCTAGATTTGTCTTCCAAGAAAAGTTTTGTTGTTGTTTAATACTTTAATAAGTATAGTGGTGCTCAGTGCATCTATTTTTTAAAATTTTATTTGTTCTTTTTAATTATACATGACAGTAGAGTCTATTTTGACATATTTATACAAACATATACTAAAAGCTACTAAACACCAAATGAAAGAACAACACTGGTCTTTCCAAATAATAAACAAATCTGGATGAGTACAGGGAGACTTTATTGAGGATTGTTGCAATAAGTGGGGGCAGGAAAATGGAATAGGAGCAGGTAGACTTTTGCAACAAGGAGAATTCTACTGAAATAAGAAAAATTCTATGAATATAAGATGTGCAAGTGTCTCACATATTAGGCAAAAAGTTTGTCTTTTACAGAGTAAAATAAACAAGTTCAGAAAGAACTGGCTGTGGAAAGCAGCATGAAAGAGTGGGGTGATCAGAGAGTAGATCAGAGCAGTTTTACCCAGAGGACAGCCTGCTGTCAGGAGAGTTGTCAAAGAGGTTGTTTGTTGACTAATCTTGAGGGTTCATCAAACTTCAGGGGCCTAGAAGAAGATCAAATTAACCAAAATTTGGTTAAAACGCCTTTTGTTCCAAATAATCATTTGGGACAAACAGTGAAGTTAACTATGAGGCCAAAAAAAATGAGAACTTGGAAAATTTCTGTCTGACCTTGTCATAAATAAACAAGGAATACATTTGTGAGTCTTACCTAAATGACATGAGGGAGGTTGTTAGGGTAACTAGGTGCCGTGACACATGTCTGTAATCCCAGTGACTCCAGAGCTTGATGCAAGAGGATCCCAAGTTCAAAGCCAGCCTAAGCAACACAAAAAGACTCTGTCTCTAAAGGAACTATTAAAAAGGGCTGTGGATGTGGCTCAGCAGTTAAGCACCCTGGGGTTCAATCCCCACCCCCATCCCCACCAAAAAAAAAAAGGTGAGGATATTTCTAAAATAACACGATTCCTGGGAGCAACAGACTTAAGTAAAATTCAACTTTATCAATTGTCCTGTATATAGTATGCCATTAACATAGACCAGAGATGTTGTGTCTTTCCAAGATGACAGAATTTATTGAATAATAATAAGTTTGCAAGCTACATCAATTCCAGCAGCTTTGGTTTTCTGAATACTCATGATTCACTTGGTATCACTACTTTGACAGTCAAACTTTCTTTTATTCCATTCCAATCTTAATTACTGATATCTATAGTACTCAGCAGACATATCACACTTTTACAATGATATATAGGGTACTAAACAACTAAGAAAAGTCTAATCGTGGTCATAGATTTAAAGAGACAGAACTGAATGCCAGAACTAAAGGCAGAGTTGATACAGATGCCAAAGTCACTTTAGGTAGTCAGATAAGGCACAACCCAGAAGAACTTATTAGGAAGCATGAACTTGTTCAGGGTGCAGAAGTGTTCAAGGCAAGGGTAAGTCCGAATGGCAGGCCATTTTTAATGGTCTGCATCAAGCAAGGAGATCAGCATGAGCTGAAGCCTGGGACAGTCATGATTTATCTTCTATGGACCTCATGGTGCATTTCATGATGCATTTACAAGATGTTCTGATACATTCATAAATCAGTGTGGGTTGCCTTACACACCTTTCCTTTCATCTGCCTTTCCTTTTTTTTTGGTACTGGAGATTGTGCTCAGAGTCACTCAACCACTGAGCCACATCCTCAGCCCTATTTTGTATTTTATTTAGAGACAGGGTCTCACTGAGTTGCTTAGCACCTTGCCACTGCTGAGTCTAGCTTTGAACTCTCGATTCTTCTATCTCAGCCTCCCTAGCCGCTGGGATTATAGGTGTGTGCAATGGTGCTTAGCCCTTCCTTCTATTTATGTTTCATGTGAGGGAATTGCTTCATTTGGTGGTCTGGTGTGTTTAATAAGCTCACAGATCTGGTTTGTTGGTTATATGTTTGATACATACATGCATCTATGTGCTTCTGATTAAATTCAGATAGTTCACCAGTGGTCACTTTTTAAAGCATGATTTCCTTAGTTATTCGTGTCTTATGATTGTGCTGTGCAACTGAGGGTCATTGTTCTTACTAAGTCTGTTAACCACCTCTGGTGGTCGCCTGCTTGCCCCAACAAGATATACTATTCTGCCTTAGCACTTGCACTCAAAATGGAGTAGCTCAAGACAAACAGTTGCTTTATAAGATGGAATAACTTACAGATAGGCACAGCCTACTCTCCCCATCAGTCTACTATAGAACAACAATATATATTACCAATAACTTTCCCCATGGACCCTGACTAGTTGTAAGTTTGTCTTAGGTGCCCAAGGCTTCCTTGGAGACTGAGAGACAAAAATTGCAATCCTGTCCAATTTTCCAGTTTTAATGACCATCGAAAAACTAATATCTTGGACTGAACTTTCTCAGGATTTGCCTTAGTCTCACATGACCTAAATGTATTCAGGTCTTACAGTGTTTTCTACCAGGGAAATATTTTACTGAGGTCTTTTAAATTATATTTTCCCTTTATGTGAACTTGCTTGTTCTGTATCTATAAATCAAGTTTATCTTATTCCCTAAGCAAGAGCCATATAGTGAAAGCCATAACAAAGATATGGTTGAACATTTATATCCCTAGGTAATCATATAGAAATATGTTTATGTGTATGTATTTAGCTTTTGTAGAAAAAAACTTCAAATCTTTCAAAGATAAGATAAATACTTGATGAATGTCAAGAATGTCAAGAATATGTTTTTCCTTATTAACTGTGTTAATGGACTCTTTGTTAGTGCAACAAATACCAGAGCTAATCAACTTTTAAAGAGAAATAGTTTATTTTGGCTTCTAATTTCAGAGCTTTCACTCTAGGATCAGTGGGCACTGTTGCTTTGGGGCTTGTGGAAAAGCAACACTTCATGATGTGGAACATGTGGCAAAGCAAAGCTGCTCATCTCATATCCAGAAAACAGAAGATAGAGGGAGAGATTGAGGATCTACAATAACCTTCAAGGGCACAACTTCCATGACCTGAAGACTTTCCATTTGGCCCCATCTCTTAAAGATCCCACTACCTCCTAGTAGTGCCAAGCCTGTAACACAAGCACCTTTGAAGCACTTTCCAGATCTAAACTATAGCATGTATTTTTTTCTCATAGCAATATTTATTTACTCTCAATGCAATACATTGTAATAAGTTTGATCAGTTGAAATTGTTTTCAGATTTTTAATGCTTATATTTTGGCATGAGTAGACATAACTTTCCAAGCGTCATAACATTAAGACACATTTTGCAGAAAGAGCTAGTGAGCTCAGGTGTTTTTAACTCTAGATATTGCACCAAATAGTTTAGTAGTTTTTCTCTGGTCATAGATCAAATTTCAATTCCCAGCTTATTATTTTTTAAGGGAATTAGGCAAAAGAGTATATTAAAGTCTCTATCTCAGAAGCAAGGTAAATAAAAAGATATACTTAGGCTCAAATGAGTACTAATTCATTTCATATTACCATAACTTTTTCTCTCCACATTTTTTATTGATGCACTATAGTTGTAAATATTGATGAAATTTGTTGTTATGCATTTGTACATGCTTATGGGGGTGTACCATAAGATGGCGCCGAGTAGGCGGCCCAGGACAAAGCATCCCACCCCGAGAGAGACACATCACCTCGTGCCTATTGGCTGACCTCTATTTCCGTGCTATTGGACAATGCATGATCCCCAACCAAAACGCTTCGCATAGACGACCTGCTTCTGCATTAGTGGCTCCAAAACGAAACGCTATTGGCCCCCTGCCCCTGTATAATGATGTACTTCCCCACAATAAATAGCGTTTCTGCTTGAGACAGAACCCTCTGGCTCTGGCTCATGGTGGTGTCGCACGGGAGGACTCTACCGTTCCCAGTGCCGCCTTGTCAGGAAGTGCCTAGGGATGCCCCTTTTCCGCTGGTCTGGAAAGGCTAACCCCCGGCTTGAAACCCCGACACATGCACACAATATAACAATATAATTTGCCCAATATCAGTCCCTAGGATTTTGAGCTGAGGAGTCTACCTCTCTCCAGGCCTCCCACCCCTTGGTCCCTTTCCTCTACTGATCTCCCCTTATTTCTAGGACATCCCTGCTCCACCTTTGTTTTCCTTTTTCCTCTCTAGCTCCCACACATGAGAGAAAACATATGACCCTTACCTTCTGATTTTGACTTATTTTAATCAACATGATGATCTCTAGTTCCATGCATTTTCCTACAAATACCATAATTTCAATTTTCTTTATGGCTGAATAAAACTCTATTGTGTGTGTATAGCACATTTTATTTATCCATTCATAAACTGACGGATACCTGTTTCCTTGGTTTGGGTATTGTCAATTGTGCTGGTATAAACTTGGGTATGCATGTATCACTGTAGTAAGATGACTTTAATTCTTCAGGGTAAATACTGAGAAGTGGTATAGGTAGGTCATATGGTGATTCAACCAATGAAATATTTTAACATATGGGATAGTTAATTTTTTTAACTAAAATTAACAAATTAACCAGAACTAATCAATTATAATATTGTACATCAGTCAAAAACTTAAAAGTGTTACTATTTCAGTTTGTCTAGAAAAATCAAATTAATAATCTTAAAGGACAGTGTGCCAAGTCCTCCTGTTGTCAACAATAAATTACTTCAGAAATTAAACTATTGGACATATCTCATCAGTAGAAATATCTTAGTATCATCCATCTTTGATGAATACAAACATTTTGTCATTGATGTCATTTGGATCTCTCTATTCTAAGTCATTAAAAAGATAAGTCAGGTCATCATATTTTATGGCATAAACACAAAGAAGATCAGTTGTTACAAATGGACTGAACTATGTTTTTCCACATTTCAAATGCTCAATACTAACCCCAAATGTGACTATATTTGGAGACAGGACTGTATAAAAGGTATTTAGTGTTAAATGAGTACATGAAGGTATATTCCTAATCTGATATCTACTATTCCAAGGGAGGCCTCAGGAGAAACAAGCCTGCTACAACATTAATATAGGATTTTCAGATTTTTGAGATATAGAAAAATAGTGTTATTTAGGATGTCCAGATTATAATTTTTTGTTTTGGCTTGAACAGATAAACAGTGTTTAAGAAAAGATTGCAGTTGCATATCATAGATTGAAATTATTAATATAAAAATATCACAAATGCTTATGAATATTACCTTTCAAAATTAATTGTAATTATATGGCTAGAAAGAAACCAATATTTATATGTACCATGAGTATAGCATTCGCAATAGTTTTAATATATGGACCATTTGCATACTTTTTTTAAAAAAGTAAATATTGTGGATTTAAGATGTTTATAAGGATAAATGATTTTTTTTTATAAACTGAAACATCTGTGCCTGAGACATCACCAGTCTACAATCAGAGAGTAATCAAAACTAGTTTCAATGCTTTGAAAAAAGGATATTTCAATTCATGGAAATTAAGAATGTCTGCTGTGGTAAGGGAACTGCTGTTTGGGTTCAATATTTTGCATTTATGTAGATCGAGAACCAGTCTCTTGAGTATAAAACTGCACCAATTTATAGCTTGAATTTTAATTAGTAAGTAAAATGCAGATTACACAACATTTTTGTATGATATATATCCTGGCTTACATAGTTAATATAGGAAGGGGTTCTTTTGCAATCCATGCATACATGGACAGTAATGGGTATATAAGTAATTGGATCACAAAGATAATGAGATAATAATTTGTATTAGAGCTTCAGAAACTAAAAATATACTAATACATTATTAAAAATTAAATGAAGAAATAGCCACCATATTTTTTAAAACTAAAATATTTATTATGTACTCAAGAATATACATGTGTGTGTTATTTATATAGAGAGAATAGAAAAAGCCATATGTCTGTTACCGTTAATAAAAGTGCTGATAAAAATTAGAGCATTTATAGAGAAAGGCAGTGAGAAGGTTCACCAAAACATGAAGTAACCTTATTAAAATCAGGAGGAAGTGAAATTGGCCCTATTCTTTAGAAAAAGAAATGTTCTTACAAAATACACAAAAATATATGCAGTTTAATTAGGAAATTGCTGATTAATTTGGTGGCCATGCCCTTGAACTTTAGAACATTTAAAGAAATGTTCTGTAAACTAAGATTATAAAAATGAAAGTCTATATTTTAACCATATTTTAGTCATGAAGTTGTACAATAAATGGGAAATTTTTATTTTTTGCATGAGGAAAAATAAGCAGTATTGATCATAAAGTATATCTAGTTCAGACCACACATAGATGCAAAAACAAGGAGCAAAATAAAATTTTCTTACTTGATGAATTCTTCCTTTATATTCTCTATTTTGGGGACAATTTTATTGAAATCTGATTATGAAGATTAATAGATATATAATATATATATTTCATGCATTTATTTAAATTTGCAGATTATCTGATTGAAATGTTCTGTATCTTTCAGAAATATTTCTCTAAGTAAATAAAAATGAGTTAATATTGACCTAAAATTATTTTCTTCAAATATCATCCAAAAAATGTGCAAAAAAGATGTGGCTTTATCATAGGGTAATTATAAGATAAAATTTCAGAAGTAGCTGACACAGAAACTGATTTTAAAGAGGTACTTAAAATGAATACATCAGGTAAATTTGATTTTTTTAATGGTTCCACACATATAAAGTTAATGTTAATTAACATGGATAAATATAAAATTCTTGCAAATAGCATGAGAATCAGCATCTTAATTCTCTTGACCTGACAAACCAGATTCAGATAAAAGGTCATTCCCATATATGAATAAAGCAGATTTTGCCTTTTTTTCAACTTTCAATTTCCCTTTTTATTCAACTTTCAACTTCCCCTTTCCCCCTCTTTCCATGCATGCACACAATTTTTGAATGCAGATTTCAGAGAACTATAAATAGCCATTGACCTTATTGGCTCTGGGATGGGGAATGATTTTGAAGAAGAAATCAAAATTTCAAAAAAAAATCCATACATTATTCTATAAATAATCTGAGTGCTAGCATACATTTGGTAAATACATAAATTAACTGAAAGGAAGCACATCAAGCTTTAGTAAGTTTAGGGTTGGAAACGATCATAAGACAGTGACCTACAGGACTCCCACTTACATTAAAATCAGGTTTCTTTAAGTTATCCATTGAGTCTTTATAGAATTGTCTTATAATAAAGAAATCAATGTATGTGAATATGTCTATAGAGATTTCTAAATAAAACTATTCCAGAACATTAGCTGAGTTTAAATCAGGATTATGAGAATAAGAATTTTGTTAGAGTCTGAATTTTGTCCCCCCAAATTATTATGTTGAAGTTCTAAGTTTTAGTACTTCAAAATGCTAGCATATTTGGAGATAGAGACTTTAGATAGGTGAATAAGATTAGATAAGGTCATGAGTGGGTGTAAATGCATATGACTCTTTTTGGAGATGGACCTGTAATGAGGTAATTAAGTTAAAATGAGATCAATATAATGTGACCTAATCTGATTTGAATGGTATCACTTTAGAAAAAGAAGTTCACCCAAAAGGAGATACCAGAGATGTGTACACAGAGAGGAAACACCATGTAATGACACAGTAAGAAGGCAGGCAACTAAAAGTCAAATAGAAAGAGCTCACCAGAAGTCAAATCTGCTATTTTAGTAATCTTAATAATTTTATGTGTCTTATTTTGTTTTATAATAAAATCTTTGGGAAAATGGATAATGGACTGGGGACTCAAGCCTTCTCATCACTTCCTAAGAGAGATTCTCTGCTAAAGGTTTTTCATACCCAGATGCTCTACCCTCCCAATAGCCTTTCCTTTCCCAGTGTGGTTACTAGGTACCTTATATCGCCATAATCCCCAGAGGGCATGTATTGAAGGATTATGTGCATCAAGTAACATGACATTGTGTCTCTATCAAGAACTGAATTAGACCACCCTATCTCATTTGGTGTTGAATTTAATGGGACTGATCTTCTCCTCCATCCATATCCATGTACTAAGTGTATTTGGGTGTAGAGGATGCAATCTGTGGGCATTTAATCTGCACTAAATTGAAACAATATACTCTAGAAAAGGAATATGTTCACCTTAATCTTCCCTCCTGATAGTCATTGTGGTTTCTCAACACTTATCATGAAAGTAGTAGAGTCTTGAGTGCAAAACACTAGAAGGTAATGTTTTCATGGGGACAATTTGAAAGAAACCTTGATAACCACTCATTGTTGAACATCTCAATATTTCTATTAGACCAAAGTCTGTTTCTGTTGAGAATTTTATTCAAGTTGCAACCAGTTATGTTGTCTAATCACTTCCTCACTCAGTTAACAAATACAGCCACCATTCTGGAACATAACAGAGGAAAACAAATAACTACCAAACAAAAAAGACCCTACGTTCCCCCAAGCCCATGTACTAGTAGCATACAACTAAGCATATAAAAAAGAAGCATATAGATGAAAAATTGTACTACCATATTATAGATGTGCTCCCAACTAGGTCATAAGACCTTGCGTTTAAAAGTAATTATATCACACAATACATTCATTTTTAGCCACAAAGTACATAAGTAGATTTTATCAACTCTATGACTGGCTGACTTCTACTTTGAATCAGTCATCTTGGCACAACTTTAGGTAAATGTTCATTGGCCAAAATGTTATAAAAATTGTCATTTAAACTCTGTGATAGATATTCCATATGGCCCATTTGGCTGCTGAACTGAGAGATTCTGGACTTGCCCATTTTATCACAATCCTATTCCTTGAAAGTTACATTATTGCACAACATGAGAATCTTCGATCACAATCTATTTGAATCACAACCAAACTTATCTTTCAAGCTGAAAGATGCTATGTAATAAATAAAGTCAGTTTTGTTCTCTTTTATCTTCTATTTGTGCTTTTCCCACTTATTTCCTGGGCTGAAATTTTATATTTGGAGAGGCACTACTTGTTTACTTTTAATCCTCATTTCAGATGTTTAAATCTTGTATTACTCTCTCCAGTCTTTGTTAATTTGGTAATATTTTTATGTCCTCTGAAAAATAATACACATAAAAATGCCAAAATGTACAATTATAAAATCATTTATTCTTAAAAGTTCACCAACAGAATCTGAGAAATAAGATTGATCAAATTATGTAATGTGCATGTACTAATATGGCAGAATGAATCCCACTACAATATATAATTGGAATGTACTGGTTAAAATTTTAAAAATTCATTTATGGAAGATCAATTTCATCAATTTAGATCTGATTGGGACAGAAAAAATAAAAGTATTCTCTATATATTAAAAAGAGAAAGCATTTTTCAGAAGAATTAGAAACATTAAAAGATGCACACACACATAGTGAACAGATTCAGGAGCTATGGGAAAACCTGTGTCTACTACTTGTTCAAGATCGTGAGATGCTATTGCTGCCCTAGTAAATACTAGCTTTATCATTTTTTTTTACCTTACAAATTTCATATAATTCTTTCTCATTAGTGGAATTCAATTCCTAACCCACATGTGGGTAATTCTGAAAAATGTAGTACTCATGTTTTCATATTCTGGGGCAAAAAACAGAATTTAGGACTAAGGTTTGTTACTAAAAAATAAAAAACAATATCCAGCATATCAAGGTATTTGTATGTTAAGATAAATTCTTTACAATTTCTATCTGAAGATAGAAAAATTCTCTCTTATGTGATATTTTGTAACAAAATTGGCTAGATATATCACTAAAACTTTTGGCAACATAATAAGTCAAATATCTTAGAGAAAATATGAGCTTAGTAAAGGAGAGAATATTAATTCATAAAAGACAATGCCAAATTTAAGTTTCTAGAAAGGACAACAACAGATTAATTAGATCAAGAAATAGTGCTGATACTGTGCTGAGACCTGGGAGGTTAAGACTCAAAATCTCAACAATCTCTCTACTTTCAAGGACTTTACTTCCTCTTCAGAGGTGACAAGAAGCAAGTCAACAAATAAGTAAGATAATCTTACTTATGAGCAAATATTCAGAGTTAGATAGGATACAGTGTGAAAAGAGATGTGATTAAGATAGAGTGGTAACAAAAAGGCTCTCTGGGCAGTTTGACATTTGAGCTAGAGACAGGTCATACAATAGAAAAGGAAAAGATGATTTCAGGCAGAGAAAATAAAAAGCCACAGGCCCTGAGAAAAGCCTTCATGTATTCAAGATACAGAATGAAAGTAACTAAACGTAATTGTGATTGGAAAGTGCTAAGGTAGAGAACAAAATGATGGAGAGGAACCCAAGAATCAGATCATGTAAGGTATTGGCATTTGCAGTGGGCTAGGAGAAAGGTCCCTGTGGTTAGTGAGGTTGGTGTTTGAAGAGTGTGACAGAGAGTGAAGAAAACACAGGTATGAGTAACCTTACATAAGCACTCATAATTGCTTTTTAAATTATTTTTACTTTTACTGTCCTTTTTTTTATTGATGGATATAACTTATACAGAATGATGAGTGTAATTGTGGCATATTCATATATGCATAAAAATGTAGCTGGATCAGTTTCATGTCCCATAGCTCCCTCACCCTTTCCTCTTCCCTCTACCTGATACCTTTCTTCTGCCCTAATGATCTCCCTTCTAGTTTCATGACATCCCTTTTTCTTGCTGTTTTCCTCCATCTCTGGCTTCTACATATGAGAAAACAGATGATACTTTTCTGAGTCTGACTTAGTTTGCTCAAAATTATGATCTCAAGTTCCATCCATTTTTCAGCAAATGACACAATTTTGTTATTTATGGTTTAATAAAACACCATTGTGTGAATATACCACATTTATATACCTAAGCCAATTCCATATTTTGGCTATAGTGAATTGTGTTGTAATAAACATGGATATACATGTATAACTGAAGTATGCTGACTTCAATTATTTTGGATAAATGCCAAGGAGTGGTATAGCTGTGTTACTGGCAAGAGTTAGGATCAGATTTCTGTTGCACAGAGTGGAAGAATGAACACTATGAATGTGGAGGTAAGCAAGCAAGAAGAAATTTTATTAAAAAAAAAACTGAAAGAAAAAGATTCAGAACTCCCAGTGCAATGTCCGGGAAGGACAACGGTGCTGTTTAAGTCTTACAGCATTCTTTCTTTTAAAGGCACATAAGAGAAGTTGATAAGCTTCTCTTGACTGGTTCTTGATATTTCAATTGTCCTGCCTGGGTGCAGGCTGGATTATTCAGTCACTCTGGGAGATGAAAACTGTCCTACTAGAATCACCCATTAAGCTCTACTTACAACATATTAAAAGCTTTTACAGCTTACATTTCTTAACTTCTCACAATTCTGTCTGCAAACTAGTTCCAAAGGGTTCTGAACTACTTGGTTACATTAGTCACAGAAACAACCCCACATCCCAGTACCAACTTCTCCATGACCATAGTACCTGACAAGAAAAACTGAAAGGGGGAAAGTTTATTTTGGTGCTCATGATTTCCAAGTTCTCAGTTTATAAATGGCTGACTTCATTTCTGTGGTGAGGCAGCACATCATGGAGGAAAGGCCCAGTAGAAGAAAACTGCTCATCTTATGGCAGAGTCAGGAAGCAGAATGGGGGAAAAAGGTTGCAGAGAAGATATGCCTTTTCAGATCATGACCCCAGTGACCCAACTCCACCATCCATGCCCTACTTGCCTACATTTACCACCTAATCAGTCCAGTCAGACTAGGATGGACTGATCAGGTTACAGCTCTCATTACCTAATCATTTTACCTCTGAATATTCCAGCATTCATAGAGGCTTTGAGGAGACAACTCATGTATAAACCATTCCAATATGGTTGTTCTATTTTTAGATTTTGGAGCAACTCCTGTGTTTCTTTCCATAGCAGCTGTACCAAATTACATTTCAACCATCAGTGTATAAGAGTTTCTTTTGCCCTGTGTACTCACCAGTATTTATTTTTTGTTTTGCATTTTGATGATTGACATTCTAATTGCAGTGAGATGGAATCTCAGTGTACTTTTGATTTGAGTTTCCCTGATGGCTAAAGATGCTGAATATTTTTTCATATAATTGTTGGCCATTTATACATTTGTTTTGATGGGTCTGTTCAGATCATTTACCCACAACATTAAGAAAACTAACTTAAGAATCAGAGGTCTTAAGGAAGAAAAAGAAATACAGGTTAATGGCATGGATAACTTATTCAATAAAATAACAGGAGAACATTTCCAAAATTCATGAAGGAGATGGACATTCAAATAATGGGGGCATTTAAAACTCCAAATGGAAATGACCTGAAACTACCTTCTCCATGACACATCACAGCTAACTGCATGCTTTTCAAATAAATCTAAGATGTCACTGAGTGTTTTAAACATTGGTGCAGAGACAGGTATTACCTAACTGAAGATAATGTAAGAACTGGAAAAGATAATTTCTAAAATGAAAAGAAAGTAAGAATTTGGTATATTTCATGGATGAAAAAGTTAGGGAAAAACATAAAATCATTATTACATGATGATAATGAGAAAGAAACAAAGTTTTCTAAATTTATTAATTTAAACTTGTGATGAAATAAATACAGATGAAGTTGAACTAAATTCTCACTTGCTGTTTACTTAAAGTGCCACTTTTGATGAATTACTTATTGTATTTCTTGTTTGTGGTCTTAAGCATTATATTATCATTGCATGTTTTTTTTTTATCATTGGTTGAATTCTTCATATAATTAGTTTTAATTTCAATTTTTGTTGTACCACATAATCTCATTATTATTTTGGTTGTCAATTTTGTACAATTATTAATGCCTTTGTTTATTTCTCAGATAAAATTTTATCCCAACTACCATATAAGTAAAGCAAGTTTAAAATGTTGGAAATAGAACTGTAAACTATAAAGTAGTCAGTATGAATACTGAGAAAGGAACAGAAGGATCATAGTGTATGTAAAAGAAAGAAAGATTTAGGTCAGGATTTTAAGGCAAAAACCCCATGTATAGTTATAGAACATGGCATGATAGAACTGTGAAGCAATTATTTAAAACTTTGTGTCACAGTAAACTTAATATAATATTGAGTTTTATTATTGCTAATTTAACTTCACCTTACATTAATTTGGCCCTACTTTGTGTATGTCAACATGCCAAGTACTAGAAAGAAAGGTGATATTTCCTCTGAAATCAGGCTTGGAAGATAGCTTTCCTTGGGTGGGATAAACTGCATTTATTTTTTAGGATTTTACTGTCAAGTCTTTTAATCTGAAATAAGAAAGAACCAATCTAAATTAAATCTGGATGGAAGATACATGTAAGCAGATGTTAGAGGAGACTCAGAGTAGAAATCCATTTTGAGAATATATTAAAATTTTTAAAATTTGTATTTGTTTAGAGCATAAATGAAGAGATTGAGAAATCCTTTTTTTAAAAAAAGTAATTCATTCTGCTGGCTTAGCAGTTTATATTTTGAAAGTCTTTATGACTATAATATATCATGAGTCTGAGAATACTGCTTTGAGGTAAACGAGGCAGCTGTTTTCTCCAAGCATATGAATGAAGTAGGAGCCAACTAGATAAGATATTTGCATATGTCTTGTATGTGACAGGAGTGAGCTCACACTCTCACCTTTGATTCTCTTCCTTATTTTTTTTTTCCTGTTCTGCCTGTTAAGCACAGCATTTTGTTCATGGTAGGCAAGCATTCTACCATAGAGTTACATTCTCAACCATAATTCTCTTCTTCAAATATCTTCCTAGCATGCCATGCAGCCTTGTCATTACCTTTTGCCAAAAATAAATAGATATATAGATAGATGGATAGATAGATAGATAGATAGATAGATAAATAGTGAGTTGATCTAGGCCAGTTAAGAAGATAAGTGCGATTTTTACCCTTAAGTATAAAACAAAACATACCAGTGTTGTTTGAAATTATTATTTGTTGAGAAAAAGACAGAAAATTTTGTCTGAAGGAATCTTTTTAGAAACATGAAGCAACGCAAGTTATCATTTATTTAGTACCAACTATGAGTCAGAGGGTTTGTCAATGGGTATTCTTATTTCCTTTTTAAAGATTAGGAAATACAAGTGAATGTTCCCACGATATCTGTCAAAGCTCTTAGTTTTCATCCATAGAAGCCACTCTGGCTAATTTAAGGAACTTATTTGGAGATATTAGTAATTACTTAACTCTCTGAGAGGAGCAGGTGATGAGTGTGTCTTAGAGGCCAGACAGAGTTTGTACAAGCAGAAGAAAAGCAGGTCACCTGGGATGCTGCCAGTGAGATCACTATCATCTGTCTCTCTTGACTCTGCCACATTCACCAAAAAAGGAAATTTTTATAGTGCCTTCCCCAAGTCAAAATCTCACAAAGGTGTATCTGATTCATTAAGTCTAGGTCACATGACAAAGTCTCTTAGCTCTATCATATGAGTAAATTGGAAGGAAGCTGGGAACATGAACTTTGGTGCTTTAAAAAAAAATTAATGTAAAAGCAATATTTACAAGGTGGCAAATTCCCCAAATAAAGGACTGCTAATTAATTCCTTAATGCTAAAAACATGACACATAACACATATTCACTATGCCACTGTAGTAGATTTCAAAAATTATCATGATTTTGTTTTGAACATATTATGCTCAGGCCTTTACAGTATAAATATTGCAGCTCTTCTAATAAGAAGGTAGAGTTTCTTTCTCCTGACCTTGAATCTGGACAGGCCTGTGACCTATTGGAAAAATGCAAGGAAGAAGTGGCATTTGTTGGTTCCCTGCCTGGGCCTCAAGGAGCTTTTTCTTTTTCCACTTCTTCTGCCACTCTGAGAACCCTGCTGTCCCCTTGGGAACATTCCAGGCTAATTCTGAATGAAGAATGAAGTCCATGTGAACCAGTTGTCACAGCCAAGATCTAGGCAGAAGAGAGCCAAGCAGGAGACTCCAGGCAGCCAGCAGTTGGTGGTGGTTGTACATATAAGGTCCTTGGAACATCCAAATTATCTATACCAGAACAACCCAGCCAACCCATAAACCATGCATTCATGTATGTCTGCTATTGTAAGCTGTTCAAATTGAAGGTGGTTTGTATGCAGCAAAAGCTATCTGGTCAATTTACAAAACAAGTCATTTTCACAAGGTGTTCCTGTGTATAACAGGCTTTGCAACTTGAAACTCTTTTGGAAGGTAGATGTGGGTAAGGAGAATTTTTTGACCACGTTACAGGTAATTTGTTTGAATCTTCAAGTGCACCTGTGGCACCCTGCACAGAGGTCCTTATGGCTCCTTTCGCACTTGACAGTCTTAAGAGATAGTCAAAAAAGGACTTCTTGCCTGTGATCTCAAGTGACTCTAACTCCAATATTGCTTTTATCATAGCCTACAAAAGTAAGTTGTTATATTTATTTCCTCATTCTCATTTAACTATGCATACTGTGTATTGTGGAATTTTGTTCTTATCTGAATAGACCCTCAGTGGTTGTTTATTATAATGTTTGCCACATAATAACCTCCCTCTGACAGCAGGGTAACACAGCTTAATGAAGTACTTGTAAAACCCAATGAACTGCACAGTAGAAGTGTGCATTTGAATTCTAAATAATGTTTATTACTAACAACATTGAAACATGTTTTTCTCACATGTGTGTAGTTGTGATTTCAATAAACCTTCCACATCTTTTGGTTACACCTATGATCTGTGAATGATTCTCACACACATTGTCTAGGTATGGCACATTGTTGAAGCTGTGCTCGCCAGTTTGGAAATTAAAAGAGAAAATAATGGTAATTACTGAATTCTTTTTCAATATTTTTTCCTGATTTTATGATGATGATTATATTTTAAAACCTTTCTTCCCCTGGCATTATTTTGACATTATTATTTAATTGCATCGCATTATTAATGGCATCTGTTAATCTCAATGTATCTAAGTTTTCTTCAGTTAGACTGTTATATCTGAGATCATGCTGAGCTGATGAATCACACATTGTAAAAGCTAAAAGGAAATTTCAAATTAACATTTATGAAATTCTTAATATAATTTTCTGAGAGCAGTAACTAGTCAATAAATACTAACAAATTAATCATTAGCCAATAGACATTAGTTATTATTATTACTAATACTAAATCTCACTTTAAAGATAAAAAACTGTAGTTTTTTATTATAAATATAAATATTGTCAGTGACATATGACTTTATGAAATGTTGTCATTTTTAATCTGAAAATATTGTTAAATATCTCCTATATTTTTACATATAAGGAATATGGCTAAGAAATATGGTATGTCCCTTCTGCTGACAAGGTATTGAGATTGACACCTATAAAAATAAAAAAAAATGCCATTTTTCATTCTCAGATGTATCAGTTCTTAGTGACTCTTTGCTATGATCAGTGTTCTTGATTAGGAGTAATGCGTGTGTACTAGTGTATGCACTAGAATAAGCACAAATGTACAGAATTTCACTATATTATGTAACAAAGAAAGATGATTTTTAAGTCCCTTGTGGAAAATCAGCATAAAAGAAAGGAGGCAAAAGAACTGGAAGAAAAGAGTAGATAAAAGGAAAGATGAAAGAAGAGAAGAGGAAGGGAGGAATACAGACAGAAACGGAAATGCAAACTGGAATATATACTATACAGGTGAGACTGTTACCTCTCCTCTCTCCTCTACAGAGGCTGTGCAGAGCTCCTTTCTGACTTTCTCCTGTTTCCTTTACTAGCTCATTCTCATCTCTGTTTGGACAACTTACAGATAGATACCTTAAGCAGAACACATCTGAGACTTAATTCTTGAACCTACCATTGTGGTCTCTGCTACAAAGCCATTCTCAAGAAAACATCTGTGGATCAGGTTGTTAATAGCTTCTTGTACTCCATGATTCTTTATGTCATCATGGTGTTTAATTTTCTCTAAAAGTGGTATATATCTACCATATTTATTTACTTGTATACTTAATCTGGTTTGGATCCTCTCACTAAAATGTAAGCTATATGTAAATGGAGACTTGCAGATTTGCTTTACATTAGAATTTTATTATCTAGAAACACAGTGCTTCAAAAATCAATATTTAGTAAATGTTGAGTATATTTGTGAATAAATAAGCTGCTCCCTAAATTTAGTTCTCTTGCATCATTTTCTATCTCACAGAATGGCATCAGCAAGTACCTAATTTTGCAGGTGCTATAAATGTAATAATCCTTTAAGAAATCTCTCAGTCCTCAATGTGCATAACCAAGTATTCACATTTAGTACTAAATTTTATCTATTACCTTTTATGTATTCTTAAAATCAGTTTAATTCTCCTCATTTCCACAAGCATTATATTAGCACAGATAGTGTGAACTCTACTTTGGACTCTTTCTTCTACAATCTCTTTAAGGGTGAATACATATCTTCTCTTGACTCCTTCTGACAACATTTCCATACTTCAGTTAGAGTCATTTTATGAAAAAGCAAACATGATAACGTCACTTCTATTCTACCTCATTCCTACCCTTCAATAAAGAGAAATCAAAGTGAATCTTATTTTTTTAAATAAACACTTTTATTATCCGTTATTGATCTGGTCTGTAAGATAGCTCCTACTTCAAATACCAACATTTTTTCCTTTCTGCGCCATATTTTTCTCTTCTCTCTCTTGTTCTTGAATATTAGATCTCAGATGCACAAAATTGAATTATTTATGAGGTCTGCTTTTTAATGTCTTCAGTTTTGGTTCATAAATGACCCTTTGTTTTATATTTTAATTATTTATATAATAAACTTCCTAATGCATTACTCAGTTCGACAAATAGAACACAAAAACATTTTATGTGTATGTGCTCTTTTTTCATCTTATTATTCATTCAACTCCGTTAACCTAAGGCAACTGCTACCATGAAACTCAGCATGTGTGTGTTGCTGTGTATATTTCCCTTCCTAACCAATTCTGGCCAGAGACCTGTTTCTTTTCTTTTTGTTTACAATGAATTAATTAATCATGATCTTTGACATTTTGAAGGTATTGTAAAAAGATACCATAATTTTCTGGGGTTTCATGGAAATCATTTTTCCACCAAGTAGTACATTGGTAAGGCCCATTCATATTTTTACATTTATCCTAGGTCATTCATTTTGGCTGATATTCATTCTTGATTGAGAACATACTATACTTTCTCATTTCTATTCACTCTGAGTCTTTTTCACTTCTTCCATGACACTCTCCTTTTTTCCAACATATACACTTCATTAAGTCTTAACATGGATACTTCTCTCAGATCACATCTAACTCTTCATTTCTCAGGGAAGCATGCTTTGCTTTACCTGACCATCTTAAAAATGTGTGCACTTCTCAATTCAAGAACTTGATGATGGGCTTGATTTCTTGATTTTTACATTAGTTTTTTTCCCTTTTATCATATAATATCCATGGGGGAAAAGCCATAGCTTTATTTTTTTATGATTATTTATTCCAGCATCTAACACAATGCTTGGAACTTAACTGGATGCTAAGTTGTATTTGTGAACTGAATAGATTCACTGAATATTTCTTACTCATGTTACCATAAGTTCAGGTACATTCTCTTAAAATAACAAAAATTATTATTTTAAACTTTATTTGGGTACAAAATCAAATGGGCCAAATTAAAAAGTATGATGATATGAAAACAACTGACATCTGGGTTATGTCCAATGCTAGTTATAATAAAATGAATAAGGACCATATAGAGCCCAATAGGGACAGATGAAAAGCAATCTTACTTGTTAGGTTTGCAAATGTTCCCACAACTGATTTTAACCAAATGCTGAGAATTATAAAAGTTGAGTAAAAATTAGCCACCAATTTTTTATGTTTGAAAAATTAGAAGACCAAATTAAATTATTTCTAAAAGTATTTTTGAAACTTTCATTTTGTTTTGCAAGCATATTAATTCACATAATAATATTAACTTTCCATCTTTATCAGTATATTTCATGGGCAACACAGTTTTAGCAATGAACAGTATATTATTACTGTGTTGAATGAACACCCAGGATCTGTTGTCCTGACTGTCATAC
The DNA here is from genome assembly GCA_028644305.1 of Xerus rutilus. NCBI lineage: Eukaryota > Metazoa > Chordata > Mammalia > Rodentia > Sciuridae > Xerus > Xerus rutilus. The sequence goes on along the minus strand of CM053408.1, from coordinate 98,016,697 downwards.
CAGATAGGACATACTAACTTAAGGCAATCTTGTTCTTATAGCATTTCCTGAAGTATTTTATCATCACTACAATGTCAGATGAACATTAAATATTTGTCTAAAGAATATAACAGAGCTGGGGGAATGTACCTTATTTATATTCTTTCACATGATTGTGTTTGTACATCATTTTTATTAGTTGATTTTTCTTTTAATATTATAGTATCTATGCCATTGAAGTATGCAGCATCCTATGATATCTGTTTATGTTGGTATGTTAGCTAAAGATTCATCTTTTGGAGGTCAGGATAGAATTAGGGATCAAACCCAGGAGCACTTAACCACTGAGCCACATCCTCAGCTCTTTTTATTTATTTATTTATTTGATTTAGAGGCAGGATCTTGCTAAATTGCTTAGGGCATCACTTCATTGCTGAGGCTAGCTTTGAACTTGTGATCCTTCCGCCTCAATCTCCTGAGTCACTGGGATTAGAGGCAGGGGTCATGGCACCTAGTTTAGAGATTTGTCTTGAAATCCATAGAACAATATGGTACCAGTTGCTTTTAGTGAAGTCATTAATTTTGATTGACTGTTTTTTTTGTTGTTGTTTGTTTTTTTGGTACTGAGGATTGAACTCAGGGGCACTCGACCACCCAGCCACATCCCCAGCCCTATTTTGTGTTTTATGTAGAGACAGGGTCTCACTGAGTTGCTTAACGCCTCGCCATTGCTGAGGCTGACTTTGAACTCGCGATTCTCCTGTCTCAGCCTCCCTAAATGCTGGGATTACAAGGGTGAGCCACCGCGCTCAGCTTGATTGACTGTTTTGAAAGCCAGTTATGAAATTTTTTCCTTTGGTTTGTTCTGCTTATTTATCATGCACCTATGATCTTTACCCTCACAAATTTAGCCAAATTTAGGATAACATTGTCTTCATCTCCTTTAAGAAAAAGAGAATTCCTGTTAAAAAACAAGGAAACACAAAATAAAAAATATTTGAGAATATATATGATTAATGTTAAACAATATTAACATGATTCCTAAAATACTTGCTTAAAGGCTCTCCCTTATAATTTTTGTAACTGTGTCTGCTTTTATAATGTATTAAGGTCTTGAAAAAATCATCTGGTGTATTGTCATAAAGTAGATGGCATATGCCTCCCTGTACCTCTCTGTTCAGTTCTGTTCAGTGAGTTTACGTGCAGTCACCTGCTCTTGCCACTAGATGGTGGTAAACACAGAAAGGTAGTCAATGTGCCCGGGGGTAGAAAGCCACAGGATGAGCGGCCCCAGAAGTAAAGTTCAGGGGCTTATTGGACACAACATATAAAATAAATTACTAAAACATAAAAAAACCCTCACTGGACTCAAAATGATGAAATATTTCTGATTCTCCTTCAAGTAGCTTAATAGAACTGTAAACTTTATATTCTTTCAAACTTAATTGTAAATTAAACTTTCAAAAAAATGAAAATGTTACCTAATTTTCTCTTTGATTTCTATAATTGTATCATGGCATTTGAAAAAACAAATTCTATAAGTTTTTTTTTAAATGAACTATACTATTTAATTGCTAATAATGCACAGTATATATACCCAAATTAGATTTCAGGAATAGAATCACTATTCTTTCTTGTATCCCTCATAGCAATAATTACCAACAGACAAACCCACCCCATTCTTCATAAATGCTTGTTGAAAGATATGATGCTTTCCCCTGTTTAAGACAGGTCGGGTCATCTCACTGTAGAGTCCTTTGAGTACTATTTTCAGGAACCTAATAGACAAGTGCCTCTAAGAAAATTAGAGAGGCCAAATCTTGGAAATGGTGACCTCATTGTGTCCCCAATTTATTCTTCTGAGGCACATGTGCTATCATTTGTTGAATCTTTGCCTAGAATCTATCAGGTGCTTTTCTGTCTTGTTGCTATTCAACCTCAAAGCTTCAGTGTTGGCTGTCCTCTTTCCCAGCTTTGTCACTTTCCAACAGTGGGTTTTGCCTTTCTTTGGTGGGTGTCCTTAGATAAGTATAGTAATTATGGAGTCTCCCACACATCTCTTCTTCATGTCTTCTGCATAGCTCTACCATAAGTTGTTCAAGGAAGTAGGAGGTGAGTGGGTGAGTTTTAATGAATGTCATCTGTAGCCCCATACGTTCCAGAATAATGTACAGGAAAAGGAACGCTCTTTTGAGTTCAGCAATATTCAACAAAGTAGCAACCTGCACTATGATTAATCTACTTTTCACCCAGAAAGCATGAGAAAAGTTGTCTTTGTTCATTTTCTGTCTTTAGTCTATCTTTCTCCCAATTACATCAGAGTTAAAAGAATGGTATATATATTTCCTTCATTAGGCTTGGAACTCATAATGTTAGGAGCTTTAAAATTTGCACCCTTGTCATCCAGAGTGGAAGTTGGCAAATGTAAGACCCACAGATCTAATTTCTTTGGCTGCCTGTTTTTGTAAAGAAAGTTTTTAAGAAAAAGAGTCATGCTCATTTATTTATGTATTGTATATCATTACTTTCTGTACTGTACTATCACCCAAAGCCTATGGCTTACTTTGGTTTATGGTTTTGATTTATGGTTTACTCTTGGTGTTTTACTTTTTATGGATTTCAACAAATATATAATTACATACTCAACATTAAAATATCAAACAAAAATTTTACTGTCCTAAAAATCTTCTGTGCTTCAGTATATGTATTTCTTCTTCTTCCCAACCATTGATAACCACTGATATTTTTACTATCTCCATAGTTTTTTAGACTAGACTTTTCAGATTGGTTTCTTATAGTATTCTGTTTTATATTCCTAACAAAATACCTCAAAATGGATACAGTATAAAGTTTTTTGTTGTTGTTGTTGTTGTTTAGCTCAGAGTTTTGGAGGCCCAAGAGCCTCCAAAGGCTGGTAAGGCCTTTCCTACCCTCTTCAAAACATGGTAGAATAGTGGAAAGATAATCAGCTGTGTGCAGAAGGGACCAAGAATGTGAGTGATCTTGATTTATAACAAGGTCTTATGAAAACTAATGCAGTATGGAGGCTAGAATTAACACCTTTTGAGTGAGTGTGCCCATGGCCTAAATATTTTCCAGTGTTTACAATGGAACATCACCTCAACACTGCCGATGAATGTTTGGGATACACATTCAAACCATACCACATTTTACGTTTTCTGGATGTTTCACAATTTATCTATTCATTCACCTGCTGAAGGACATCCTCATTGCTTCCAAGTTTTGGCAACTATAGATAAGTTGCTTTAAAAGTAGTCCTCCTACAGGTTTTTGTGTAAATTTAAGTGTTCAGTTCATTTGTATGAGGCTTAAACTAAAGCTATTATACACATATTCTATGCTAGCATAATAGGTTAATTAAATAGTTAATTCTGCCACTAAAATAGAAACATACATATAAAATCAATTAATTGGTTTTTTATGAGTTCATATATTTGGTTAAAATCTCACCATAATTCAGTATTTTTTGGCAGCCAATAGTTGCTGATAGTAGTTTGCTTGTCAGAACTGTTATCAAACTATACTATTAAAAGAGATTTATTTGGTGAGATCTGGGTGAATCTGTAAGAATAAGCAGGCCATCCAAGCTGTTGTCTAACATACAGGAATTTGGAAAGGAATTTGGAGGAATTTCTTTATTCTCTTGGCTTACACCATAGTTTGTCATATTTTGAGTATGGTCTTAGCAAACTTTTCCAAATGTATCTCATACAATTATACATTTAAGCCAACATTTTATTTAGAAAAGAATATTTATATAACTGTATTTGGCTTCATATATTCATTTAATATAAGAATGTTGTGGAAGCAAAAACTTTCTCAGTTCCTATTTTAAATGGCAAGTTCATGCTATTACATTTTACAAATGAAGAAACTAAATTCTGGGGCTGTTTCAATGAAATGTTAACTCTAACAATATGAGGGAGAGTGTTGTTTAAGATCTTAAATACTAACTAGCCTTTTAATCCAAATTTGTGTGATGATTTAATTTTATTTTTAAATTTGTTGTTATAGTTTTTTATCCTTTATGGTAATGAATTTATTGTGATTATTTCCACTTTTGGTGTTTAAAGACTCCTAAATGATTTAACCTTTGTCCCTTGCTTAACTTATTAAAAGCATTATGGAAGTACTTTTTCCCACTGTGAAAAGTTTACGAATATATCAGATGTGATAGAGTTATTGAATATTTGAGATTTTATAATTGCTTCTAGAATGTAAAGTTTCATAGGTGCAATCTTAATTTTCATAATTCTTATATTAATATATGATGTTAGGATATATTAAAATATATTTTATGATCAGGAAAAAATTCTGATCTCTTAGAATTTTAAAGCAGACAACTTGCAGTGAACATAGGTCAAATAAAAACCTTAAAATAAAATTTAGTAAAAGTGATATGTTAATCATTTTTAGAATACTTGACTACTTTATTAAGAGACAATTATATGAATTATTATTAACTAGTAGGAATTTGTCTGAAAATAATGCCAGAGAGGAAGCGATAAGACTATCGGTAGAAGGCTTTGAGTGCTATGATGAAATTTGGGAAAAAAAATTATATATATATAAAATCACTAAATGTTGATGGAAGAAGTAAACTGGTTTGATTTGGGATTTCAAAATTTGTCTATATGGAGAGTGCCTTGTGTTTAACTGAATTTAAAGATGACAAATTAGAAACCTATTCTAAACTTATTCTAAACCTATTCTAAACTTATTTCATGGAACTTATGGAACTAGATCATAATTCATATTGTGTACAGTGGTGAGAGAATCTCCAAATGGTTAGTGAGAGAGATACGAATGGGTGAGCAAGAGTAGTCTTACATGAAGATGAGGGTGGGAGGATGCAAGCAAAATGAATTAATTATCAAAGGGGTGATCTGTTAAGTAGCCAAGACTGGAAATGGAAATGGGAAGGAAATCTGAGACAGTAGCTGCCTGTGAAGAAGAATAAAGGTGATTGTAGAGCAGAGAAAACAAATCAGGGACTTTTCCCATTAAGTTCCATCTAGGGACTATACAAAAATCGAGTCATGTATAAATGGAAGTTAAGTGTATATTGTGGTGCACAGTTGCCACAATGATTGTGAGAAAGCTATTTGGTCCAAAGGAGTATGTATATGATGATATATCATTAAAGAAAATGTAAAGAGATTCAGATACATAGGTATTTGAATATAATCCAGATATTTAGTTATGTAAAAATTTTATTTCTATTTGTAGAATTTCTTTTAGGTCATGTTATTTGAACTTGTTTAATTATTTAATCATGTCATTCTCAGATTTCATATGAGGTTAATGACTATAGCAAGATGTTTTCTAGAAAAATTTTAAAAATATGATTCTATGTTTAACTTAAGACCTACTACTAAACCATGGCACTGTTAATATGATGTCATATGGTAGGTTTTAGACTGTCTCATACTTACTGAACCGATCAATATTTATTTTTGATGATAAGCACTTATATTCTCATTTTATTTTTGTAGTAAAAATAATGGAATGAGAGCAAATGTAAGTTACTTTTTTACTCATAATCTCAGTTTGCTATCTTTTTTGGTTAATTTTTATTTTTTTGAACTCATGTTGAAGCAATTGGGGGAAATAATAAAAAGTAACGTGTATAATGACATTCAGAGTCTCTTATCAGATCCAGCCATGAATCCATCTAAAATTATGTATTCATGTACCTCCTGAAACATGAATTTCAGTCAACAGTAGAAGGGACTTAGTTCTTGATAACACACTCAAAAATTAATTGATTTTGTACATATATAGCAGCTACACACACTGGCTTAGCTAAATTTAGTTTACATTCTCAATTGTAAGGCTAACTGGGACTTTATGTGTACTGCATCTATGACAGATCTAAGTATGGTTCTGGCACACAGTCAATATAAAACCAAACAGCAATGATTACAATGGCAACTTGGATAATATATCTCTTGTGGCACACAATTAAATCTCTTTTTCACTGTTTCAAATTGTCCTTTGGGTTTTCCTAAATTAGCTTCACATTACTGGAGCATTTCCCCTTCAATCATTTTAATAATTGTTACAGTACCATTTTATTGACACTTATCCATAAAGTATCTTATTTACTATTATGTAAGAAAATTCAAAATATATTTTAGAGGAACTTAATAAAAATAATGTTTTACAAAAGTAAAATGTCTTAGAATTAAACTAATAATACATAGCACAGCAAAGAGGTTGTTTTGAATTTGTTATATGAGTATGTGTATGTATAAAATTCAGAGGATTATATTCATTATGAGCATTTATATGATGGTTTTAAAATATATTAACACTTAAGAGATGATACTTCTGACAAATGGGAGGGAATAAATATGGATAGAGATAAAAGAATATTATAATAAATAGAAATTGCATGTGTGTATGTGTGTCTACTTGTGGTGAGGTTGGTTGGTATGTGAGTGAGTAGCCATAGCCTTCCTTTTTTGGATAAATTCTCCATATACCTCCAAACTTCCCTAGCAGAAATCCACAAGCTCTGTGACCAAGGGAGTCTCTGGGATTCCATGTACCCTGTAAGACCAGCCTCCATCACCTTAGTTTCCCTTTGCAGAAGGTAAAGAGGCAGGGAAGAAAAAGTCCTGTGTGCTGTAAAATAAAAGTATAGTGAACAAGAGGGAAGCAGGAGCTCATGGGCTTGTCAGGTTGATTCTGAGATTTATAAATTTCCCTTGCACCACAGTGTCTCACGGTAATCTGCCTAGATATTCACTCAAACTAATCCAATTATATCATTTATCTCTATGTATATTCCAGACTCTAGGAGACCAAGACTCCAAGGTCATCCCTCCAAACCTGCACACTCATTCCTCTGTAATTCATTTAATCTGACCTCATTTTATAGCATTCCCTGATTCAGTAAACCTTCCAAGATTTCCTCTGTGTTTTATGTTGCCTCACTTGCACAATTCCCTCTAGCTTACACTTTTCTCTAAACATTTCTTTTGTAATTGACTGTAACTCTAGCTGTGCAATCTCTTCTCCACACTGTGGTTTCATTTCAGTTTTTCCAAGTAACATGCTCCCATCCTAACACTGGCTGTTTCCTTTCCCGCATCCCTAGTATCAAAGTCTTTTTGGTTCTTATTGTCAATTCAGATCAGTTTTCTCCTTCTGTCCTAATCTTTCTAACATGGAATAACAAGTCCTCTGCCCTTGGTACTCACTAGTGTCCTTTTTGCATATATCTAGAGATCAGGCTCCTCTAGCTCATTTCTTGAAGAGTTTGGCTCTTGGCTCAGTGTCATTCTCTTCAGCACTCTTCCTGTCATAAGCATTAAGAATCAACTGTCCATAGACAGACTGTCTACATCTGTAGTTTCTTAGTAGCTTGACCTCGTCTCCTTCAAAGTCCTTACCCTTTGTGTTTTCACAGACAACAATCCCACATCATACTGTGATGTCGTTTCGAATAACTGAAAATTTTCTGCAATCTGACTCTGACATTTCGAGTTTAGTATTTGATTGTAAACTGATTATTCTCTGACCTAAATTAACACAATTTATTGATCAATTTTTACTTACATTCATCAATCTCAATTTATATTCAATGCTAATAGGATATTTTTGCATACACATTACCAGTAATTCATCTATGTTATCCTCCAATGGTTAATTATAGTATTGATCTTATTTAAACTTCATACTATTTGTGCTATTTTATTATTCCCTCATTCTTATTATTTATTATTTACTTTTCTTCTAGGAAACCAACGTCTCCTGATTTTTCTGTTCCCTTTATGGCTGTTCCTTCTTGTCTTCTTTGCAAGCACTTCCTCATCTCCTAAACCTCTAAGTTTAAAGTGGATCAGGCTCCATCACCACCCCTCACAGTGATCTCATCTTGTTCCATGGCTTTAACATTAATATACATTATGTTCACTCTCGCTATGTCTCTTCTCTAAGGCTCTGCTAGGAACTTTGGACTCTCATGCTTATATAACATTTTCACTAGGAAATTTAGTAGACATTTTGACCACTCTCCTGTGGTCACACACTCCATTCCTCATAAAATTATTTCTTTCCACTTCCAATGTCTTTGTCTTAGAACTCCACAGATGTAGGAAAAGATCCTTTCAAGTGACAAAAGCAGAAAGTACAAAGGCTATGATCCTGGAGTTTTTCATAACATATCTTGGGATGGTAAAGAAGGCTCTAAGTCTGGAGCATGGAAGATGAGAGACAGAGATCATTACTAGAACTCTGGTTTTTGGTCTGGGTTGAGATGTATAGTCAGTAGCTTCAAGCAGAAGAATGACAGATCTAATTTATTACTGGATGTTCTATTAAATATGGAATTTAAGAGTCAAATAGAAAACCTAAACAACCAATAAATTGATTTTTACAGTGACCCAGGTGACAGATGATGATGTTTTTGCAGTGTCATGATAGAAGAAGAAGAAGTAGAAGTAGTCTAATTCTGGATGTTTGAAGACAATGACGACAGGATTTTGTTGTTTTCCAAACAACTTTTTCATAATTATTTTTCACTGAAATCTTTTCTAGGTAAAATGGTATTAAAGTGAATAAATGAGCATAATTTTAAAGAAATGACTTCTCATTTATAGTATTTCTAAAATGTAAGAAGTGGCGTGAATTGATTACTGGCGTAACTCTTAACCCAGAGGAAGAATATAAACCATTAAAAGACCATTTCTGAGTGGGAACACAATGCAGGGCCTAGAGAAAACACATTCCCTATATTTTAAATATATAAATAAACTCAGAAGCAAAGTTCAGCTGGAGTGCAAATGGTAAGACACAGGAAGTAGAGGGAAAAAATATCTAAAGAAATCAGATCATAAGAAGAATTATACACACATTTAAAAGCATGAACTGTATTAAACTGTATTAACTAGGCTATCAGGGGTCAGTGAAACATCTTAGTCAATTTTTTCATTAAAGAATTATTGTATAAAATTGCTCAGGCTCCAAGACCAACTATTGAAATGGAGAAGGGCCTTAGAGCACAGAAACATACCATCAGGTCATGTGCAGAAGCTTAAATCCTGGTCAAAGCAACACAGATGACCTGTTGAACAATTTGGCTACATTTAACAAATTTTGAAAACTTATAGTTTGAACAAATTGGACTTAGAAAGCTTGAAGAAGTTTATTGCTTACAATTTTTAGTCTTTAGGAAATGCCTTTGTAATGATGTGGAAATGTTTGAGGTAGTATCTGAGATTATCAGATTGTGTTTCCTTGTCTTCACCATGGAAATGACAAAAGGGAGCATATTTAAATAGCAGCACAGCAAAGTTAGATCCATTATTAGAAAATCCAAAAACCATATAGATAGAAAAATAGACCCTGCTGAATCTTACAAATAAAACTACATCATTCATAATAAAACAAAAAAAGCCAAAACAAAAACATTCTACGTGATTAATAAAAATCAGATTGGTGAATCCTATCATTTGAGATCAGGGTAGAGTATTCAGAACACTGCTTTTTAAGCGTGTCAAGAAAATGGTAAGATTTTTGTTTTCCAGTGTGGTGGGGGTAAGGGCAGGAAAAAACCTACTGAAAGATTCTCCAAGGAAGTAATAATTTAGAAATATGAAATAATATCTACATGAAAACACAGAGTCAAGATGCATAATTGGGACATCCAATGAAATCAAGAGAATTGTCAGGGAAACATTCCCTGGAGCAATGAGGATTCCAAGTTCACAATATGATGGACAGAACACAGCAAGAGTCCACTTTTGTTCTGGAAAACAGTCTGCCAAGGTGCTGAACACAAGCAAGAAGGTTATTTTATCAGTGGCATTATTTTACAAAAATCATCAGTGTGCTGTTACAGGAGCTGAAAGCCCTTGTAAGCCTTCCTGCTGAATGCAAAGTTTAGCAATTGAGAGGTTGACATTCATTCAGCAGCATGAAGTAGTTGGTGGATAGATGAGTCAGACCAGTGCCTTCAGCAAATTCCAGCTAACTTCTCAGTTATAATTAGCATTTTGGATTCACCGTCCATGTTTGACTTTGACAGGGAGAGGTTTAATTTTTTTTCCTTGGGGGGGAAAATGTCTTTTGCAAGTAGTAAAATGTGTGTGCAAAATCCCTGTCACTCACAGACTGTCTGTATCTGACTGTCAGAGTAACTTCAGGTATTTTCAGGATGTTAATGAATAGACATCCATATCTGTATCTTGTACCTGAAGTCAGATGTCACAGTTAATGTGCACTGAGTATCATACTATGCTTCCACAGAGTATACAAGACACTCCAATGGCAGCACCCCTGGTCCTTTCAGAAACAATGAATATCAAAAACCTGTGGTTCTCTAGATGATTCCAAGTTCACTGACTGAGAAGTGAGTAATTCAGTTAGCCTAGTTTTATATGACATTGTTTTAGCATTGTATAGACATTAGCTTAAAATAAAAATTAAGTTATATTGCTAGGCAATGTTCATCGATTGTTTTAATTTCTTAATTTCCTATCATTTATGCTTCTATGAGATACATAATTTTCTGATGGTTAATTTTATTATTCTAATACAAAAATTCAAAATAAATTTCAAAAAAAGGATTTTTGCTTTTTTTCAGGGATCCAAGAATCTGCTACACACAAAAGTACTTTGGGGGAAGAGTCTGGGAAGACGGTGGAATAGTAAGCACATGGAATCTGTCTCCCCAATGAGACAACAGTTGCAGAGTATAATTGGCCTGTTGTAACTATTTGAGAACTCTGGGGATTATTGAAGGCTTCCAACTTAGTTTGGGTGAATTTCAGCTCTTAGCACAATACTGCTCCATATCCCTAATCTTTCCTCCCCATGACAGTGCCAGTATTCTCAGAGCAACTTGCACACAGCCTGCACAAGCCAGGGTTGACACAAAGGGCCTTATCTTTCAAATACTGGAGATCAAATCTGATTGTTAATTGCTGCTTCTGATCACAGAAGAGCTACAAAACAATGGGAGACCATTGTTGCTTTACCATCCCCCATCTTTCGTAAGTGCCATCTCATCTCGCTAGTGTCCAGTCAAAAAATACATAAATAAATACAGTATATACACATACAATGGAATATTATTCAGCCTTAAAGAGGAAGGGAATTCTGATATGTAATACAACCTTGATAATTATTAAGTGAAATAAAACATTAAAAAAAGACACATATTATATGATTTCACTTAGAGTAGTTGAAAATTAGAATGTCAGAATGTAGAATATTGTATTGGTTGCTACGGACTGAGGAAAGGCAGAATGTAGAATTATTTTTTAATGAGCACCCTGTGTTGGTTTAATAAAATTAAAATTCATGAAGAATTTCACTCTGGTAAAGTTTGCATAACACTAGGGATATATTTAATACCACTGAACTGTACACTTAAAAAATGGTGAAGATGGTAGATTTTATTTATGTATATTTTGCCACAATAAAATAATTTGGAAAAAAAATCTGACAAGTTTATTTCCATGACAAGCAAAAACTTCTATAGAATGGGGAAATAACTCCTTACATATCACACTGTTTTACTTATAGGTGGAATATGGCTGCAATGGTTAATTTTGTGTGTCAACTTGGCATCAACAATAGCTCCCTGATATATAGTCAGACATTATTCTAGATGTTTCTGTGAGAGAGTTTTGTGGAAGAAGACAACATTTAAATAAGTGGGTTTTGAGTAAAGTGATTAACAGATTCACAGTGTGGGTGGCCCTTTTCAATTATGCCAAGGCCTTAATAAAACAAAGAAGGACCTCTTCCATGGAATAAGAGATTCTGCCAGGCAATGCAACTGGATATGAAATGCAAGTCCCGTCCCTGATTACAACCCTACAGATTTTGGTCTCTCTCTCTCTCTCTCTCTCTCTCTCTTTCTGTCTCCACACACACACATTATTGGTTCTGTTTCTCTGGAGAATCTTTCAATGAAAACCTACAGTTCTTATATTTTATGCATGGCTGTATTTGTGAATTTTTTTATACAATGCAACCTGGGTTCATACCACTGTGGATTTAAACTAACGATAAAATTGCATTTATTATTGAGGACTTTGGAATTTGAATTGAATCGAGGAGAAACAGAAATTGAAATAATTATAACTATCAGGAAAACAGATGAAGTTCAAGTATCCCAAATCTTCAATAAAAGTTGGAGGACAAGAAGAATGAGGAAATGATGATTTAACTTACTTTAGAAGTTGATGAAAATTTTAGAACTGTCTCAAATAATGAAAATATTTATTCAGAATACAGTTCCATTTGAATCAGTGAGAGTGTCTTGAGACTTTAAAATGGAGCATGTTGTTTCCTGTACTTTGTTTTGAATATGGAAGCAATTTTTAATAAGATAGAATAATATGATTCTCACAATACTCAGCAGGGAATACTCTCATCTAAGGAGAGAGAATATTAGAGATATCCAATAATTACATTTTCATAATATGAAAGTTCTATGAACTTCTATTGATAGATGACTCTTTGTGTATAGATTGTATTTTGAATATATGACTAGGCAATATAAACTATTTTCTCCCTGTATCAATAAGGGTCAGTATATCAGCACTAAAGAAATCAATTCTCCTTGAGTGAAAACTGAGGAAAGAAGCACTAGAAGCGATAGAAGTCAGCAAGGCCTGAATGATCAACTTGTGGGAGGTGTTGACTTAAAAACTGTGATTCAGATTACACACATGTGTTCACAGAAGGTGCTTTGTATGTGTCATTTACACATGAAAAGCAAGATACAAACAGTCAGAGTGAAACAAATGAGACATTCACTGGTTATTGTCTTTTCATTAAAGAATCTATTTTAAATTTGCAATGTGGTTAAATTATTTAACATACTCCTGTTTCAATTGACAACCAAAAGTGTACCTATAAACTCAATAATTTTATTTTTTGTTATCAAAGAGAGTAATTTATTGTTTTAAACAGTTTATATCCATACTTTTCTTAAAAATGTGAAAAAAAAATTCTATGTTTGGTCTGAAATTTTTAAGAAACATAAGACAAAAAATAAAATGGAGAAGAAAACCACACAATTAATTAAATGCAGTGCACATGAAGATGAGTATGAGAAGAATTTTGTTTTGCTTGATGTTTTCCAAGTATGTGATTCACGTATAAATTCAAAAAAATGCAAATGCCTAGGTCAAAAGCTAATGAGAGATGAAATATTTCATGGTTATTTGTGTAATTGCCAAATAAGTCTCTTTAACTTTTCTCATTGCTTTGCTCCTTGCCAAGTTGTTTCTTCTAAATACATATAGCCTCTTAGTACAAGCATAAAAAAAGAAAGAAAAATTTGCCTTAGCTTGTAAAATAAAACTAGAACATTGGTTCAAAGAAAAATTGGGTAAGGAATCTAAAATAAAATTGTTGTAAATCTCAATTTTTCTCCATTATTTTTTTCCATTACCTTCCTTATAAAAATATGACCAATCATAGGGCCTTATACATAGAGTCACACAAAAAATGTCTCTTCAATTGAATTAAATTGGATTGAATTGAAGAAAACCACTTCTATTTTGCTCCCTTTCAGTTAGGTTTCTACTGAAAGAACACCTGCTGGGAGTAACAAACTTTCTTTTTCCAAACTATTTACCACTTCTTTTGCTGTTTTTATGTTTTAATATTCAAAAATAAATTGTAAATGAAGATAGACTGTTGGCTAAATTTTGTATACCCATTAATTTACTCATTCCTTATTACTACATTTTCAATAAAATACAATCAATTCTCAAAATCTTCTGCTTTTGAAACTCTTTCAGGTGTTAATATCATGTATTTTTGACTTTATGTTAAAATAATTATTTCTGTTTTGTTTTGTTGATGTAATAATTGTGTGGGCTGAAGCAACTGCTGCTGAGGCTGAAAGATCAGGCTTAAAACCTTATATCCCACTGGCCCAGATGTGGGTCACCTATAAAAACTTAAGCAACAAATGAACTAATTATGGTAATTTTTGAAATAAATATTATAGTTTTAGAGTCTCTTTTAAATTGGTTCTTTTTAATGATACGTGAGAGTAGAATTCATTTTGACATAATTATAGAACATATATTCCATATATCTTCTAATTCAGTCCCCAGTACCTTTTCTTCCCCTTTCCTCTCCTCATCCACTACTTCTTTCCCTCTATGGTGCTTTCTGCCATTTACGCAGTTATTTTGTTATATTAATTTCTTGTGGATGTACACGATGGTGAGATTCACTGTGGAGTATTCACATATACATATAGTAAATTTACGTCAGATTCATTCCACTGTCTTTCATTTTCTCATCCTCCTTCTTCTCTTCCTTTTTCTTCATCTATTGCACTGAATTTCCCCACTCACGTTATTAAAGGTTAGTTTGCACATATAAGAGAAAATCTTCAAACCTTTCGTTTTGGGGGACTGACTGATTTCACTTAGCATGATAGTCTCCAGATCCATTCATTTACCAGCTAATATTATAAAGTCATTCTTTTTTTCGGGGGGTGGTGGTACTGGGGGTTGAACTCAGGGATACTCTTCCATTGAGCCACATCCCCAGCCCTATTTTGTGTTTTATTTAGAGACAGGGTCTCACTAAGTTGCCGCAATTCTTCTGTCTCAGCCTCCCAAAGTGTTGGGATTACAGGTGTGTGCCACCGCGCCTGGCTATAAAGTTATTCTTTATCCTATGGAAATAGTTGTTATGCTATATTGCTTAAGGAATAATGACCAGAAAATTGTCTTGTATGTGCTATGGTCAGACAAAATTCTTTTCAAATATTTTCAATCTGGCTGATGGTTGAATCTACAGATGCAGAACTTGATTGGTACTATTTAATTAACATTTATATCACTCTCAATTTAGGAGTATACACTCTTCACATATTGTTTTTGCCTGAGGCTTCCTCTCCTCTCATTCTAGAGGAATTGTAATTCAATTGGAGTATGTTAGAATTTCTCCCCTTATTCTTTAGTTTATTGTTATTTTCTCATTTTTTCACTGTGTAATTTTTTTTCTGTCCATACATCATTGTAAAATTTTCTTCTGATCTATATTCCAGTTCAGGAATTCTCTCTTCACAGGTATATAATCCATTTTGAATCCAACCATTAAATTCTACAATTTTTCCTTTTTTTTTTCCCCTTTTCCTGTTGAAAACCTTAAGCATGTATTTTATCTCCCTGAGGACATTAGGTACCTTACGCCAGGCACTTACATGTCTTGGTTCCAATTGCTGTTTTTACCTTAGGGTTTTCAATAAGAGTCATGGATCATTACATATCTGGTCTTGCTAATATTGAGAGCTGGAAATTATATTTGAAGAAAAATGAAAGGGTAATGTTGTGCCTTGGATAATATATTCTTCAGTAATGATAACAATCTGATCTTCTAGGTGGGTTAGATTTTCCTAGAAAATTCGATTCAATTTTAACCACTGAAGTCATTTGGAAAAAAATCTTTTTTTCCCCTTAGGAAACTGATCTATTGCATATTCACCCTTCTATTATGTTAATACCTTTAGTGTACTGTTTTAAATCATGAGGATTTATGAGTTCTCTCCCCACCTTACTTGATGGTAGACTTAAAGGTTCATTCGCATACCCTAAAGAATTTGCTCATTTCTAGATAGTCAGAGGCCCCTAGTGAGAAAACTTGAGTTGCTACAAATGTGAGGCTCATTTTGTTAACTATTCTCAGTGCTTCATCCCACAATTCTTCACTGTTTATTTAGTTTTTTGATATGCCTTAAAGTGTGTGCACCTTTGATCACAATACACATTTTCCGTATGTTATAGTTGCTGTTAATTACAGGATTGGTTTTATTTCTTTTTCAGGAATTAATAATACTGACACTCTCACATTTACTTAAACAATAGTAAGTGTTCACATTTATGGAGCAGATTTATAAAATATCTTAGTATTTTCAGAATTTACATTAATGAAAAATTCATAAGCCTAACAACAAATTAGATAACTGAATAGATTTGCAGGTAAAAAATTATACTAAAAACAATATCTAATATATTTTGTATATTTGCTTCTGTTGAACACTAAATTATTCACAAACAATACATCACTAGATATTCTTACATAACTCATTAGCTATACATTTAATCTTCTTATTCTATAGATGAAATCTTTATGTCAAGATGTGAAACTATCATTTGAATACAATACTTTTTTTCTAAGGTGTCACATAAGTTAAACTCACAGTTTCTGAAAGCTATGCCATACTCAGATCACAGACACATGTTCACACATGTGCACACAGCACACATATTAGGTAGTTAAGTAGTGATACAAAGATAGACTAGCTAACAATTGCACAAGTGTACCTGGATAAAGCCAAAACCTGTTTCTCTAAATGATGTAATGTTGGGGAGCATAACCTCAACTAATAGTCACCAATTCCTAACTCTCTCTTTTAAGTGGTACCTTCCTGAGGTTTATATACATAGAATATTCCTTCTACCTTCCTCTCTTGACCCTTGGGCTGTACTAATCTCCCTTTAAAAAAATTAGAATACCAGTCTATTTGGAGAAAAATATGTTATATTTCTTTGCTCCTTGTAGCACAACAGAGGCAAGCTTGCATTTTCAAAAAGAATTGTACTAGCTATATAGA
>CM053408.1:97916353-97999591 GCA_028644305.1 Xerus rutilus | reverse complement strand
AAGACAAAGAATTTCAGGGTCTCCTTTTACCTATCTAAATGTGTCCCAGAATTTCTAATGTAAAGAAAAATGTTATGTTCCTAAGAGAACATCAAATTCTCTATCTCTGCTTGCTTCATGGCTAGCAAATAGCTATTCCAATTTAATAGGAAAATTTGACTTACCCTCTACTGAAGATTCATTACTAATTGTGTTTGTTTTTCCCTTTATAGTTTGAGACAAAGAATCTTAGTATTTTCTCACTTGAGACTTAAAGTTTTTTCATTTGACAAATATTTTTCCACAAATTTTAGAAAGCATTTTGTATCCCAACACTGATATTACACATGGCTTAGAATGGGGAGATTGTAATGGCCTCTTATTTTTACTGAAGAATGCAGAATTAGAAAGGACAAAGACATCAGGATATAAAAGGGAAATATGATTTATATAAGGAAAATTATGAATTTTCTCAAATTTAAAATAAGCAGAAAAATAATATAAATATGTTTAAAGACTTGAAGATTTATATGATTGTATTAGTTCATCTTCCATTGCTACAACAAAAGACCTGAGACTTGGTGCTTAATAAAGAAAATAAGTTTAATAAGTCACAGTTCTGGAGGTTTAAAATCATGGCTTCCACTTCTGTTCAGCCCTGGTGAGAGCCTCCAGGTGTCCTGAATCATATTAATAGGAGCTCAGGCAGAAGAGATCATAAGGCAAGTCAGGAAGCCAGACAAGAAAGGGGCCAGTCTTGCTATTTTTATAACAATCCACTCTCACAAGCAGTGCTCTGTGAGTGAGCATGTACCCCTTCAGAGGACAATGCCCCCAATCTCCATTGCCTCTTGCTAGGCCCCAACTTTAGAAGACTCTATCACCTCCCCAAAATGTCACACTGGAAGCTCCCAACAAGTGAAACTATGAATGAGATACTCAAAATATTTCTAAACCATAGCATGGATTTTAAGGAAATACATTTCCTGAGTGATAGAGGGGGAGAAAGTAGGTAAGACAGAAATCTTTTTTTTATTATTATTAAATAAATTCCTGAATTTTCTTTAGCATTTTCCCACACTGCAAGAAGGAGTTTGACAGATAAATTTATGTGGGATGAGGTTCAATATCCTTGGCAAAATATATATTGCTTAGGTCACATAAGTTGTGATTATTCTTTTAATTGAAGAAGTCGTTATTCATGGTTATTCTTATCTTCATCATTATATATTTTTAAAAGAATTTGGCTTTATTATGCCAATTAAAGCTGTCGGTATAATTTATTCCTTGTGCCATGGGCAGTCTAAAGACTACAAGTGTTTATTTGAGTTATTATTTGTGCTTACAGTTCATTCCAAAAAGACTACTAGGAAATACCCTGATTCTCTAGTCTGTAATTAAGATTTGTGCAGCATGATGTTGAACATCTTCTACCAAGTGAGTACAGAATTAAGAAAATTTTGACTTTGTTTGAGAACTGTATACTTGCACAATTACCTCAATGCTGAAAATACAATACATTTACATAGTTTTCATATTTTAAGATGCAGCAAATTTTATTTTTTATCCTTCAATGCTGGAATTAAACAAGCCTTCTCTGGCTGGCACTTCTCAGTCTGTAGGTGCAGGGAGTGAACTGTCAAATGCTCTTTGAACCACATCACCATCTTTGTCTCTTAAAAGCCAATGCCATCTTAAACAAGCAAAGAGGCAACAAAAAAAATATTTAGTTCTAAGGTGAAGCTGAAAGGAATGTGCAGTTTTTCAAAACTCAAAAGAGTAACTTTACTTGAAGAAAGATTTTGAAAATTAGTCAAACATCCTCAGCCCCAGTTTCCTCACTTTAAAATTTGAAATAATAATATTTATTTACAAATATTACAATGGTGACACATGGTGAATACTACTATGTTTCAATGAGTGCTATGTTAGAATATTTCATTTAAAAGGAAATACAGTGAACACACACATCTCTCTCTATAAATATATATTATATTATATATTATATGTTATATATAATTTGACTTCATGATGCAAATTAAAGCTATTGGCACAATATACACACACACATATATGTACATATATGTATATATTCATATACATAGACTTAGTTTTAGTATATTGTTATGGTCATTATTTTTATATAGGCAAATAGGAAACAACTTGCCTAATAAGTCCCTGGGTGTAAAAATCTTTGTTAAAGTTTAACTCAAATATAGTCAAATGGATTCATCTTTCTTATTTTGCCAGTTCATTTCCCTTCATGATATGATGATTTTTGCCTGCTTGAAAAGCCCATGAAGAGATGATCTTTCATGCTTCCCACAGAAATTATTATTATTATTATTAATTTTTTTTGGTGCCAGAGATTGAACCCAGGGACACTTAACCACTAAGTCACATTTTCAGCACTTTTAATTTTTTTTAATTTTGAGAAAGGGTCTCATTAAGTTGGTTAGGGCCTCACTGAATTGCTAAGGCAGGCTTTGAACTTGTGATCCTCCTGCCTCAGCTTCCCAAGTTGCTAGGAGAAATGAATATGTTTAAAACTGCTATTTACATGGTAATCCAGACTCATAGCTTCTGCTTGCTCCAAGTGACCCCTTACTTGTCCACTCTGTGGGGTCTCTGTCTTCACTATGAATGGTTGTCTTTGGTAAAGGTAGCAAAAGCAATGTTGTATCTTTATAAAATATTCTTTATTGTAGACATGGGACTCACCTATTATATGAGCAAATAGTACCGGAAACACTACGTCTTAAAGCTAAGAGTGGCTGACTCAGATGAGAACACAAGGTGGATTGATGTTTCAATGCACCATTTAAGACCACTGCAAGAAGAGCAGTAAAATTGGAATCTACAGGTGCAACTTTGACTTTATGTCTTATAGATTCGCATTGAAATTTTCCTTGATGCTCTTAGTGCCACAAAGCCTGATTTCCAGGCACACTATGAATAAGGACTAAATGTTATTTGATGGTTTGCATTCTAAAAGTGAAGGTAAAACTCTGTTGGTCAAATATACATGAGGACATTCTCTCCCTAGAATTTGAAAGAGAAAATATAAATATTATATATTATTACTGAAAGTTTGAAAATTAGCTGTTAATTTTTTTAAAATTAAAAAGTTTTAAAAAAAATTTTAGCTATATTTTACAAATATAATAGCATTCAAATTTATAAGGATTTGAAATATCTTCCATAGTTCTGTTTCATAATGTAAATGCTCATTAATTTTATATGTCTGTGTTAGTGGATTAATATATATAATTTCTACTTGGCTTATTACAGAAATTGGAAGTGGGGCTACCTCAGAACTTTAAAAAGTTCTCTACCTAATTTTATTTAAAATGGAATAAAAACACAAACAGCAACAAAAATTCTATCTCCTATTTTATACTGAAATAATATTTGTATTTGACATATGTGTATATATGTGTGTGTGTATATACATCTATATATATATTTCATGAAAAAATATATATTCATAAGACATTAAAATAAGTATTCACACAGTTTCCTCCTTTCAAATCACATGAAAAGATTTTTAACTAATAGTGAATTAGAGTAAGTTATTATTTTGGAATATTGAAAAGAAACTTCCTAAGGAATTTGTTTTTGCTGACAATGCCTGTTGCTAATATAGATCTTATTATTTTTAATATCACTTTACCCATACCGATAGTTTTGTATTTTTCTCTGCAAAAGCAAATTGGAGGTGCCATCAATTAGAAAATTTGCACATACATTGTTCTAGTCTTCATTTTCTTTACTGTTATAGTAGTTTTTTTACAAGCTCCAGTCTGTTCTGTATCAGTAACAGGCCTTTGTTTTAAATCTCAAAGTGTGTTTATGACATATTAATCTTAAATGTTATTTAATTATAATTAAAATGATAAATATTACAAAAGCTTAGTATAAGTTAGATAGGTATAACTGTAACTTATGATGTCTTCATAAATGATTTTAAAAATCACATCATGCGTGTACATAAAAAAATTGAACTGAGTTAATTATTGACAACACTAAATTGATGATTTCTTTATGTAAAATAGTAGATAAGACTGTGCTCAACATGGTCACTGCAATACAACAGTGCTATCTTGTAGGATAATGTTATTAAAGTGAAAGTAATCCTTTCACAAAACAGTAAAGTTGTATACAACACAATGTATTATACAATGTTTCAATTTTAAGTATAAATAAAATCAAAATTAATTACATTAAAAGTTCAGTCCCTTTGTTGTACTTAAGTGTTGCACAATTAAGGTTTTCAATAGCCACATGTAGCTAGTGGCTCTCTTATTGGTCAACTTACATGTAGATGATCATGTTATATCCTTTAAGATTGGTGCTTTCAGTGTAACACAAAAGGTGTTACAATCTCAAAAATATGCTCATTTATTTGTTGAACTCAATTTTTGTTGCTACTTCCAAGTCCAAAAAAAAAAAAAAAATACAGCGTAAATGGTTTAAATAGAAAATTTAAGATTTTCCCCATTCCTTGTTTGTTGTTTGTGGTTTTATTTCACTTGTAATTCAATTGTTAATGTTGACTTTGTGCACTCTGAAATCCATCTCACCCTTCACTTCTTTCTTGTTTTCTCTTTTCTTTTTAAGTTTCAGTTTAATTCTTTTCTCCCTCATATATCATCTTTCCCTCTTTGTTTCTTGCTTTCTTAGTTTATTTGGAAATTGGCATCATTTGAGTATTATAATCACATGTATTTAAGTGGAGAATCTTGCATAAAATCTCTCACCCACAGTGCGCTCATGACGCATCCATAGGAAGCTCTTAACATCCATCAAGGGACTTCTCTTCTGGTCACCTTTGTCATTGAAATGGGAATTCTGCATAAAGACATCATAGAAGGCTATAAGGTCAAAAGTGAAATATATTACTCTCCAGATGAAACACTATGTGTTCTGATTGTAATTAGCATTCCAAATACGGATGTTTCAGATTGCCACAAAAACATGTTATTTATCTTTATTTAATTGGAAAATCTTCCGTCTGATTTGTGCAGTAGTAATACCAAAAAGAATTAAGGCCTTTGCCTTCTTTTCAGTAGATGTGATATAGATGAGATTGTTTTTTAAAATATCTCAAAGTGAGGCAGTTTTAATGGCAAGTTGGCATAAACATTTTTGCTGTATTCTATTTAACCCATTCCAAATAATTCTCTATGAAAAATGACAAATAAATATCACATTTTAACTACCAATTCTTTTGCTTGATCTGTTATGTTACATAGGATAGAGGAAAGACATTTATCTCTGTAAAAAATTATAAACCATTTTTATATATGAAAGAGAAATGGGCAAGAAGGCAAAAGAAAGAACAAAAACCTAAAATCAAAAGTATCAGCTCAAATGTGGAAATGAATGTACAGTATTGATTGCATTTCCATATGATAGTCCAATCAGATAAGTTTCTCATTTGCAGGTATTTCATTCCTCTTTCAAAGATGTGGGATCCTAGAATCTGGTGATTGGGTTTTCTGCTCTTTTGGACTCATTATCTTATCAGGAGATTTCATTTATCCCATCTCATCTGCTACACCCCCTGTGTAGGGTGCAGATATCTTTATTTCAAGAATATTAAACAGGATTAGCAAACTCTAGGCCTTTGGCCAAATCTAGTCTTTACTCTGTTTTTGTATGCTCCACCCCCAGCTAAGAAAAATTTAACTTTTAAAGTTGCTTAAAAATATATGGGGCAAAGATTATAAAGTGGCTTAAAGTTAATCTAAATTATTTGTTCTCTGGCTCTCTGGGGAAAAGTTTAGTAATCCTTGTTTATGGGAGAAAAATAACCTCAAGATGTCAACATTTTTCTTAAATACACAGCCTCAACAAATGCACTATTTGATCATGACTTTCTAAAAGGATTTTAATAAAAAAGCTATTTGACTTTTTGTGTACCATTTTTTCCTGTTTATTCTCTTAAAATCACTAATTTCTTGTGCATACACATGGCACATGATTGTGTTGTTAGTAGTCCATTTTTTAGAAAACCCATGCTTTTTTTTCCATTATAACTGATTTCTATCAATATTCCAGATAATTTCTTGTTTATTAAATCTACCAAAATAGCATGTTTGCTCATGGAGCATCAGTGCTTGTATACAATTCTTCACAATATAATTGCACATATAATTGTTAAAAATTTCTGCTTGTCTGCTTTCCTTTTGATACATAAAATGTGGCTATCATTTGTAAACTACCCTCTGGCACCAATAATCTAGGACATAAAATTTTGGTTTGATCTGCTAATCAAAGTTTGGATAAACTAAGATACTTTGAGAGAGAAGGCACGCTTGTTCTTGAAGCATTAATTTACTGTCTGAAGATGCATGGTCCACTATTTTCTTATCACTCACCTGCATAAGCATCTGATTTTTAAGAAAGTCACATTATATGAAATAACAGCCTGTACCTCATAACCTCTCTTCTGTCATGTATACCATGGCATTCTTATACTAAAAAATGTCTCTTTGCATCAAATATTAATGCTGTATATATCTTAGGTTTGACTTTAATAATAAAATTAAATGCAACCTTATTATTCCTTTCACATAGCAGAATGTTGCAGATCAGGATTTTATCTCCAAGACCTGTAGTCTCCTTCAACTCTTTCCACTCTCCTTCAGAGTTGTAAAGATTCTGATTCACTGTATGCTTACTCTTATTTGCTATATTTGGGTTAAGAATTAAATGATCTAAGCCCACAACACTAATTTTCTTAAATGACAATGCCTAAGAGCAGGGAGACTTAGAAATAAGAAAATCAGACATGCATAGTGGTGCATGCCTGTAATTCCAGCTACTTGGGAGTCTATGGCAGAGGTTGCAAGTTTAAGACCAGACTAGACAATTTAGAGACCTTGTCTTAAACTAAAATAAAAATGGATGAGGCATGAAGCTTAGAGGTAGAGCACTCCTGAGTTCAATTCCTAGTACTAGGTAGAAAAATCATTTCTATAAGTAGAAGCAAAGAACAGTTAGCTTAAATCTCAAATTTTCAGATTCTAAAGGTCTGTAGAGGTTCCTAATGCTAATTTTTCTATCATAAAATGAGATCTACTGAAATTCCTGAAAGCATGGCAGGACTTCAGCCACCCAAAGTTTTCTAGAAAGCGTGGGCTCACTCCACAGTGTAATTCCAGGAGATCCTGTCAGCCATGTCAATCTTTCTTCTTGTCTATTCACCCTAACATTTCACTAGTCCCAGGGAGAAATGTAAAAATTCCTTTTCTATGTTCATGTTTTTCAAGTATTCAAAATGAATTCCCTGAAGATCTATAATTATTCATTCATGATTTTTTGAATTACCACTTAATGGATGTTTGCTATATGTTAGAATCTTCTCCCACACAATAACTCAACATAATTATTGCTGTTTTTATTTTACAAAGTAGAAAACTGAGGCTTAAAATGATAGTCTGAATTCATGTAATTAGTCCTTGACAGAACTGACATTTTATTTTAAATGTTTCCAACATTAGTAGCCATGAAATTATTCTAAACTAAAACTATTCTATACTAAAACTCCATCAGTGGAGATGAGGTTTAGAAAAAAGACCATTTGGGCTATATTCTTATGTCAGTTTGGATCTTCTAAGGAGCAACACTAAACCTGATTAGACATGGACAAGATTGCTTGTGTAAAACGCTTGTGAAAAATAAGGGGAAGGAATTGAGTAAGACTTTGAATCTGATGCAGGTTTGACACCTCAGACAAAAACAAAGAAAAAGGAAGAAGACAGTTTATTTAGAGACTCAGATTACAGAATAATTTTGAGAAAGGTTTACTGAGGCAGATAGATGAGTGAGGACTTAAGGTGCTTCACTTTGCAAGAATGGGCCCTCCATGTACAGCCCTGGAGGAATGCAGCTTGAAAATGATAGGTATGTCAATTGTGTTCCATGAAAGACTTAAGTGGTTCATGTGATAAACTCCAAAGTCCTCAAATTATGAAAGCTCATGTTTCTCGAGTGAAGTTTTAATATTTGATTCCTATATACATGCATATAAGTTAGGTACCATTTAGGTTCCTTATTAGTACAGTCACACATAAATGTGTGAATAACAGAGTAGGACGCTGGTGGAATGTGAGAGACTGATACAGATGATAATCTTTCAGAACAAAGGCTAAAAGAACAAATGTTGATCTGCTCCATACGTGGTAGATCTGGTCAAAAGAAAGAAAAATATAGAAATCAAAGATGGGGGAATAATAGAAAGGGAGAACTTAGTTTAGAAAGTTACAGTAGAATGCAAAGTATTTTCTTAAATCATAAAAGATTCTAGGAAGAAACAGGCTGAAAGATGAAGAGATTGAAAGAAGATGATTCTCAGACCCAGGAACGATGAATCCACTGGACTAGTAGGACAATATTGGGGAACTTGGGTTGGTTGGGCACACAGAACATCAGGTCTTGCAGGCTAATTGCATTTGAAAGGGCAAGGACACGATGAAAATCAAAAATGGAAAAGGCTATTTAAAATCAAACTGACTAGAAAAATCTGGGATGAATGGTATGTATACTATCTTCAGTGTGACTCAAAACCTTAATGAATGGAGGTTGGAAATTTGAGGTTACTCCACCATAATTAATAGTACATGAAAATGAACTCCTGATGTAAGTATATTTTTTCCAGATATTTATGTCATGGAAGAAGAGAAGTCTCCAAAGAAGAGTCTGAGAATTTTCCAAAGAGAAGGAGAATCTCAATTCAGGACTAGTTCAGTTCTTGGCATATATGAAGAAAAAGAATTTTAGTTCATGCCAATCAGAGGCATAAATAGAAGTTTACTTAGGAAAAAAGGTACCACCTTTAAGGAGAATGGGGACAATCTCAAAAGGGAGGCACCTTTAGGAGTAAACAAGCAATACACATACAGGGAGAATATGGACCATCTCAAGCATGAGAGATGCTGTTAAGGAATTCTCAGCTCTTCTTTTAAAGAAAACCTTGTGAGGAGTGGGTATATGAACATATGTAGAAATGTTCTCAGTCTAGTGATCTCAAGACAGTTCAGGTGGTCTGGTCAATCTCCAGCCTTAGACTGATGGAAACCAATATCTTCTCAAGAGAACGCTGAAAAGTCTCCCACCTTATAAGTTCCTCAAGATATCATGTCTCTTGGCTTAATATACTCATTAGGGGATTAAATAACAATGCTCAGTAGATTTACAGATTTCTCATGAATTTGGGAATAATAAGCCTGAGGAAGAGAGTGGCTTAGGGAATGACAGGCCTGAAAAAATACACATAACTTTAAATTTAAAATGTATTCCCTTGTCTTTCCTTTATGTCTTCTTTCTACCTAATTCTTTTTCCTTCTATTCTACCTTACTAACTCCTCACATAAGTTTCTCTCCCTTCCTTCTCCTGTGTGTTCCTGAAGTTACCAATCTTGGAGAGACTCCTTGATCCTCCAATCAATCCCTTTTTCCAAGTGTTCTTTTCATAATGATTTACTACTTACTAAGGTTAGAGAGGAACAATGATTTTGTTGAGATTCCTCCCAGGAAATTGTATCTTATTAGATAATATTGAAGTCCACCCAAAACTATTTTATGATCTAAAAAAAATGTCTTAAATGATCCACTGAGATATGTTTATTATCCAGTGTAATTTTAGATTAAGTTGAGACTAAAACTAACTGCTGCTGCTGCTTCTTCTTCTTCTTCTTCTTTTTTTTTTTTTTGTGATGCTAACTTGCTTTAGGTACTTTAGGGGGAAAAATGTTTATTTAAATGAAATTTTGAACCACATATCTGTACACAAAAGAAAACACTAAAATGCAATATTAAAACTTGAACAATTTAGATAACAAAATGCCGCTGTTACAGATACACACTTGATCTAATTTTTGACCTAGTTTCTTAGTTTGAAAGTCACTTAGTCTTGTTATTTGTCTCCACAGTGGTTTTGATGTGCACTGTTTCACAATTGCACACTCTCATTTGCATTCCTCCACATCCAGGGTGCAGTTCAGCTCATCTTTTACCACCAGTTATTTTCTTTTTCTAAACTATTGTGTAAATGTAAATTGTGATTTTAAAAAAAATTAAACATGTTGATCCATCCTAGTATAAAAACATTAAAGGGCTTCAGAATATTATTTTAATTGTCTTCTAAGGTCCTTTTTATTTTTAACTGCTGGCCACAGTTTTAAGCAATAAGGGGGGCATTTTAAGTCTCCCTAGGGCCCAATCTATTCTCTGAGTTTGCAGGCCAGAGCTTTCCCAAAAGGTTCCTCTTCCTGAATTCTAATTTGGAAAAGAAGGGGAAAAAATCAGTCTTAAAAATACTTCTTTCTTAATTGTGACCTTTATACAGTAACAAAGATGCATGCCATTTCTTTTACATTGTAAATCACAATGGTGAGCAAGAAGATCAAATGACATTAGAAATTAGAGGGTTTGAAGCATTTGAGAAATGTCTGAAAATTTCCTGCCACTGAATATAAAGTGAGATCTGTATTCCTGACTGATCGATTCAGTTTACTTTCAGTCAGATTCCCTGTATAAACATTCAGCTCTCCAAGGGGTATATTGCTGGTATAGACAACATCATAAAATTATAAATTTTAGCCTTAAATTTACATTATTGGAGACACTTTGTTTAAGCGACCCTTACTTTCTACTTTGTATCTCTTTCCTATATTAACACTTCAATTATCACCAATTATACAATATTTAAGATACATTTGAATTTACTAATCAACTTAGCCCATAATACATTCTACCTTGACTTTTTCCACTCTAAAATAAGAATAAAATAACTTTATTATACCAGTATAATATCAAGTCACATTATTCCAAAAGTTGTTTTGTATTGTTATAAGGGAATGTCCCCTTGAAAATTCTAATACAGACTTCTAGGACAGACAGGACACAGCTGCATTAACTGGACTATTGAGAATAAATGCATGCCCTATATTCCACGTAGTGTGCATTTTTCATTCACATGCTCATCTGCCAAAACTTATGACTCTAAATTATGTTAACAATTTTGGTTTAGGTCAGTGCACACAATTTAAACACCAACACAATAGCCTGTATTTTCATTCCCTTATTAAAAGTCTTTATTCAGCACAATAGAAGCATTCAGAAAGCCAAAGAAGAGAAGGAAGTCTGTGGGCAGTCTTCCTTAGTTATTTTCATGTGAGCTCACATACTGTCTGACCTATTTTACTAATGTTGGAGAAATGTTATGAGCAATCCTTTTAAATCTTGAAAGATCAGCTGCAAAATAAAGTGTGTAGTATACACACACACACTACATACTCATAAAATGAACAAATGGTTGAACTGCCAAGTAATGTATATTAAAAATTTGTTTTTGCTAATTCAAGAATTGGACACACACACAAGCACACACACGTATACACACACAATTGTCATATTAGGATTCCTAAAAATATGAGGAAGTTTTTAGCTATAAAATATGTATGATGTGTGGAATGCACTGAATTGATTCACTGCTTTTCAGGAGAACATTTACATTTTGACCCCTGAATAAATCAACTAATGTCTTACAAGTTAAAGCTGAAATGACCTATCTCTAGTCTAAGTACAAATTTAATTAGTATAGAAATGATCACACTCACTATTTCTTATGTGTGGGAAATTCTATAGGTTGATGCTGAATGCATAAATATATATTTGCATGGTTTTGAAATAAATTAATTAATTAAAAGTACAGTGTTCTCTTTTTTAAAAGCAAGTATTCAAATGTTTGCTGCCCTTCCAGAGAAATTCCTTCCTTACCTTCTTATTTTCCTCAGAGATGTTTTCTTGAATTTATAGTCCTATGTGTTATATTTTCATTTATTCAGGAAATAAGCTCTTCTTTTATTTTTGCTCCCACAAATAAATATGGAGTGTGTACATTATAGTAAATTTAGTAAGATTTTATGTGTAAAATGTAATTATGATGCCCCTTTAAGATCTAAATGTTTAAGAGTGACTTGCAACAAATAACAACAACAAAAGCTAGACAAACTGTTAAGCAATCATTTTCTTTTTGTTCCATTAGGGAACTGAGGTTGCAGGGTAAACTGCTACTTTGAAATTTGGTTGTAGACACATCCAAAGAGAGAGCCAAAATCTGCTCACCTGGGGCAGGTTCTACTGGAGATAAACTGATAGAAATATTTCCACTGTAATTTTGGCTAATTTCTATAGGTTCAATGTGGACTGGTCAAAGGGTAAGAAGCTGTGGGAAGATTCAGTGTAATTTCTGTGGATGTTACTTCCAGGAACAACATCAGGATTTCATGATAAATTCAAGAAAGTTTCTCACTTGGCTCTAGTAGGGGAAAGGGACTTTTGTGAGGTCCCTTTTAAAAAGTGACCTTTGTGAGATATTGTTGACTGTTGAACAACACTGGGAATAGGGGGGAGTCAACTCCCTGCTAATTTGAAAATCCAGGTATAGCTGTTGACCCACTACCATAGTAACAGGTGGCTGCACAATTATTATAGAGGTACAATGTATACTACAGATACTTTTATGTAGTTATGGTTAGATGTTGCATATTTACATTTGTTTAGATTTCTTTTGCCCGTGAATGGTACCATGTATGATCCACCAGCATTTTGTGTGTACCTTGTGATAAATTTTAACTTTCAAAAATATGTTTGTATATGCCTTGTGGTGATGATACAATAAACTAGTATCTATATATTTTATCCAATCATAATATAATGTTTTCTTAATTTTTTTCAAAAACTCGAGGTTACTCAGTTCATCTGTGAGTTTTTCAAACTGTCACAAGTCTCCAAATGTAGTTTATATGTACGTGGACCTTCCCAGTTCAAACCAGTGCTGTTCAAGGTCGACTATATGCTCAAAACATTCTACATAACACCTACATACTCTCCAAGGGAAAGAACTTTGTCTCAGTTTTATTTCTTGTGGGGAATGGAATTCCTCCATTTCATTTATCTATGCAAATAAGAATAAACATACAGTCAATCAAAATTTTTACAACATATTAGTGGAAACAGAGTTGAAGACTATAAGTCTGTGAGATAGAATGCTGATTTGGAACACTCTGCTCTTTGAAAGGAATAATAAGGTTGCATTTAGTTTTGTTATTAAAACTATTAAAGCAGAACCAAACATATATACACCATTTATATATATATAAATTTTTTTTTTTGGTACTGGAGATTGACCTCAGGGGCACTTGACCACTGAGCCACATCCCTAGCCCTATTTTGTGTTTTATGTAGAGGCAGGGTCTCACTGACAGCATTAATATTTGATGCAAGGAAACATCCTTTTAGTATAAGGATGTCATGACATGCATGACAGAAGAAAGGTTATGAGGTACAGGCTGTCATTTCATATAATGTGACTTTCTTAAAGATCAGATGCTAATGCAAGTGAGTGATAAGAAAATAGTGGACCATGCACTTTCAAAGAGTAAGGTAAAGCTTGAAAAACAGCAAACACTAACCACAACCCAACACCTAGGCAGATTAACATGAAATTTCATGATGAAGACTTAGGTTCCCAGTTTATATTACTTGACAAGTCATGTCCACTTTTTTAAAAAAAAATAATTACAATGCACATCAAAAGGCAATGAAAAATAAAGTCTGAAAAGAGAAAAGAATCATCATCAAACCCAGATATAATGTAAATTTTGTACTGATCACACATAATAATTATTATGTTAAAGGCTCTACTAGAGAAAGTGGGCTCTACATAAGACAAAATGAGTAATGAAAGCAGGGATATGATGATATTAAAAAAGAATCAAAATACAATGCTGGAAATGAAAATCACTACCAGAAATGAAGAATGTCTCTGATAGGCTCAACAGTAGACATGACAGAGATATGGGAAACACCAGTAAGTTTGAAGATATGTCAACCAAAATGGAATGAAAACAAAAGTTAAAAAACTCAAAATCACATTAAAAAATAGTTTTCAAAATTAAAAACATATAACATCAGCATAATTGGAACATCAAAATCAGAGAAAGAATATTTGAAATCAATATGAGAAAGAATTTTTCAAAATTAATGACAAATCTCCAAATTACAGATTGGAGCACCTAAATGAGCACCTAAAAGGCTAACATTAAAAAACAAACAACAAAAAAAACACATGTGTGCCTATCATATTCAAAATGAAGGTAAAAAGCTAAAAATAAAATATTGAAAGAAGCCAGAAGAAAAATATACTTTACCAATAGAGGTATGTCACTAAGAACTATAGTTGATTTCTTATTAGGTGCCACAAAGCAAGAAGAGAATACAGTAAAATATATAAAGTTTTAGAGATAAAAAGACACTAACCAAGAATTCTATGATTGGGGAAATTACCCTTTAAATGTGAAGAAATAAAATCTCTCCTGAGAAACAAAAGCAAAGAGAATTCTTTGTCACTGTGCTTATGTCTGGCCACATGAAAAGGTGTTCAAGCAGAAGAACTGGTCAAAAATGACCATCCTCAGATCTAAATGAAGAAAGGAAGAGCACCAAAGGAATAAATTAAAAATTTTAAAAAATGTTATTTTTCTCATTTAATTGATAGAAAAGGTAAATATACAATATTCACAGTAATAGTGTATTATTTGATTAGAATGGATAAATAAGTGAAATGACTGGCAGTGAAATCAGGAAAAATAGGAAGGAGGAATTGTGAATAGTCTAAGGTACCTGCACAATACACAAAGCGGTATACCTATATTTGAAGACGATGTACATTATATTCTCTAAGGCAAACACTAAAAATTTTTGAAGTTATAATTATGATGAAATGAGATAAAATGGAATTATAAAAAATTGTGAATTAAAACTGTAGGAAGCAGGATATTAATGAAAAATAAAGAACAAATGAAATAGAAATATGTACAAATATGGTATATATTAATTCAACTATACCAATAAGCATTTCATTTTTCAATTAAAATAAACTAATTTATTTTTAATGGCATTTATATTTAATTAATTAAATAATTACACATATTTAATAGAGATAATGAAATATTTATGTTTATATATACACATATATAATACATATACTCACATATTGATATATGTGTGTATTTGTGTATAAAATGTGTAGTGATCAAATCAAAGAATTTACCATTTACATCTCCTTATGATTTTTTTTATACTTAGATCCTTTGTGCTATTCTCTCCTAGTTCTTTGTAAAATATATAATAGGCTATTGTGAACTATAGTCACCCTAGTATGCTATAGAACACAGTAGAACTTATCTCTCCTATTTAATTGCATTTTGGTATTTGCCATCAAGGCTGCCTTTCCTTTCACCTGTATCTTTTCTAGGCTCTAGTAATTACTATTGTACTTTCCCATTCATTTTTTTTAGCTTCTGCATATGAAAAGAACATATGAAAAGAACATGTGGTATTTGTTTTTCTGTTCCTGGCTTATTTTAGTTAACATAATGTCCTCCACTTCCATCCATATTGCTGCAAATGACAAGATTTCCTTCTTTTTAATGGTCTAAATGATAACTCATTTCATCAGTACACTAAATTTTTCATTATCCATTCATCTATCCATGGACACCTATGTTGATTCCAAAACTTGCCATTACAAATACTGCTGAAAGAAAAAAAAAAAACATGGGAGTGCAGACAAAACTCTTTGATATGCTTATTTCATTTCCTTTGGAGATATATTCAGAAATGGAATAGATGTATCATATGGTAGATCTATTTTTAGGTTTCAGTGAATTTCCATACTGTTCTCTATAATGGCTGCCTTAATTTACCATTCTCACCATCAGAGTGTGAGAGTACTCTTTTCTACACATTATTCTTGCCCACTTTGTATTTTTTTTTATTATTTTTTATAAGAACCATCCTGACTGCATGAGATGCTATCTCATTGTGGCTTTAATCTTCATTTCCCTGATGATTAGTGATACTGAGCATTTTTCTTACACTTGCTGATCACTTGTATGTTTTTCCTTTTAGAAGTATTAATTTAGATCATTTGCCTGTTTTTAAAAATTGGATTATCATTCTATTGTTTAGTTTTTTGAGTTTCTCATACACTTTGGATATTAATTCTTTATCAGATGAATAGTGGCCAAATATTTTATCTCATTCTACATGCCATCTTTTCACTTTCCTGATTGTGTTTTTTGTTGTACAAAAGCTCTTTAGTATGGTGTAATCCCATTTGTGTATTTTTAGTTTTGTTTTCTGAACTTTAGAGTTTGTATGCAAAATATTATTGCCTGTACTGATGTTTTGACGTATTTTGCTCTGTTTTCTTCTAGCAGTTTCATAGTTTCAGGTCTTAGATTCATTTTGTGTTATCTTTTTGTGTAGGGTGAGGGACAAGTTTCATTGTTGTGCACATATATGTTAAATTTTCCTAGCACCAGGCATTGAAAATGTTGTCCTTTCATCAAGAAATATTTTTGATGCCTTTGTGGAGAATCAGTTGGCAGTGAATGTGTAGACTTATTTTCAGCATCTTTATTTTACCCCATTGACCTATGTATGTGTCAGTATTTCCAATAGCACAGCTCTTTCTTGGTCACTACAGCCTTACAGGAGATGGAACTGAGAGATCAGAGACTGTCATGACTCTTGCTTGTTTCCTTATAGTAAAGACTTCTTTGTATATTTGGGATCTGTTGTGCTTCTGTATAGTTTTTTATCACTATTTCTAGGTCCTTGAAGATGCCTTTGCTTATTTTGATGGTTATTGTAATGAATCTATAAATTGGGTGTAATTTTGACAATATTAATTCTTTGATTCTTGAACCTGAGAAATATTGTTTTTGGTTTCTTCTCTAATTTCTTTTATCATTGTTTTGCCATTGTGTTGATCTTTTCCATCCTTGGTTAAGTTTATTCCTAGATATTTTATTTTATTTTAGTATCTATTGTGACTAGGATTGCTTTTATGATTTTTTCTTCAGTAAGTTTGTTATTGGTATATAGAATAGTATTGTTATATATTAATTTGTTATGCATTTTTGCAGAATTTGCTTATTTTTTCTAACACCCTTTAATGGAGTCTTTAGATTTTGTCTATGTAGAATGATATCATCTGCAAATAAATAATTTTACATCCTCACTTTCTCTTTTGTGCATTTTACTTCTTTCTCTAGCCAAATTGTTCTTGCTAAGACTTCCAATAATAGTTGGAAGAAGAATGGTGAAAGTGTTCATCCTTTTCTAGTTTCAGATCTTAAAACACTTTTCAGCTTTTTTTCGTTCACTATGATACTGGTGATATTGGTTGTTGTTTTTTCATATGTAATCTTTATTACATTAAGGTATGATCCTTCTAAACTTAATTTGATCAAAGATTTTTTAGTCTCAAATTAAGTTCGAATCTTATTGAATATTTGTTCTACATCTACCGAGATAATCATATAATTTTGTCCCTCATTGTGTCCATGTGATGTATGAAATTTTTGATAAGCATATGTTAAGACATATATGTATACCTTGGATAAGTCCCACTTGATCTGGTAAATGATATTTTTGCTGAGTTTTGTATTTGATTTGCTAATATTTCGAGGAGACCTATTTTATGTATGATAACCAGGCATACTGAGCTCTAATTTTCTTTTCTTTGTTGTATACTTATCTGCTTTTGAATCAATGTGATGCTAGCCTCATAGAATGTATTTTCAAGGGCTCTCTTTCAATTTTTTTGGAATCTTTTGAAAATAACAGACCTTAGTTCTTTTTTAAAAGTTTGGTAAAATTTTTTTGTGAAACCATCTTGTATGAGAATTTTTCTTTCTTTGGGAGAATTTTTATTATTGATTGTCTCATTATTCATAATTGGTCTGTTCAAATTTTATTGTCTTCACATTTCAAGTTTGGTAGATTTTGTGTGTCCAGAGATTTATACTGTTCTTCTAAGTTTTTCAATTTTGTTTTCTTATAGTTATTTACATTAGACTCTAGTGTTCCTTTGAATTTGTGGTATCAGATGTAAGAATTCCTTTTTTATATTTGATTCTATATGTTTGGTCCTTTTTTGTGCTTGATTAGTCTACTTAAGTGTTTGTCAATTTTTTTTTAACTTTTCAGAAAACCAACCCTTCATTTCATTTGTTTTTCAGTTTTATTTTAGTATAGTTTCTATTTTTTTCTTGTCTTATCTTTGTTATTTATTTCCTTCTACAAATTTGGGTTTTGTTTGTTTTGCTTTTCTAGTTTGTTGAGATGTGTCAAATTGTTTATTTGAAATCCTTTCTATTTTTTTGATATAGGTGTTATTGCTATCAATTTTCCTCTTAGTTTTGCTTTTTACTATATCCAGTGAGTCTGGTATGCTGTTTTTATATGTCTATTTGTTTCAAGAAATTGATTAATTTCCCTGTTGATCTATTGTTCATTCAACAGAATGTCATTTAGTTTCCATGTATTTGTACATTTTTAAAAATTGTCTTTTGTTGTTAGTCTAACTTTATTACATTACAGTCAGAAAAGATACCTGATATTATTTTAATTTTTTGAATTTGTTGCAACTTGTTTGTGACCTAATATGCTCTATTCTAAATAGTAATCCATGGACTGATGAGACAAATGTGCACACTGCAGCTTGTGGATGAAATGTTCTCTTAACTTACCAAGTCTGAAATTTCTAATTCTGCAAATATTTCAATGAAATTAACATGGGTGAATTAAAATAGGTAGAAGCCATAATCTAGAGCTGACATATCTATTAATATTATATTATAATTATGGTATTATTCATTAAATACTGTAAATTTTTTTAGGTGTTCCACATCAGGGATGATGGGACACAATGGATTAAATATCTTTTAATTCCATTAGGTCTATAATACAGTTTAGTTATAGTGCTTCTTTGTTGAAATTTTTTGTGTGAATTATTGGTCTATTGTTGAATGTGGGGTGTTTAATCATCTCCACTGTAATTGCATTAGAAACTGTTTCTAAAATTAGATATAATAACATTAGCTTTACAGAAATAGGCTTTTTGGCAATAGGTGCATTTATGCTTATGATTATATCCTCTTGTTGAATTGATCCCTGTGTTAATCAGCTGTTTGTCACTGTGACCAAAATACCTAACAAGAACAACTAACAGGAGGAAACGTTTATTTTGAATCTATAGAATCAGATTTAGCCCATGTTCAGTTGACTCCATTGCTCTGAGTCAATGGTGAGGCAGAACATCATGGAGGGAGGAGTGATAGAGGAAAGTGATAGAGGAAAATGACATTGATTACATAGAATAAGGTAGAAGTTTTCCCAGGTACCACTAATCAAGTTCTGTTGTTGTTAAGGGCCTCTGACAATATCAATATTATTATAAGGGTTGTGGAACATCTGGAACATTCTGCAGAATTCAAAGAGGCAAGTACCACTGGTGGCAGAATCTTGCACTTCCAGAAATGGCAGTGTTGGCGCAGTATTATGGGGGACATGTATTCAGGACTCACTTGGAAGAATGCTGTTAATAGTCCAAGTCTCTGGTCACTAGAAGGAAGGACAGGGCATAGAACACATTGGATGTGTCCTAAGACCATGTAGGGTAAAATACCACTGGTAGTGGGGGATAGTTGGAGGCATATCTACAGGTCTTCCAGTGTTGCATGCCAATTATGGCTGGCAGCAACAGATATGGAGCATGGATAGTGAGCCCTCACACCCTGCAGTGACATGTGTCAGTGGTATCTGAGAGCTTTATAAGTAGTGGTGAAGAATATGGAGCATGTTAAGCTCACTCTCAGACCAGCACCAATGGCAGCTAACAGCAGCGAGTGTCAAGTATTGTCAGGTCTTAAGTGGTACACCTTGGTTTCTCATGTATAGGATCTGGCATATCCCGCTGTGCTGACCCATCTGCCACCTTTAGTATAGGGCACTGCATAGACTTTGTATGCTGGATCTAATTGGGTTTGCAAAGTTATGGACTTCTGTGTTAATGTGGAAGGATGTTTGAAAAGCTCCTGGGATGGAGTTACAGAGGGACTTCGGTCCTCTAAGCCAGCATGGATTCTAACCATGTGTCTGTTCTCAAAATGGCACTGTGGTGCAACAACCTGGGCTCAGAAATTTTGGGAAAATTAATGTTTCTTTTCTGAAGCAATTATTATGAAGATTTCAGACAAGTCCCTTAACCAGGCTTCAAGTCTGTGAAGATTGTGGAACTTTCCTGTAGCTAGTGTCTACGGCATTGTGGTCTTTTGGGTTCTTTCACTTATTTTTCCCCTGCAGTAGGGAGCACTCCACCGCAACTGGGAACCTGCTCTTGTGGTTGTCATTATACTTAGTTCCATTTTCTATATGTATCCCAGGGCTCTGTGTCTCACGAGTTTCTTGTACATCCCTTGCTGAATTCCATTGCTCATCCTCAGATATTCACCTTGAAATGTAGCTATTCATTTACTATTTTGATTCTTCTTTGTGGAGGAGGCAAGCGCCACGAACCTCTACTTGGCAGTAGGATTGGCATTCTGGAATCCAGAAACCTTAATAAGCATTTCAATGTGAAAGATCTAAATATATTAAATGTATTAAAATACATTCGAAGATAGAGCTTATCAGATGAATAAAAAATTAAAAAGAGCCATATATTTATTGTTTACAAAACTTACTTAAATATAAGGTCTACTGTAAAAGGTTAATAATTAGCCAAAATGAAACACAATATTACATATAACTATAATGTTATAATGTATTAATAAAAATTAATATATAAATAAACAAGTAAAGGCTTAGCCTACAAGATTAGAGTCACAATATATCGTATTGAGCAGTGTACTGCACGTCCTACATTTACTTTCTATGAGCATACATATTCACAATGCTGAAACTCATACTTATATAATGGGTTTTAACAGATAGTTAAATGCATGTCAGAGGTTGAAAGCTAGAATGAGAATACAAAAGACTTACAAATAAGCAAGCAGAAAATAATAA
The DNA here is from genome assembly GCA_028644305.1 of Xerus rutilus. Lineage (NCBI taxonomy): Eukaryota > Metazoa > Chordata > Mammalia > Rodentia > Sciuridae > Xerus > Xerus rutilus. The sequence goes on along the minus strand of CM053408.1, from coordinate 97,978,678 downwards.
AATGATTCATGTAGTCATGCACTGAGTTGGACACATCAGTATAACTCATGTTTAGCTAAATATAGATACAGATGTCACATATAAATCTATTTATAGGTATGCATATATAAGGTGTTTAGTACAAAATCATATTCCTTTGCTATGTTAGCTAAGAGGTCCTTGAATCAATAAAATCTAAGTAGCAAAAAGAGGCCCTCACATAGTTATAAGGGATAAAGGAGTTATAAAGAAGCTTCAGAATACCCAATAATAAATAAATAAATAAATAAATAAATAAAACACACCACAAGATCAAGAAATATTGGATTATAACCCAAAGAATAAAAAAAATCATTAATTTGCACTGATATAAAATGATTGAATAAACAAGTCCTAGAGAATAGACACCTCTTCCTTGCAGCAGAATTCCAAGTAACTTATATAAATATTCCACCTTCACCAAGGTGAAACCTAATTCCCCGCGTTGTAAGCATGGACTGATCATTGTAACTTCTTTCCCATGGGACATTAAGTAAAGGGGGAAAACCAGCACCTGGAGAACCCTACTTTATCCTGGTGATCAATGGATATATAACTTGTGGTGTTAGGTTGACAGCATATACCCTGGATAATATGTCATGAAAATATCACTTCACCTCTGTGATTTTCCACACCAATACCCACAGTTGCAGTCTATCTTATCTTGAGAAAAACACCAGAGAAATCCCAAATAAGGAACATCCTATGAAGTCTTTAAAATCCAGCACTCCTCAAAACTATCCCATGTTATTGAAACCAAGGAAAGTAAGAGAAATTGACACAACCAAGAGACATCTAAAGCGGGCCTAAGGATTGAGAGCTTTAGAGTGGTATGTATAGAATCCTGGAACAGAAAAATGGTACTAGGTAAACTAAGAAAATATGAATAAATAGGATCTTTAGTTAATAATAATGCATCAATATTTTTCACTATCACCAATGTGCCACAGTAGTGTAATAAGTTACTAATAGGGGAAGCTGGTTGAAAGAATCTATCAATGTTTTTCACTTTTCTGTAAATCTAAAACTATTTTTAAAATTTAATTAAAAATTACTTCATGGGCAAAGCATATGGCATTTAAGGTATAATGAAAAAGTAACAATTTACAATGTATTATTAGTTTCCCAATATATGACATTCAAAAAACAAATGGTTTACTAAAAACCTCTTATTTTATTTATTATAAAGTAAACCAAATAAAACAAGTTACTGTGTATAATTAATAAGTTAATCTCAAAAATCAAAAGAGCATATCCAAGAAGAAATATCATTTTAATATAAGACTGATGATGTAATCCGAAAAGTATAAATTTCTTTGGAACACCAAAAACGTATGTCTTACTTCATTGTATGGCTATAGCACAAGTTCAAGTTCAGTATAATTTACAAAAAATTATTCCTCACATTTCTAGAGGCTGCAAAGTCTAAGTTTAAGGGCTGGAACTTGGTGAAGGCCTCTTGCTGCATGGTCTTTGGCACAAGACAAAAGCAAGCCTACAATACCGGAAGCCTCTGAAAAGACCTGAATCCCATAAGGAAGGAGCCCTCAAGGTGCAATCACCTCATAAGGCCCCACCTGCGGATCCTATGACCTTGGCAACACTTGAATTTTGGAGGAGACAAAAACATTCAAATCATAGCAATATCTTTATTAAGGCACTGCTTCCAATGTAAGATTAAAATATCATTTAAAATATATTTCATTGCTCTTCAAAAGCAGTGCCAATATACAGTAAACAAAGTAAATATTTTAAATAACCATTATGAAATACCTTTCCGTCTTAAAATACTTGAGAAATACCTTAAGCTCTGAGAAACTCAGAAATTGTGAGCTTACTGATCTTTTTGATTTTAAAATCTGACCTATCATGAGTACTGTTTAGAAAAAAATATATATATTAAGCAATAAGATACAATTAAACAAGCAAAGAAAACTTACAATAAAGTTATCCTATTACATTTCTTGAACTCCATCCAGGTCCAAGGAAACACAAAGACACTAATTTTAAATCCTTCACATAATTAATATCTCTCCTAACTTATATACAGCCAACTTGGTCAATATTTTCTCATTTGAATTGATTTAAAGAATATATTTAAATGAGCTGTTTTTCCCTTCAGATAAATTTCAGTGTTTGTTGCATTGCTAATAGTTTCAAAAAATGTCCACCAAAAAGGTGAGATTAAGCTTTAAGCCTAATAAAAATAATAATAATTTTAGAGGCATCATAGCTCTGATGCATCCTTAAATTTCATAGTTTCAAAAATGCCAAAATGGTAGGTCATTGCAGATGCCTCTTCCTTAGGTAAGTATAAGCAGTCATATAAAATTTAAAGAAATGTATTTATTACCAGGACCAAACAGGAGAGATTGGTTGTTTGTATAGTTCAGTTTAGCTTTGTTTTAGCCTGAATTATTCTTGACAGAGGAGTTGAGAGTGCCATTTAGGATATAATCATATTTTAATCGTTGTTTATTATGCTGCTTAGTAACTTGTTTTTCACTCTTTCACTGAGATAGATAAATGAATGAATGAATAAATGGATGAATGAATTAGTAAGGCCTAAAGTTTAAGCCTGAAAATCTAATTATACTTTGAATTGGAAATTATTCCATTAGAACAGCAGCCATCACCTATAAATATTTTGGGGAACAGATTTCTAAAAAAGTAAATTATTTAGGGATTTCATACTTGATCTCAGTTGAAAGGCTGAGAAGTGATGTACTTAAGATTTTCAGTTGGTCATTTTACCATGTCCTAGTCTTAACATGTTTGTAAAATTTTCTTTAACCAGATTGTTCCATCTTTTGAACAAAGAGAAATTTAAAGAAAGTGAGAAACTGGTGGACCTCATAATGCATTGGCTAACAGATGTGCTTTGTTTTTGCACAAATATATGTTTGTATGTTTTAGATGCCAACATTTAAAAATTGGAATCCTTCACATGAAATATGGGTTTCCAGCTTCTTTGAAGAAGTAACACACTGGTCAGTAGCAGTGTTTCTCTAAAATAGAATCTTGGAACTCCTTGATCTAGTTCCTTGTGCAAGACCATTTCAGTCATTTGTAAAGCAACTCCTAGTGAGGAAGGGATTCTTTGAAATTTATAAACAATATTGATTTTCTGAACATGCTAAAGAAAAAGACTCTACAGCTTTCATATTTAGAACTAATGCTTTAGAGAAAAATGGCACTAGTCTAAATCTATTGTTCATGTTAAAAATCAAGTATATTTACATTGACAGCCTCATTTTATCTTTTCCTTCCATTCTTTAATCCCCATAGCTCCTTATTCCAGTATCTTAAAAAAAAAAAAGCTTTTGCAGCAAGTCAATAAAAAGTATTTATAAGGCTCAATTCACAGAATTGTTGAACTGCCCTTATTTTTTCTCCTGTCACACAGAAACATTATTTTAGCTTAATATTTAATGTTTTCTTATATTGACTCTGTTTTCTATTTGAACTATAGCTATAACATGGCTTTAATATGCACCATGATTCTAAGATTTTATTCTGGAATAATAGCTGTCCTATTCTTTGTTGTATGTGATTTTTTAAAAAGTCACAAACAGGAGTTAATGAAGTATTAAAAACAGACACAGATATAAAAAATAGTCTTCATTCACAAGTCTAAAGCACAGTCTTAAATATTTTGTCATAAGCGAAAATACTATTCTTAAATAAAACAAAATGTATTAATCCATATGTAAATTTTATATCACTCTTAATTGCATTTACATAAAATGAAATTTGAATATCAGTTCTTCAACATTTCTATTTGCCACATAAAAAGAAATTAATGTTTCCCTATGTTGATACCCTTGTCTTAATTTAACCAACTGTCAGTGAAATGTCAGAAAAATAAAACTCTTCACAAAAATTATGTATTCATATTAAATGAATTCAATGACTCATGTTCCAATTGGCATTGAAATTGTCATTTTTAATTTGTTTATAAATGCAGTATAGACATGTCTATGGTAGATGGACCCAAAGTTAGTATAAAATTGCTCCAAACTAATGCATAGTATATTTTATTTAGTTGCAGTAGTTTCACATAGGTAACATAATTAAATCATCTTATAACACATGTGTGTCCCAATCATCTCAAATTTTTAAATTCTAATTTGCTATGGAAAAATAATTAGAGAAAATTATATTTAAATACTCATTTCAAAAAGCAGGTAAGACTAGAGCTGTTTATATTCAAAGGCTGAAAGTTTAAAAAATCCAGTTTACATCACTTATTATTTCTTTCCCCAGTAGGTGTCCCCACTTAGGAACCCAGGGTGAGTCTACAAAACCAATGGAACTGAAGAAGTTAATTCCAGAAACAACTAAGCCAAACACAGCTCTGGCTGAGGCAGGAAGATTAAAAGTTCAAAGCTAGCCTCAGCAAAAGCAAGGTGCTGAGCAACTCAGTGAGACCCTCTCTCTAAATAAAATCGGGCTGGGGATGTGGCTCACTGGTTGAGTGTGCCTGATTTCAATCCCCAGTACAAAAAAAAAAAAAAAAAAAAGAAGAAGAAGAAGAAAGAAAGGAAAAGAAGAAAAGAAATATTATTATTTTGCTAAGGAATACATTAAAAATATGTTACTAACTACAATGTTGTTTACTAAAGTATGTTTAGAGGATTTTTATACTATAGAGACAAAGAAATCACTTGAGAAAATGCCTCAGTCACAATAGCAATAACAATAGCTTCTGGCCTATTTTATAGATTTCCATTATTTACAAATAATTTTTCTAACCATAATCTAATTATCATAATAACCAGGTAACATACATTTCTCTACCCATTTCAGATTTGGAAGCATATTAAAAGTGATTATGCTTTGTGCCTAATTTCTCACTAACAATAAATTAGAATAGCAACTTGTTTTATGATTTTTTATTTAAGGAGTTATTTACTGGCCACCTGCTACTTATCAAACAGTCTTTCTATGTTCTGGAGTTGGAAAAAATGAATGTATACATTATCATGCCCTCAGTGAGATCATGAATACCTAGGAGAGATTGGCTTTTTAACTGTAACGCAAACAGATACAGGATATGTGCTATACTAATTTGCAAAGTAATAAATAGTGTGCTGATAAACTGCCTATCTGGGAGCATAAGACAATCCTAATATGTCAATTTCTTTGATGTAAATATTTCCACTATGGCTGATTTTAAAATCCTAGCAGCTTAAAAATTGGCTTGGGACAAGCTTGGTGGTGTAACTCTGTAATCCCACAGCTCTGGAGGCTGAGCGAGGAGGATTGCCAAGTTCAAAACCAGCCTCAGTAATTTAGCGATATCTTACGCAACTTAGCCATACTCTGTCTCTAAATAAAATATTTAAAAAGACTAGGGATGTGGCTTAGTGGTTAAGCACCACTGGGTTCAGTCTTCAGTATCAAAATGCCACCACCACCACCACCAATAATAATAATTGGCTTGGAATTTTTGAGTATTTTATAGTCACTCCTTACGTGTGGGTTTACATTTATTCTAAGCTACTGTTCATGTGATGGAAACTGACTTCTGCCTGGGGTGCAGTTAAAAATGAATTCAGGATAATTTGAACTAAGCCCTAGGATGAGGAAAATTGTAGATCACAGAACATGAAGAACAATTTTCCTTATAATTATAATAAACTTCAGAATTATAAAGTTGTTTTTCAACTGTCCATGTGTATATATACATGTGGAAGAGAAGATAGAATAAGACTGAAGTGAGAAAGAATTAAATTACCCTGTAAAATGTGGTCAATAACTTGAAATATTTAATATTTATCAAATCAGACATAATATATATTTATGTTAAAGGTTTTATCTGTATTTCTAACTTTGCCAGTTTACAATATAAAGTTCATGAGAAACTTTAGCTACTGAATTAGGATGTTAGAATAGTATTTTGTAATCTTCTTCTATAGTGTTTGAATTGCCTGGTAAAGAAAACAAAGTGAGATTTTTCTTATAGTGTTTATTCTCTCTTTGCTCCTTTTCTCTTTCTTTTAATCTCCTATTATTAATAAGATTATTTGGAGCCGGGCGCGGTGGCTCAAGCCTGTAATCCCAGCACTAAGGGAGGCTGAGACAGGAGAATCACCAGTTCAAAGCCAGCCTCAGCAACAGCAAAGTGCTAAGCAATTCAGTGAGACCCTGTCTCTACATAAAAAACAAAATAGGGCTGGGGATGTGGCTCAGTGGTCAAGTACCCCTGAGTTCAATCCCCAGTACCCAAAAAAAGAAAAAAAGATTATTTGGAAAACTGTTATGTGTCAAGTGCTAACAGCTGTTGAGGAGTTTGGATGCATGTGAACAAATACTGTGAAAACTTCATGTCATAAGTTGTCTAGTGCTGACAAAAGGTAGTGGGTTTTGTATCTATCTTATTGTTAGCCCAAGAAGTGCTGTAAATCTCAAATCATTTGAGATTATGTACGCTCATTTTCATATTTTAAAACTGCCACTTTTAATTAATAAACCTTTTTAAATAGAAAAGTTTTGTTCGTATAATATTTACATGCATATAATTTACTCAAATATAATTCATGTGCCATAAAATTGAGCCATTTTTATTGTACAATTCAATAGAATCACCTCCATCAATTGTGGAATGTTTTCATCATTTAAGGAAAAACCTCAAACTTATTTGTAAGCAATCCAATTATTGTTCCCAGCCCACCCCACGGAAAATACTAATCTGCTTTCTTTTATTGGCCGATTCTGAATATTTCAGGTAAATGGAATCATACACTATATAGTGTTTTGTGAATGACTTCTATCACTTAGCATGATATTTTCGAGGATCATTTATATTCTAGTATGTACCAATCATTTTTTTAATGGATGAATACTATTCCATTGCATAGTTAAAATACTTGTTAGTTTATTAATCACTTGGTGGGCATTTAGTCTTTTGCCATTTTGGATATTACATATAGTGCTACTGCTATGAACATTTATATACAAGTTTTTTTTTTTTTTTTTGGTATCAGGGATTGAACTCAGGGGTACTCGACCATTGAGCCACATCCCAGCCATGTTTTGTGTTTTATTTAGAGACAGGATCTCACTGAGTTGCTTAGTCCCTCACCATTGCTGAGGCTAGCTTTGAACTTGTGATTCTCCAGTCTCAGCCTCCAAAAGTGCTGGCATGAGGAACCAAGCCCAGCTATATAGAAGTTTTTAGGAAGAAATAGGTGTTTTCATTTTTATTCTGGCCATAACTAATTGTAGAACTGCTTCATTATTGAATAACTGTTTGAGAATCAGACAGTGTTCCAATCTTTCTATACTATCTTTTTTTTTAAATATTTTTTTGTAGTTGTAGATGGACACAATGCCTTTATTTTTATTTATTTGTTTTTATGTGGTGCTGAGGATCGAACCCAGTGTCTCGCACGTGCTAGGCAAACGCACTACCACTGAGCCACAACCGCAGCCCCTCTGTACTATCTTACATTCCTATAGTGGTGTATGTGGGTTGTATTTTCTCCATCTGCTTGCCAATAGATTCCAGTAGGTATGAAGTATATCTTATTGTGGTTTTTATTTGGATTTCCTGAAATTTCCAACATCAGTTTATTAATACTTTGAATCACATTGAAGATACAATAGACATCATTCATTCCAAATTTTTTCCTAGTGATAATTGATGTTGAACTCTTATTTGTAGGTATGTTAGCTATTTGTATATATTTTTTGAGAAAGTTCTATTCACATTCTTTGCAAAATTTTTAATTGTCTTTTTATTATTGAAATTTAAGTTTCTTTGTATATTCCAAACACCAATTATTTATTAAATACAGGATTATAAATATACCATTTTGTTGTTGGTATTTTCATTTTCTTGATGACATCCTTGGCAGGAAACTTCACATGTTTCAAACCTGTGAAATCCAATTTCTCCATTTTTTTCTTTCATAGTTTGTGCTTTTAGGGCTGTATCTACAAAACTGTTGGCTGATCAAAGATAGCAAAGATCTACTAGTACATTGTCTTTTAAGAGTTTTATAGTATTACTGTTAAATTTAGGTTTTTATTGGTTTAGTTTTAATATTTCTTTCCTCATCCCCCTTGCCCCCCTCCTCTTCTTCTTTTCTTCTCCTCCTTTATTCCCCTTGGGTACTGAACCCAACACTTTGCACATCCTAAACATGCTCTCTACCACTGAGCTAGATCCTCTGCTCTCATTTATTCTTATATTTAGTATTAGAGAGCAACTCCAAGTTTTCTCTTTTGGGTGTGGATATTTAGTAATCCCAGCACCATTTGTTGAAATGACTATTTTTCCCTACTAATTGATCATATAATGTAAGGACTTTGGGATTTTTTGACTTTCAATTTTAACCCACTGATATTATGTAAGTTCCACTATGTGTAGAGTATCATTACTTTATAAGTTTTTAGATAGGAAGTGTGAGTGATTATACAAATCATATTTTTATACATTATGACAGACAATATAGCCTAATAATTATCACTTTATGAAGTGATCTTTTAAATTAGATAGGAAAAATATGAACAAACAAAAGTATATTTATACCAGTTTTCATAGTTTCTTGTGTAGTTACCTTTAATTGTGTTTCTTATTTTTTTATCTTGAAATTATCTAATGTATAGTGTTCCTTTTTTTCAGTCTTAGTAATGCTTGGAGGTCGTGCTTTTAGAGATGAATGCATTCAGATTGTGTTTCTCTGAGAATATCTCAATTTATCTTTCTAAAGAAGAGTTTTGAGAGATGGAATTTTTGTTTGAAAGTCTTTTTCTTTCATTATTTTGAATATGGCACTCTACTGTTTTTGGTCCATCTCAGGAATATAATGGACTTTTTCTTCTCCACAATGGACATACATACCACTTATCTAGTTTTTCCTGTTTTTGGTCGGTCTCCTGCTGGTCTCAATGGTGTTATTCAATTAGTAAATTGTGATGTTAAAATGTTGTCATTGATATTTTTGGACAAATATTTCCGAAGATATAACTATTTGCACAGACTCAGGCCTAAGATCAAATAAAGACATATTCTTGGAATAAAATTTTATAGGATGCAACCAGACATGTCAAGTGGTGACCATTTTGGGATGTTGAAGTTCTTGGGGATCTACCGTCTCATTGCACCACTCCAGTGGCTGCTAGGGTGTTTTCCTTTCCAGCTACCATTATCTCAGGGCTGTGCAACCCATCTCAGCCAAAGTTGGACACAACAAATAAAAGTGCTGTTGGTGTTTTAATAAGGAAAGTATCAATGGTTGCTATTTTATCATGACAAGGCTTGTTAGTATTACAGAAAGCAAGAGATGTTGTCAACTTTCACATCATTAGACTATTAAGGGAAATACTGACATATTAGTACTTGAATGCAACAAATAACATAGCTTGTCACAATTTTTTCACTTTTTGATATTTTTATTTTTGTCTTGCTCAATAAACTTTAAGTTTGAGGAGTGTCAAAAGAATCAATAATAGCAATAGCATTCATAAATTGATTGCTATTCTTTATGAGAGAAAGAGAGAGAGGGAGAGAATGAATGGATGCCAGTAACCTAGGCTTGGCTGTATATTTTTGAGATTGAATTTAAAACATAAAATAAATTACTGAAAGAAACTCTTACTTAGTATTTTTTTCATACTACCTCATTTATTCTTACTCTCCCTAATTAGTGGATATTTTCATGATCTGAGCCTTGACAAGATTTGTATCACTATCCTTGAATGCTTATGACGCAATTAACACAAAAATCCTTTCAAGCACAAACTAGGAGGCAATGTAGTGTCATCAAAAGTCTTTACCTATGCATCAGGTCACTTGGACTCTGATTCTGCTTTCTTCTGTCCCCAGGGTGTGTTTAGTGCATACATCATTTAATGTCTTGGCCTCGGTTTCCTTAGCTATTGTTGTGAAGATAATAGTGTTAATAAAAAGATGGTTTGAGTTTCTTTGAGTTATAAGTTTGTATAATTAAATATATATATATTTTCCCTAAAGTCCTCACTTTAACCTTTTAGAAGAAAAGATTTTTTCCTCAAATTCTCAAAATTATCTTCTTTCACACATAAATATAATGTTGCCTAAGCCTCCTGTTTTTATTCTATTTCATCTTTCAGAATATCATATTCCTTCTATTAATGTCTATGTGGTTGTGTTCTCTGTGACTAATGGGTATACATACCTCATGTGCTGTGTGATAGATTTTTTAACCAAAGAATCGGGATGTATCTTCAGCAAACTAGAAAGATGCTCAGTATGTCTTATTTTAATTATAATTAACTGAAAATCAATTGCTGACCTTTTCTTCTCTCAAAAGTAGCTTTGCCATGGGCTAGATAGAGGATACATTTTCTTAAGTTCCTCAATTACATCAAGTGAATATATCCCTTAGACTTCTGCAAACCCCAGAATATTTTACATAGTTTGTTTTTTGTTTCTTTTGATAATGTTGAGTTTGAAAGTGTAACTGTGAAATATGGTATTATTTCCAGGAAGATTATCTTTAAATGAGAATATTGTGTTCACAGGCTTTTTAGGTTCTGAGCATTTGTTTGCTTCTTCTTTACATTATTTATTTTATGAAAAGTTTTATTTTAGAAAAAAATAACTTCTTTATTTTCCTTAGCCTCACTCACTTTGGTAACTTCTCCCCTTCTCTTCTTCCCTCCTCCTCCTTCTCTTCTTCCTTTTTCTTCTTCTTTCTTCAAAGGTTGAAGATTAACAGATTCAATAATTTTAATTAAAAAAAACCTCAGAAACTGATGGCTGCATTTAACTATATTTTAATATATATGCAGTGATTAGCAGTGAGGAGAGAGTAGGACCAGACAATGTAAAATCAGATACATCTTTAATATTCTTTCCTAAGACCATAAATGTGGAGACTAATAATAGTAATGGCTAACTATTCTATAAACATTAAGTGCTATCATATACCATTTTAAGCACTTTAAATATTTTAATATAGAAAAAAGCCTATGATTTTTTAAATCTTAACCATGATGCAATGATGTAAAGACTGCTGTTATACTTATTCTACAAATAGAGGCACACCAGGGTTAAGTGATTTGCCTCAGGCCACAGAGCAGACTGTAGAGTTGGTGTTCTTACACACAATGAAGTCCATAAATTATAACACTAGAAGAAATTAGTCAAAGAGACCAAAAGCAACTGTTACCTTTCCCTGGCTTGCATTGTTATGTATCTTCCTTGCTGTGCTGGGTTTTCAGGAAAATTAATTCTCCATCTGAGGTTAGAGTATAAAATCAGGCTGATCTCTGTGCTCTGGCAGCAGCACCAGGTTCTTCCTTTCTTACTTTGTTTATGTTTTGAAACAAATACATTAAGTGAAAGAACTGGCTGACTGCACATCTCCATCAATTTTAAACCTTTTCTGTTTGCCAATTCTACACTCATTTGTATATCATTTGAAGTCCTGTAACCTTACAGTGTTAAAGTACATTCCATGAATCTTGATATGACTATAAATTAAGTTGAAAATAATAGTAAAAAATCCTCTTGCCTGTTTTCCGTATACTAGTTCCATAGTGTCCCATTTCTTTCTCTAGATGTAGTCCTGACTGACCACTTAGGGAAACATATACTTGCTATTGGCTGAGAAAAAGAAAAGTATAAAAATGCCTCAGGCCAATACTAGAATTGATTTGATAAGACAGGGAAGGATAATTGCCAGGGCATGATGATATTTTTTCCTCCGTGGGGAAAATCAAGGTATCAAGTGCAGATGACTGATCCTCAGGAAGCCATTATCTGTCAAAGTAAATGATGGAATTCAGACTATTGTTTAGCTTTACCATAGAATTAAATTTGTAAATTTCTATGTTAATATTTTTGTTATTTATCATATATACCTTTTGAAATAAAATAATTTCATAACTACATTTAAGTATAATAAATCAAACAGAACTAAACCATAATAATCTCTTTTTCTTAGAACTAGTGCACATATCAATACATACCTACACTCATATCCATACCCATACTCACATGTGTGTGTTTAATTCTTTTTAATTTTTTTCTAGTTAGAACCTTGAGATCTTCTCAAAACCTTTTATTCTTCCTCATTTTGAATCCCCAAAGATAGAGATTTGGATACTATACTGTGAATATTGTAACTCTCCAATATAACATGGAACATATTAATCATTAATTAGACATATATGTTGTGTGTACTTTTGATGTCAGTTGTGTACTGGGATTTCATGATAAAAAAATCGGTTAATTTCACATTCTCATGAATCTTGCATGAAATAAAACAAAACTTAATCACATAAGATTACAAATTAATGTAAAAATTCACTTGTAATTAAATGTGCTAAGGAAGACAAAAGCATGGTACTATTAGGTCTACAACATGTAAGATTTAATCCAGTAAGAAGGCATCTATGCAATCCATGGACAGTGGTGTGTAGAAGGTGATGGAGGGCATGAGCAGGTCTCATTGGTGGAAGAAGATCATTGGATCTTGAGTATGAATTAAAGTGCAGGAGGAGGATAAAAGTTCAGCATGTTACCATGGCCCTGTCAGTCAAAGTTCCAACTTCAGAAGATGAAACATAAGCAGAGACTTGATTGAAAACAGAGAAAAGCCTTGCCCAGAGAATTTCAGGTGGAAGAGATGGCAGATGGCCTCTCAAACAACGGGGCGAAAAGTGTGCTTAGTTGGCCTGAGGAAGGGACAGGTGGGTGGGAGAGGGCAGTAAGAATTGTGACAAAGACTCTGTTTGGCCAAAATCTAGTGTGCCACCTCTGAACTCTCTTTCTGATTAGCTTCAACATTGGCCTACAAAGACTTAGACAGACACATAAGTTAAAACAGCTGCATTTGCTAGGATCTCCCAAATCCTGGCCCCATTAAAGTGGCTGCCTGAGAAAAGTCAGGTCAAAAGAATTTACTTTAATACTTCAGTAAGCACCAGTTCAGCAAACTCCAATGAGCTGCATATGGACCAGCTCTTCTTCCTGATTTTTTGTAATATTTTACTTCCCTAACTATGCTTAAGCCCCACCATTTCCCCTGTTTCCTGATTCTTCATTTAAAGACCCAGTCATCTCTGCAAATGTCAGAATGGAATTCACCCCTTTTCTCTACTGTCGGTAGTTAACAGATAAAATCTGTTTCCATTGTTTTACTAATCTCTGCCTGCATTTGTCTTTGAGTGCAGTAAGACATAAAGTCAGAGATATTAGATAGAATCCTGGACACAGTGAAGCTTGTATTCTGTGGTACTTTGAACTTTGCATAGAGTTAAACCAAGTCGTTTAGAAGTTTCTAGCTGATAATAGGAATGATAAGATTCATATTTGCAAAGAAAATAGCTTACTTTATGTGATGGTCAATATAAATTGTCAACATGATTGAATTAAGATATTCCTAGAATTAAGAGGCTTCTCAGTGTGTCCATGAGAGTGTTTCCAGAAATGACTGGCATGTAGCATAGCAATCTGAGTCAGAGAGACCCACACTGAATGTGGCCGCATAGTCCAAAGGCAGAAGAAGGAGGAGAAGCCACAGCATGTAAGCTCGAGTCTTCTTGAGCAGATGTGTCTATTGCTGCTGCCATTTGTCTGAGAACATAGGACTCCAGTTCTTTTACTCTTCCTATGTGAACTCTGCCAGCAATTCGCCAGGGGCTTACAGGCCTTTAGTCTCAGAATGTGGCTGCATCATTGTTTCTCCTTTTCTGAGCCTCCTGCTTCTTGGACTAAGTACTGCTGTTCTTCCTGCTCTCCAGCCTACAGATGGCCAATGTGGACTATACAGCTTCTAATCATTTAAATCATCCTAATAAACCCCTTTTATAATCACACATATACATATTGTTAGTTCTGTTTCTTTAGAGAACCTTGAGTAATAACTCTATGTGGAGGAACACCTGCCAATTGTCAGGGAAGAAGAACTTTGGGGGGGATTAAATTAGTCTCAACAGGAGATTACAGTGTGAAGATACAAGTTAATAGTGATGGAGAACATATTAAATGATATATTTTGGATATATTTGATGATAATGCTACCTGGATTTGCTTGTATATTGTGGGGACTGGGTTTTAACTATATGAATTGTTTACTTACATATGCACAAACACATCATTTTATACTCAGCTCGCCTATTCATGTCAAATTTATAAATGATGATGTCTCCCGAGAACAATTATGTTATGAAAGAAAAGACATTGTTATCTAATTATCAAAGAAGATATGGTACATTTTACACTTTATTTTTTTCCAGATACCTTAAAAATGGAAACTCTGATGAAGATAGACAATAACAGTGAGGTAATTAGAAGATGTAAATAAAAGGACATTATTGTTGGTGGTATTCTCTACAGAAGATGTCATATTATGTTTCACCAGAATTTTTTGCCTTTTTATGGGCATTAAGAGAAATAAAAATGTTATTTAAAGAAATGGTTTGTATTTTTAGAAAGTATCTTTACATTATTAAAAAAAACTTAAATACCAAGATGTAACAACTGAAAATTAACTTTCTAGTATGGTTGTCACATATGTTGAAAGTAGGACAAATAAATAGGATCCAAAACTTTTTAAAGATAGACAGTTCATGTTAAAGAACTATGCACTCTTTATTGGCAGTGTCATCCTAAATTTATTAAGTACCATACATTTATGACCCTTTTCCAAGCACTATGAATAATTATACACTTCCATCCATTCACTGTCCACTCTTCCAACATCATCTAATGGCTGCAGAGATCCGCTTAATGTGTTTCTCATCTTCGCAGTGGTGTGGACATGTAGCTAAAACAGAAGTTGCTAATGGTTTGAAATAGCATGTTTTTCTTATATTTGAGTAATTGAAAACTGTTATTTTTATATTGCAAAATACAGGAAAAACATCAAAAATGTGCTTCAAATGCTTAATGGAAAAATCTGTGAATTTGTACTAAGCAAGAAGTTTCTTTGGGAAAGTGTGTGACTTTTTGCTTTCTGAAAATGCAGTAATGTTTCAGGATTTCATATACTTGACAACATATGACCCTGAATGATAATACTGCTTCTATTATTTGTATGTCCTGTAATTTAGCATGACATGTAAATTCTCTTAGCCTTTGTTTTCTCAACTGTGGAATAGGATAAATAATATTAATTGCATGGAATTCTTACTGAAATTTAATAAAATAATGTAATTGAGTGCTTCCCAAATTTCACTGAAAGGTTGTAACTCAGTATGGAAATATAGAAATATTATTTCTTCATTAATTTATTTGTCTTAGGGCAGTTACAGTTTAGTACTTTTCACAAGAAAATCAATAATAAATAAAATGATCTAACATCTGCATTACTGCAGTTATATGCTTTTCAGTATTGGTTCACTTTGAATGATTCAAGTTTGGCTTACATTAAAATGGTACTACAGTCTAAAATTTTTGCATGGACATATTGATAGCATGATACTTGATTAGAAAGTCCTGGCTACAGTCAGCAAGGAAGTAGAGGTGGATAGGTGGTAGGTGGCCTGTTAGGTAGTACCTGAGAACACAGCAATTCATATATTTGAGATTGATTTTTGTTGGGTCACTAAGGGGTTCCTCCCCCACCATGAGGGTTCTGTTCCTAAAATAGTACCCACTGTACACATTGCTTGCCATATTCTTTTGCATCAGTCTGAAATCTATTTTCTTTTCATATATGATCTCAATGACTATTAAAATGTTATTTTGTTAAACCTAACTTGAAACACGCATCCAGTAGGAAAATACAATAATAGAAATAAAGTTTAAAAAAAACAGCCCTCCATCTACATTTCAGGAGAGATACAAAACTCCATGAAATGATATCATGCAAAGGACAAAAAAATAAAAATTAGTTTTTGAATTTATTCTTCTATTGAGCTTTAGGCACTTTGCATGCTGCTAGCTATACAATTGTGTACAGATATAAAATGCAATTTTCCCACCAATGTTAAAAAAAGTTTTGGAAGCACATTTTAGGCATCACATTGTTATTTCTCTTTATAAATTTATTCTTCTACATATTTCATCAAAGTGCTATCCAGAAAAAAAAATAATAGCATTTGCAGGGCTTTCTAGTGCCCTAAGCCACATTTACTGATATTCATAAGATGGATGTTCCTCATCTCAAAACTTCTTGTAAGAATTATAAATACATAGATGAATTTTACTTTCCTCAAATTTATGAACAGGCTTTCACCTATCTCTGAATCGGACTGAGAGTGAGGCATTGTCTGTGTATGAATAATCTCAAGTGGAGGGAGATACATACAACTAAAGATTTTATTTTTCTTCACTGCTCTGTGAGGTTCTGAGTTAAATTTCCCTTCCCTGAAGTTTTTAATTTCCTGATTATTTCTATCATGAAATACTCATGAGATTAAAATGTTCATATTTTGTCTTGTTTTATTCTCCTTCTTTTCACTTGACTTGAGTCTCAGCAACTTAGGACTTCCTTGTCCCTCACTTTGCAGTTAGTCTGCTTCCTTTAATTTCCTCACCTGGGATTTGGTTGCTTCAGAATTGATGTGACAGGGGCATCGGGTGAGGGAACGTGAGGAAACTCTCCAGCATAATAAATTACTGTTGAAATCTTTTCTGTTAATTGTTTCTGCTTCTTTTGGCTTGCACTGAATTGATTCCTCTGCTTTTTATACAATAGCTGGTCACAGTCTAACATTCTCATTAGGCACATGTGAATTCCTTAGAAGGTTCTATAAGGAACTTCTCCATGGATAGTTCTCTAGATTTTTCTTGCTTCTTTACTTTATTCAACCACCTCCAATGATATACTCTCTCTATGCTCTATCTTTTCCTTGGAGGAGACTTGCTTGCCTTTCCTGATATAGTGAGAGTGTGCAAACTATGTATCACTCCACCCAGATCCAACAACTAGATGGTTGGTGTGTCCAATTGCAGCCATTAATCAGTTTAGCAATAACCACTGAAAGCACTCCACTCTTGGGGTGAATTGCTTTTGGCAAAATGGGAACTGTTTTATCCTAGAGGCTATGAGCTGTTTATACCTGTACCTCCCTATGCCCAGAAGGAGAAGATTGCTGCCATGACTAATAGGTATAAAGTACAGTGCTTTGTCTTGTGGTTAAAGAGATATCATTGTCCCATTTGTACATCATAGTTTTGCCTGGATCAGATTGAAGTGAGGACTCCTTATTTTTTGTTGATTTTTTTGTTTTTTTGTTTTTTTCTTCTTTTTTGCATCACCTTGTACATGTTAGGCAAGTGCCACACCCTTGAAGTGAGTTTTTCATTGAGACCATTTTCTTGCTTAGTTTAAGTCCAGTATATTATACTGTTTCTTTCACACTTCCTGAGAGTATGCCCATAATATATTAATTTAATGATAATCTTTGTTTCAGGTTCTGCTCTAGGGAACTTAACCCGAGATAATAAGCAATATGGTTATAGCCTGTTTTTCTTTTTGTTTTTTTTTTTTTTATGTTCCAGGGATTGAACATAAAGGTATTCGACCAGTGAGACACATCCATAGCCCTATTTTGTGTTTTATTTAGAGACAGGGTCTCATGGAGTTCCTTAGTGCCTCACTTTGCTGAGGCTGGCTTGGAACTCACCATTCTTCAGTGTCAGACTTCAAAAGTACTGGGATTACAGGCATGGGCTACCACACTCAGCTGCCTGACTATTGGTTTTTTTTTTTTTTCATTGAAATTATGAGCTTTTATTTATTATTCCACTTTAGATGTATGTATCTAAGACTAGAAATAATGTAGACACTGAATAAAAATAACTAGTAAATTATTATTTAAATTCTACCAATTGCAAACCTTTCTTAGATTGTTTTTAAGCTTTCTTTTATTTATTATCTACAGGAAGATGGAGAGCAAGGGGATGAAACAACTATCTAAATCTGTCAATAGGCTACTAAGACCCTATATTGAGTAAACTGTAAACAAATTGAAGACGAGGACTATGTAAACCTATGTTTGTTTATCTAACACCCAGGACACTGTCTAAATATAGTACGCATTCAAAAACATTTGTTAAATCAAATAATAATGAGCTTTCTTTGGTTTTATTAGTTGGTCCATCTTTGTCATGTCAGGCTGCTTAAATAGAATACCTTATATGGAGTTCTTAAACAACAGAAAATTATTCCTCACAATTTTGGAGGCTCTGAATTATAAGATCAAGATGCATGCAGATCTGGTATCTAGAGAGAACCCACTTTCTGGTTCATAGACAGCTTTCTCCTTATGTCCTCATATGTCTGAAAGCAAAGAGAAAGAAACAGCTCTCATACTTTTAAAGGCACTAATCACACTCAGAAGGGCTCAACTCTCATGACCTAATTACCCCCTAAGGACTTTTCATCCTAAGGCTATCATATAAGTAATATGTGTAGTAATCACTTAGGGTTTATAATTTCAATGTGTCAGTTGTTTGTGAGATACAAGCAATCAATCCATAGCATGGTCCAAGAACTAATGTCCAATCGTTTCCCAGGATCTGTGATTTTCACTCCTTAACTTCTCATATTAAGATGAAAATAAACCTGAGGAAATAAATATATTGGCAAAAGAGTTCTTAATATAAATCCAATCAGGCTGCATATTTCAGGTATTTCAATGGCTCCTTCAAACAGCATCTCATTTAACTTATGGAACAAATTCTTTGGGAATTCTGCCTCAGGAGTCAGCAATCATTTTCTCTAAATGGCCATATGGCAATATTTTAGGCTTTGTGGGCCATACAGTTTTTACTTGAACTATACAAGTCTGGTATAGCATGAAAGCAGTCATAGACATGACATAAATAAATGAGCATAGCTGTGTTCCAATAAAATCTTATTTTCAAAACCAGAAATGTAAATTTATTTTATTTCTAACATGTCACAAAATATTATTTTATTTTTATTGCTTTTTCCAAATAGTTTAGAAGGTAAAAA
Organism: Xerus rutilus; assembly: GCA_028644305.1. NCBI lineage: Eukaryota > Metazoa > Chordata > Mammalia > Rodentia > Sciuridae > Xerus > Xerus rutilus. Next base: position 97,959,755 of record CM053408.1, on the reverse strand, counting down.
TTATTCTTATATCATTGGCCTTATAGAAAAATATTTTCTAGCCTTCTAATTAAAAATACATCTTCCTTTTAAATTCTTCTAAGGCATTGTTTTATTTCTTTCTTTATAGCGTGTGTGTGTGTGTGTATGACTATATATGTATTTCTGTAATAATTTTAAAAGCATTTCTCACACTATGGGTACTCTGTGTGTACTATGTTCAGTACAACAATGTGTCTTCATTCAGGCTCTTGTCCAGTGCTCAAAGCCTAGTAGATAGTTAATACAAATTTATTGAGGCTTTTATGAATCCTTATTTATGAAACTCTTATAAAAATAATCTAGTGTCACATTCCTTACCTGGGAATACACACAAATTGAAAGAACATAGACTTCTGGATGAGAAGATGTCAAAAGAGCACCATCTCATATACTGAAATTAGTACCTTCCTGTTTACTGGCCCATCAGGCTTAATCATTCATATTCTTGGCTCTTCTGGCACTGTGCCATAGGTTATCATAGGGGTATTACATTGGGTTACTGTGCTAAATTTCTTCTGTGTTGCTCACAGCAACTCTCTAACCACCACCATTGTTAGGTACATTCTATTTATGAAAATTTAAGGATTATAGAGGTTTATAACTTGCCTAATATTACAGTTACTTAGTTGTAGAGATACGGTTCAGCCCCACCTTGAGCATGGCTATAATTCTGGGGAACAAAACCACTTAGTACATTTCCTTCTTTCTCCTTCTCCATTAGCTGATTATCTTCCTTTGAGAAAAACTAATCAACACTTTCCAAAGTTTTCCTGTGGTAAATCATGAGAAAAACACATGTACATTCTAAGCAATTCCATTTAAGTTAGAGAATTTCTGGTTACAATAATTTCCCATTAATTTCACCTTCCCACAAAGATAGATATACATACACTTGTATTACATAAGAATAAAGTGAGATTCAAGCCACTTAGAAAGACTTGTCACAGAATAATAAAATAAAAAGGGCTGAGGATGTGACTCAGTGGTGGTTAGTACCCCTGGGTTCAAGTCCCAGTAACAAAGGGAGGAGGGAGAGAGAAAGAAAGAATAAAAAGTAGTGTAGAAAATCCAATCATCTTTGCTAAGCAAAGGCAGTAGTAGTTAATGTTTTAGTCAAGAGGTTTCAATTTACGTATCTGTGGAACTTTTGAATGCATCCCATTTGTAATCTGCAGTCAGATAAAGAAATGTACCAAGATAGAAAGTCGTTTGAGACAAAAAATAATTTGGGGATTTTTAAGAGTGTGAATTTGATTGTTAAGATGTTCCAAGGGGATATCAAGTTGAATGCTATTAGCACTTATGAAACTACTTAATTGCATTTCCTGATCCTTAAAGATCTCTCCTAAACTTGAGATGATGAGATATTGCCTTTCTTTATCATACAAGATATTTTTGTTTGTTTGTTTTATGGTAACAGATGAGGCAATTCAGGATTTTAGCATATAATTTGCATGTGCATAATTGCATGTGTGCTGGTATGTATTTGTCCCAGCTTGAACTGAAACTGATGTGATATTTCCTTATAGATTTAGATAACTCAGGGGAACATCTGGTAGACTGTTGCTTAGGATGCAGATGTCAGATGTATGTGTGAATGGGGAGGTGGGTAAGGTGGCCGTGTGGTGAGGATAAGTGTTTAGTTAGGCAAAATAGTATTCATGAGGTATTTGCTGGAAAGAATAAGAATCAATCCAAAAAAGAAGTAACCCTAATGGGAAAAACACATTGTCCAGATATAATGGTTACATAATCAGAGAGAAAATCATTTCTGAATAAAACATGGTGTCTAGCTCTCACTTTCATTCTGTTTCCATGGATGCTGCACCTGTATCTGTTTCAATAAATACACATTAAATGAATGAATGAGGGTAAGTTAAAATGGAAACATGGTTTACAAAACAAAAATTGTGTAACACTAGACAATGCATTATAATATTTTCACTTCTGTCTGGAATGCAGAATGACTCTTTTCCACATAGTACACCACCTGCTCAAATGTAGACAATAACTCAATAGAAACACAATATTATAATTTTCACTTTATTTATGAAACACCTGTGGAATACAAAAGGTGTGTGATTTGCTCAAACTCAAGCAGCCAGTTAGGAATAGATGCAGATTTCAATCTGAGGTTAAGTGTAACCTCAAATGGGAAACAACCACTCAATGTACTGACTGGAAATCTATTTTGTCAGTATTGTGGATATGCCTAGTTACAATTAGATATGGCATTAGACTAGGTAACAACTGTCCTACAGTAGAGGGAGGTGTTTCAGATTGTCTTACTACCTCTTGAGAAGGTACTGTTCTTGTCCCCTGTATTAAGAATCCAGTTTTTTGTTGTTTTTGTTTTTCCTGCTTTTAATCATAGTCTGAAGATATTTTTTTTCTTCACATTTGGAGAAATGATTTGTAGCTGGTGTAGCCTAATACCATGTATTCAGGATTACATGTAAGACCATGCTGAGGACACCCAGAAATAATGAATAAAAATTCAGAACTGGTATTATTCTGTATTAGTTATGCTATAGTTCTTGAAGGATCTTGAATATCCTTCAAATGTCCATGTGTTGAAGACCTAGTCCCCATGGGTGGTGCTGTTGGGAAGTGATGAACCTTTTAGGATGTGGGGCCTAGTGAGAGGAAGTTGTTTTTAAAATGATTGTGGGTTTACAGCCCCCTTCTCACTCTCTTTGCTCCCTGGGTCATGAGGAAACTGGTTTTGCTCTGCCATGTTTTCCTGCCATGATGTGCTGCCTCACCACAGGCCCAAAAGCAAATAGAGGCAATCTATTATGAACTGAAAGCTCCAAAACTGTCAGCCAAAATAAAGTTAATTCTATCAGGTATCTTTTTATAATGATAGAGAGCTCAGTGACATGCTTCTTTAGGAGAAAAAAGCCTTTATTTCCCAATCACACATTATTTGAACCAAATATTTGTTTGATAATATTCTAAATGAACTGATCCTGACTGCATTATACAGCTCAAAAGGATTTGAATTATTCTTTGTTAGATGATTTTTGTGGATCTCATAAGTAATTATTATTGATGCACATCATGCTCTTGGTTTGTATATAGCTACCAAGCAGATGTGGCTTTTCCCTGTTTCTTAGTTTCCTATCCCACTAGTTTTGACCCAAATATCTTTCTCATTGCCTTCCTTTCTCTCATCCAGCCTCTCAGATTAGACATAGGCAAGTTCATGTATTAATTGGAAAGGAGAACTATCAAGGTAAGAAAGATTTTAAGTATCTTTAAACATACTCTCATGTTTTGGCAAAAAGAGAAACTTCTTTTTTCTTCACCTTTGCTGTCCTGATTTCCCTATGGAAAGATACATTGGGAGAGAATTTTTGTTTTGATATTTTTGAGTTAGAAACCACCATCTCCACCTCTACTTCGTTGTGTGTACTGCCACTTATAAATGACCTACCCATGAGCTAGGAAAATTTAGGTTTGACTTTACAAATGTGTGAATGGAAATAATCCAAGGATAGAGGAGCTTTTTGAGAGTGAAACTAGGGCATTTCTAAAAATCCAAAGAAGGGTTTAACAGCTAAACTTCTAGAAGTCAGGGATGGAACCAAGAATGCAAATCTTTCCCTGTTTCTATCTTTATTCTCAAAGGAGGTTGGTTTATGATTTCTCTACATGTCATGAAATATAGTTGCTGACAGCTCCTGAATATTTCATCTTACAATTTCAGTGGCAATAAAGAGAAGTTGTGACTCGTTTTGGAATCCAAAACTCCCTGGGAAAAATTTTATTGGACAGGTTGGCCCAGATGCTTACCCAAAGACAAATCAACTTTGATAAATTGGCAGTATAATTTTGTGCTAAGTGGGAGCTCCAATGATAGCTTTGTGAACTTAGTAGGGCAGACTGGACATTACCATAGAAAGATAATGTCTATTCAAAAGAAAAAACGTGTCTGTGCCAGTGTGTACTCTATGCTAGTGCTTGATGATAGAGCACACTATTTGGTATAAATGATCTGAAAAAATTTTAAGGTCACTTGTTCTATTGCCTGAGAGGGTGCTGAAGTGAAGAAACCTGAAGTAGATAGCTCTCAAATTGTCAAGCCAGCATTTCAAAGTATGCTTTTTCTTACAGATTGGTTTTGAAAAATTTTTGGTTGACTATGGCTGAGATCTTAACATCCATTGACCACATGATAGTGGTGGTTCTTAAGGCTGACATCTTACTGTACTCACTAGACTCCTTTTCTTGGGGAAATTTCACTCCCCCAAAATCTAGAAATTTGACCAAATTTTCTATTTTTACAAATTTCATTTACCCTACCAGGAAAATGATAGGAAAAGCCTGTTTCTAAAGACTCTTCTGTTAGGCATTCTTCTTAATAAGTGTTTGTAATACCAAAAGCCTACTCCTGATAATATTTTAAAAAGCAGATTTTCATATAACACTTTACTGTATGTATAATTCTTTATAGGATTAGACAATTAGGTTTTATGGAGAGCTTATAATTCATTTAAATATTATAATAAATTATAAGAACAAAGATTGAATTTAATAACTATATGAGAAAAGTGATAATGTCAAGTTTTTTGTTGTAGATATATTTCCAAATTAGTAAGTCAATTTATGGCTTTATAGAAGTAGACTACATTATTAAAACTACAAATACTATTTTTGTCCCCAACTTTACTTTTTTGTCATGCTAATAAATTTACATTCAGCTCATTTTAAAAGTTTTATTTGCCAAACATCCAGTATTAAAGTTGTCATTTGGAATCAAGCACATGTTTGTTCTTGGGACTTCAATTGTGTATTGCCTTCAAATCTTGAATGCTATTTAGAATATTTTTCCCTAAAATGTATAGTTGCACCAAATTGTTTTTAACATTTTATATTCCGTTAGCATCATTTGTTCATTTAAGAGATAACTCTGGCATTTTTTTATGAGCAATAGTTTTTTTGTTTGCTTTTGGAGTGAAAGAAGCAAATGGAAACTTATAATTTTGTCCCACCATGTTACTGATATGTGCAAAATATCTGCCAAGCAATTTTTGGCCTGAAAATTAACTGATCATTGCAGAAAGTATCTTTTTCTTGAATTATATGCTTATTACTATATGTATCTATGCAAACTCCTTTTGCATAAGACTTAACAAAATGTCACCTTTGCAAATGTAATTTTGTACACAAATTGTATAATTTGATACATAAGAGTGAGTCCATATAAAAATCTTTGTGAAAGCTATTGTTAAAATTAAGTGTTTAAAATGATTTAGAACAAAATCTAGATAACAGATCTCTGTCAAAACCCAGTTTGAAACTTGATTCTTAGTATAGGTTAAGAATTCCTAATATGAAATTTCAAAATCTGAAGTGCTAAACATCTGAAAGGTTTTGAGTATCAACATGAAGCCACAAGTGGAAAATTCTACACATCACTTCTTGTGATGGGTTGCAGTTAAAATGTAGGTGCACTAAAAATGTATAAAATTACCTTGGATTTGTGTATACGGTATATAGGAAACAAAATAAATTTTGAATTTTGATTTGATAATCATTCACAAAATTTTCCACTATGTATATGCAAATATTCTAAAATCATAAAAACATCTAAATCCAAAACCTGTCTGGTCTCAAGTATTTTGGACAAAGGATACACAATCTACATGAGAATAAAAACCAAGAATGACAGTTTCGGTTTCTTGCTTGTTCTGAAAGTTATGGTATTAAATATCTTGGAATAAATGAATTATAAATCTGCTATACTGGGGAAAATAATGGAAAAATATTTCTTATTTCCCTTTTGTGAAATTCAAGCAAAACAACTATATAGAATTATCCAACCAATTTATCACCAGAAACATTGGGTGAGTCTAAACTCTCCAAGTGAGATTCCATCATTAATTTCAAGAATGAGCTTGAAAAATAGAGCCATACATAGGAAAAATTGCATGTATGTTTAAAATAATCATTATTTAACAAGTTTCACACTTTAAATCAAAGAACAGAATGTCAATAATTTCTCATTACTAATACCTTTGTTCAAACTGCTGTATCAAAATACCTTAAGATGGACAAATGATAAAAAAAACAGAATTTTTTTTTTCATTGTTCTGGAGGCTAGACAATCCCAAATCAAGGCACTGGAGAAGGTCTTGGTGAAAATTTGCTTCTTCACAAATACCATCTTTTCACTGTGTCCTCACTTGGGGAAGTTGTGAGGAGAGTCTTTGTGGGCCTTTTCTATCAGGACACTAATCCCTTTTATGCGGGCTCTACCCTCAGGACCTAATTACCTCTTAAAGGCCCTATTTCCTAATACCTTCACCTTGGGGATGAGATTTCAATATAGAAATTCTGTAGTGGCACAAACATTCGGAGTGCAGTAGTTGCGAAAAGAAAATATAAATTTCTCTATAGATGAGAAAACCATACTATATAGAGAGATATATTCATGAATATATGTATTTATATAATGTAAAGTAATTCAGAGAAAGCCTTCAGAGACAGTGTGTCTGGGTATGACTTCAGTCTTTTCACACTTACTGTCCGAATTTGACAAGGACAGGAATAAAACTAATATCTACCTTATAGGTTGTAGAGAACATTATAAATTGTTGAATCTCTATAATCCTAAGTAGAATAAAGAATCTCTAAATTATACTAACCACTATATATATATATTTTAAAATATCAAACATGTATTTTTTATCTTTTCTATTTTTGAAGAAGATCCCTAGTAGAAATTAAGAATCATGAATTCAAAGCCAGCCTCAGCAACGGCGAGGCGCTAAGCAACTCAGTGAGACCCTGTCTCTACATAAAACACAAAATAGGGCTGGGGATGTGGCTTAGTGGTAGAGTGCCCATGAGTTCACTCCTTGTACCAAAAAAAAAAAAAAACATCTTTTTTGATCAAAGACTTGTGTTTCCTATTCTTCCATTACTTTCCACTTATTGTAGTAGAACTACAGGAAAAGAAGACGACACATGAAAGTTCATGATGCTTCAACTTCACTGACATTTAGGAAGGAATTGCATATATAGCAGAAGCTCCTGGCTTTGTATTTCAACCATAAGCATTTCAAACTCTTTGGCAAGGAGGAGGGCTTTTTCTTAATTAAGAGATGCCTTACCCTAGTTGTCAATGACTCACTGATGAGCTTTTAACTGATGATCATGACGCCGGAGCCTACTACAACACCGAATAAAAAGGATTCTGTATCTTCATCTCTGCTTAACAATGTCCTCCAGCAGGAAGACAATATATTAGAAGAAATTAGAAGTTTTCTAAACTTTGCCTCCTCCAGCACATGTCCTCTCCCCTGCCTCTAACTGACTATTCTACTTTACCCAATCCACCTATGTATACATATCCTATCATTATTACATAGTTATGAAATAACATGTACACATATCACATAAAAATAAACCTTTGTTTTTTGTGTCATCAATTATATTAGTTTTCTATAATTATGATTTTCTGTATGACCATTTTGGCATATATCTTTGTGTATCTAATAGCCATTCAATAGTGTATATCTTATTTTGGAGGCTTCTGCATCTGTGGATTATCAAAACATACTCTCTACCATTCAGGACCTATTAGTTATTTGCATATCAGCTAACACAAATAAATGTTGCAAATCCATGGAATAAATTAATGATACAGAACTTTAATGAAGACATTTATTATTTATTTGCAGGAAAATTAATGGAACTGAAGCAAAGTAGGTCAGATTCAGAAAGACAAATATGATGTTTTTCTCATATGTGGAATCTGGAAAATAAAGACAACATGGAAGTGAAATGGGGACTATTTCAAAAGGAACCATTCAGAACATTATGCACAACTAGCAAGGGCATCAGGAGGAGGGTGGAAAGAGAAAAGAGCATAATATGGAGAATGGTACAATCAAAGTACATTATATGCACATAGAAAAATGTCACAAAGAAGCTCACTATTTTGAAAAATTAATAGATGCTAAGAATAACAAAAAGAACACATAAATGAATTGACCATATTTGAAAAGGTTTATTTCTGAATTTTCAGTTTTACTTCATAAATCTATGTAATTTTTAAGACTACCTTTCCTTGTACCTATAACATATTGTTTTTACAACTGTAGTTTCATAATATGTTTTTAAAATGTGTAATCCTTCAATTTTGCTTTTATTTTTCAAAATTGGTTTTTTATTTTAGGTCATTTGACTTTCATATGTTTTGGGATTCCCTTGTCAGTTTAATTTTATTTCTAAATATTTTATTCTTTCCTCATACTATTGTTAATGGAATTGGATGCTTAATTTTGTTTTTGGATTATTTATTTCATTTCTAAATTACAGAAACAATTGATTTTGTATTTAGATATTGAGATTCTATATGTAGATTTTATTTGTATATTTTGTACATAGATTTTGTATCTAGATATTTATATGTATATGTTAACTTACTGAGACTGCAGAAGCTAATAACTTGTGGCTATGAACTTGTGGCTCATAACAACAGAAATTAAAGGCTGGGTGTTTAGCTCATTAATAGAGCATATGCTTAGCATGAGCTCAGCCATAAGTTCAATCCTGAGAACCACAAAAAAGAGAGAGAAAGAGAGAGAGCACAATTAATTAATTCTCTGAGAGTTGTGGATGCCAGTCATTGTGTTCTGTCAGGACAGAACAATACAGATTTATGGGGAGATGTCATTTTCTTACCTCTGTTGGAGGCTAAAATTCCTTGAAATGCCTTGGTTTGCTACAGTTATTGCTGCAATGGCTGACTCCATATGCATATCTTTCTCTTCCATATGCCTCTCCCCTTTTGTGTGATCTCACTCTGCCTGTTTCTCTAACATGGTTGCATGCTATTGCACTTAGTACCTATTCAGATGCACATAGGTAAATATTTCCTCTTGAAGTGCTTAACTTAATCATATCACTTCTCATATAAGATCATCTTCACTCCTTTGTCATTTAGGTTAACATTTATATGTTCCAAAGATGAGAATGTGAATTTATTTTGAGGGCAAAATTCAGCCCACTAAAATATTATATCTTCAATCTATCTAAAATGTTTGTTAGTTTGTCTAGTTTTTATTTTTCATTTTTGTAGATGCCATGCAATTTTTACATTCTAGATTTTACAATCTGTAAATGAAAACTATTTCACTTCTTCCATTCAAATCTGATAACTTTAATTTTATGTGTATATGAATTATGTGTTTATACACATATAAAACACATTATACTTTTTAAATAATATGTAATTTTAATTATTTCATTGACTTTGACCTCTAGACAATATTGAAGAGATCTGGTAACAGATGACATTTAAGTCCCACAAACTCAGACTAGAAGAGCCACTGTACTACCACTTTCTTTGGTCACAAAGATTTCTACTTTTGCCATTTGATGATGACATTTTGTTTTTCTCTTTGAGTCAAATAAGTTTCCTCCAACAGGAAAATGCCTGGTTTCCCCATCATGTCCCTCTCTAGCAGTGTTAAAGCAATGACCAAGCTCAGTGAGAGATAAGGAATCTCTGAGAGAGAATAGTATACATGCTTGCTGTTATCGTCTGAAGTCCAAAATATTTTCATGGATAAACACTTACCCATTTATTATATGTCTTTTGTCCATTTATAAGAGCTTCAAAATTGTTGTCTTTGATAAATGTATTCAGTTTTCTAGTTACTTTACTGGCACAGTAGTTGCCAAACTTTCTAGATCATACTGAAAGTACTCAATTTTCAATATTTTATATTTGAATCTCACTTTTGAGCAGGTAAAGAGGAGGAGACGAGTGTGATTTAAAAATCTATACCTGCAAAACAAATATCTTCTCACTTTTCCTTGTGGTACTTTTCCTCAGAAGTGGCATTGTGTAGTTAAAAATTCATGAACCAACAGTTAAATGTTCTGACTCAGTAGCTGCTTAACTTATGATAGTTTACTTATATTCTCTGATCTCAATTTCCTTAACCACAGTGCAGGTGAAGAATAAAGTTATTTATACAACTTTGTTAAAAGCATGCAAAAGTGCACAGTTGCAAACAAAACACACACAGAGAAACAAATATATAATCATTTATTCATTATACCTAAAGTAAAATCATTACCTCTATATTAGCACATTTTTTTTCTGTCATCAAAGATGTGAAACACCCAAAGAAACTTAAATATAGAACATAATGTATAATATGATTATGTAATAAATAATACAATTATATAAAAGTATAATTACTATATATAATGATGATACACCAACATAAATTAATGTTAATTAATGTAATAACATATAAGATCTACATTATGCACCTATTTTAATGCATCTGTGTAAATTTTACTGAAATATCCACAGAAAACTTGGGACTTAATGGGTTAAAAATGCTCTCTACTCCTAATTTTCTTTTCTATTCTTTTTTGGCAAAGAAAAGATAAACATATATGTACTTCAAAATTTTGATTTTTTTACATTATAGTTCAAATATATTTTATTTGAAACACTAAGGACCAAAATCTCAGATTTCAGAGCTTCTCAAGTTTTGGAATATTTTTATAGACTTTACTGTTTGAGCATCCCTAATCCAAAAACCTGAAATCAGAAATGCTCCCAAATACGAAATTGTTTGAGCATCTGCACTGAAAAAATGCTTTGAATCTGGGACCATTTTGGAGTTTGGATTTTCAGATTAAGGATTCACAATGCATATTAAACTGCTCTTTGTTCCTTTAAAGTGAGGGTGTGTTAAGTTGAATACAGTAGTGATTAGGGATGGGTAGAAATATCCCTTCCTCCCTCTCTGGCACATAGTGTAATTATACTTCCGCAACCAACTTGTGGTTATTTGCTGCGTGACTTGCTTTGTAAAGGAAATGAGAAAGGTGGAAAATATGATACTTGAAGGCTACAGTTTTAAAAGCTAGGCATGATTTGCCACTTGCCATTTCCTCTTCTTGGGATCTGGAAGTTAAATTCCATCTGGAATAGATTCTTCTGCCAACCTACATTGCAAATGAGTATCAAGCAAGAAATAAGCTTTTATTTTTCTAAACCCTATGATTTTTGTCCTAGCTATTTAATGCACCATACTTTGGCATGGTTTGACTAATACAGGTCTTAAAAAGATAAGATTATTGTTTTGTGCCCTTCAATATAAGTAGTGCCCCAGAATATGTTTTAAGGATTCAGATACCTTGATTAAATTTTTAACTAAAATCTTAAAGTATACAAAAGTATTATAAAAATTTTTGAAGCCTCAGTTAAAGAGCTTACATTATTTACACATGAGTTTTACAGTTACAAAATAATGGTAAACATAAATTGGTAGCTTAAAATATCCAAACTAAAAGCCATTAAACTAGAATAAGCACTTGAAAATGAATATAGACTCAGATAAATGCATATATTAAGTTGAATATTTCTGAAGGTACTTTCTGTAACTGGGAAATTCAGAAGCACAGAAATAAATGCAAGTAATTTGAGTGCTCTGCACTGGCATTTAAATACAAGAGAAAAAAATGTTAATAGGATAAGTACCAGAAAGGATTAAGTGACGCTGAACACCAAAGAGGATTAGTTATTATCCTGCCTTTACAGGCACCCAAGTTTCATGTGGCCAAGTAGATAGGAAACAGAAAGCCAATGCTATAAAATGGGATTTTTTTTCTTTTTGGAATAAGCTTATATTAAAATCAGTTTTATTATGGCACATAACTAAATAAGTAACATAATACTTAAACTTTCCTCTGGATAATCTAAAATGTAATATACTTTTAAATGTATTTCAGAAATTTTTTACAAAATTTACCTTCTACATATTGCCTCTGAGATAATGCTCAAATTTGCAATTAATAAATATTCTATTTTTGAAACCCATTATTCATATCTTTACAGAGAGAACTTACCCAGTATTGAAGTCAGAGATACCTGAAGAGAGTCAAGATTCGTGTTTCATTTACTATATATATTCTATTTCATTTACTACATATATTTTGTTGCATTTTAAATATGAAATAAAAAGTATGCATTTGTATATGCATGTATACACACACATTCAAATATAAGCAATTAGCATTTAATATGTGAAAATGGGTGAAACTCACTTCTTAGTTATTTACAAGTTTTGTCAATTGCTGCACGTGCAATAATTGACTTTTCATTCTTGATGACGTAGCTGGAATGTTTCAGTTTCATTATTTCAATGAAGAAATCATTTAAAGTTAATATGAGAAATGAATGGAAACCCTGATTGTTATATGAGAGCTGTCAAGTGGCATCTTATATATATCAAAAAGCCCCAGCATTAAAAATGTGGCTTGGAAGAAAATATTGAAGACGATACAGGAGGACTATTAAGAAGTACTATATCACTGACACTCTTGATAGCACAGTGAACAATGTTACTTGCTGTGATTTAGTGACAATTTTGAATGAAAAACAGATTTTAAAAAATCACCTTAGCAAACAAAGAAGACCTAGGAAAGAAATAGCCAGGTGCTCATATTTCTTTTTGGTATATAAATAAAAATGATATAGGATTTTAAAAACTAAGCACTTCAAAAAACCTCTTTTAGTTCAGGTAAAATAAAAAAAAATCATAAATAAATGATTTTATGTCAGTATTTTTCTTTGCTACTTTTACATAAAATAGGGTACAACTTATAGTCAATGACACCTGTATTCCATAAAGTATGTTACTTATTGTGGTTTCCGAAATTTTAACATGAGAGCTTCTATTACTAGTTCTGTTGGGAATGTTTTTCTAGCTGTTAAATTATTCAGACCATTTTCCATGTAATTTCAAACATTACTTCATTTTTATCCACATTAGCTTGTTTACTAAAGGGGAAAAAGATTTGAGACATGAAATGATTTGGAAATCAAGACTAGCTTTTACATATAATGAGGTAGTTAAAATTATTTACCTAGTTCAGGCCTTTAGAATAGCAATACATTTCATTTATCAACATCTAACCCCTCTGTATAAATAACCAAAGAGTTAGGAATTTTTTCATTCTTCCATTCATTAAATAATTATTAATTTAGTTCCTGTTAAGTGCCAGAGCTGTTTTAAGAAAAAGATGGCTATATTGCTATGAATAATGAATACATGCATATGTATAAATATATATAAAATTAATATATAAAAATCTCCTGTTTATTCTGCTTCTCTGGAGATCCTAACTAATACAAAGATAATGTATAGAGTTAAGAAAGGAAAGATGGTGTTACTATACCTGAAATGAAAACGTACCTTCATTTATCTAGGACATTCTAAGATTGTGTTGTGCCCGTGTAATTATTAAAACCATCTCTTCTTACTATCCAAAGTTTCCCAGTTGGTTCAAAAATTATGATGATAATAAAATATTTTCAGAATGATTTTTCAATTAAATTTTACTCACAGCAATGTCTTGATGACAGGATGTTTCATTGTGTTTTAAATAAGTAGAGTTCTATTTGTTTAGAAGGATTTGTTGTCAGAAATACATTATTTCTAATATTAAATCTTATGAACCCTCTGTTTACATTTTTATAAGACACTTCCTGGTACACAGAAGGCTTTCAATAAATATTGAATAAAGAAATAAATTATCTTGGAATTATTCAAACGCAATTCAATTAAAAAATTCTTAGAGCTTGAATGAGAACCAATGATATAGTACCACTTCAATTTTAAGTGGTTTTGTGAAAATCTAAAACCTGTAAGTTCCATAAATGTAATGTACTTTTGACATAAAAATATATACATAAAGGGAGATTTTGTGGGTGAGAGGTGTGTAAGAATGTATATTATAAGTCCAATTTATCTATTCACCTGTTGATCTTGGATATCTTGGTTGTCTCAGTTTTTGGTGATTATAAGCAACAATGCTCTAAAATGCATGCACAGATGTTTGCATGGAAGTTTATTTTTCAAATCATATGGGTGAGATCTAGGAGCAATAGTCCAAGTTCAAGGTCCCCTGTCCAAGTTAAGGCAAATTCTTAGCTATGACCCCCTATAATAATCAGAAAACAAGTAACATACATCCAAAATATACTGAAAATAGTAAATATTCTCATTCTGAAAGGGAGTATAGGGAAATAGAAGAAATGGTACCAAAGCAAGAGAGAAACCTAGCAGGGCAAAATTTAAGTCCTGTAGTTAACAGTCAGCATCCAGGGTGTGTGGTAAGATGTGGACTCCAAAAGGCTGGGGAAGACCACCTCTATGGAACTGTTGGTTTTAACCTATGTGGCCTTTCTTCTGGACGGGCTCTGCTTGATGCCTATCTTCTGCAGACTATTCATATTGTCTTGGCATCTCTTGGATTCTTCATGCTTACAAAACCAGCAGCATTTGATGGATGCTAAGGTCTCCTGTCAGCTCAACCAATATCAGAACCCCCTTGGACTATCACTACAGCAGCTTCTGAGTACCTTGGTGGTTGAGCACTCTAAAAACTCATGGGGAAACAACTTCCTCAGTAGTCCTATGTAAGCACTGTGCCTAAAGCTCTCTTTGCAAAGTCTTTCAAATGTGCCATCAATTTTACACCTTTGAGTCTGTGATGAGCAGGGCCTTGTTGATTCCAGAGATGACCTTAAGGCATCTATTATGTTCCTCCTGCAAAACAACTGGTTTCTCTTCAGTTACCTAATCTTTTTAGCAATCACACCTTCCTATTGACCCTTATTTTACATGCACTTTTCTTGCTAAACTATACGTTTTTAAATCTTTCTATGCTGTTTTTTGCTCATTATTATCACAGTAAAATTGATTGGCTAAAGCAGCCACCAGTGCTTGAATGCTTGAGCGTTGGAATTTTCCTCTGCTGTATTACTTAGTCTATCATCTTTATTTTCAGCTACACACAAAGTCTTAGGGCATGGATAAAGTTATTTGCCAGAATGTGATATGAATAACCTTTACTCCAATTCCAAACATGTCCTGTCTTCATCTGAAACCTCATGAGCAAGGTCTACACTGCTCATATTCCTATCTAATTCTGGTCTTCCAAGCTTCCACTAGAATCAACCATCAAGTTCTGCTTACAACATTCTAAGGCTTCTCTAGTCTGCAAATACAAACCTTTCCAAACACCTCCCACAAACCTATTCCAAAAGCTTCTGAACCACTTGGTCAGTTAGTCACAGTATGGAATCCACATCTTAGAACCAGTTTTCTCTGATAACCTGCTTTTGATCACTGTGATATTATCTGAAAAACACAACTTAAAAGATGAAAGATTTGTGGGCTCACAATTTCAAAGGTTTCAGTCCTGGTCTGGGCTCCACTAGATCCTAGGTAAGGCAGAACATCATAGCAAAAGGTGTGTCAGAGGAACTGGGAGAGATAAAGATAACCATGAGAAGATAAAATCCCCAAAAGCATGTCTCCAGTGACATATATCCTAGAACCACACCATACATGCCTAAGGTGTTAACACCTTCCAAGAATCAATCCAGCTATCAATGATTTAATTCACTGATGAGATCAGAACCCTCATGATTCAATTACTTTCTAAAAGCTCCAGTTACAAACATTACTGCATTGGGATCCAAGTCTTCAAAACATGAGACACTTGGTGCTATTCTAGATCAAAACCATGACAATTTCTGTTACGATTACATTCACATATGTGTTGACTTGTGGGAGAGAGCAGGCCTGGGTGTTCCCACAGTACATAATGTGCAACAGTATCAGGTTTTTCAATCATGTGGCTTGACAATAATTCTGTGTTTTTGTAACAATTCCGCATTCCTGTAAAGCTGCAAGATTAGTAAAGTAGTAACACTCTGTAAGACTTTAGCGCACCCTATAGTGCTTCCTGGTTAGAGGGCATCCTAGCATATATATATATATCGGAGTCAGCTGAATAAAGGAGAGTCCTGTCTTGTCCTTTGGTGTGTGTGTGTGATTCTTATCCGCAGCTCCCTCGTCGATCCTAGTTTCACTTTGTGCTGGTGCAGGCACGGGCATCTGGAGGTCCCACTGAGATCAGAAGAAGGGGATATCACTGATGAAAGCCCCGGAGAGGCTAGCCGGTACGTTTGTGTTGGGGTGAATTGTGTGAAGTGCTGAACATGGGTACACAACATAGCAAAGAAATACTAGAGAACCAGACAAAGGGTTTGTTGAAAAGGCAAGGTACAGGGTTGAAAAATAGCACTATATCTGATTTTTAAAAAACTATAGAACAGACTAGTCCTTGGTTCTACATTCTGGTGAGCTTAATGTTCCATATTGGGAACAAGTCTGAGCGGACTTGCAAAATAAGTTGTGCACAGACGGACCAGATGCTGTCCCCATTGCAACCTTCTCTGTATGGAGATTAATTAAGGATTTTTTGTAAAGTAAAAAGGTGTTGATCCAAGAACAAATGAGTGAACTAGCCAAGACGTTTGAGATGGCACAGGAAACTGTGTCCACTCAATCTCTCAAGGGGTCAGAAAAGGATTTAGACTCTGGAGATGAGGAGGAAGAAGACGAAGAAATGCTAGAACGAGAGATTGAGAATTTGTCTGAAAACCTTAAAAAATATGACCTCAAAGAGCAGTTACAGGAGGAGTTGTTTACAGAGTCGGTAGAGCAATCACCTCCCTATAATCCATTTAAGGGCAGGCGTCATACACCTTCACAGATAACACCTATAGCACCCTCTGTTGACTGGCCTGAGAAAAGAGGAGGTGTATTCTTCCCAGTGATTGAGACTCAAAATCAACAGGGACAGGTAATCAGGCAGCACCAACCATTGGATTTTAAGGATGTGAAATCATTGAAAGATGTGGTAGTGCAATATGGGCCCCATGCTCCTTTTACCTTGGCTATTTTTGAGTCTTTCTCATCTTTGAATTTAACTCCCTCTGACTGGTCACAGTTGACTAGAGCTGTCCTGTCTGGGGGGGATTATCTCATCTGGAAAGGAGAATATCATGAGCAATGTAAAATAACAGCTGCCAGAAATGCTCAGGCTGGTTTCCCACAACGAAATCTAGACATGCTTGCTGGACTAGGGCAATATAACAGTGTGCAAGCTCAAAGAGTATATGATCCAGGGGTATATGCTCAAATAGTCACAGCCACTACTAAAGCATGGAGTGCCCTGCCTAATTTAGCAGCTGGAGAAAGTCTATCAAAGGTCATACAAGGGCCCTCAGAACCTTTTGCTGACTTTGCAGATAGGTTAATACAATTGGCAGGAAGATTATTTGGAAATGTTACTGATGCCATGCCAGTAATCAAGCAGCTTGCATATGAGAATACAAATAAACACTGTCAGCAAGCCCTCTGTGCTCATAGAGACAAAAGTCTTAATGACTATATCAGACTATGCAGAGGTATTGACAATACTCACATTCTTGGGCAAGTTATAGCTTCCGCTATCCGTGGACCTAAAAATGATAGGGCAGGAGCACATCCTAAGGCATGTTTTGGATGTGGCCAAACAGGACATGTTAAAAGGCATTGTCCTGTACAAGCTTCTAATACCACCACTCCAAAAACCCCCAGAATCTGCCCTAAGTGTCAGAGAGGTTACCATTGGGCAAAGGAGTGTCGTTTCAAAACAGACCATTTTGGCAACTCACTGCAGGGAAACGGACAGCTGGGCCAGCCTTAGGCCCCACAAACACAGAGAGTGTACGGGGCAATGACCAATCCCATACAATTCCTGCCTCAGCACAACCCGTTCGTGTTGAGGACCTTATCAGAACAGGACAATAGGACGCAGGACTGGACCTCTGCTCCATCGCCAGAGCGATATTAACTCCATAAATGGGTGTACAGGCCCTACCTAATAGAATACATGGCCCTGTACCCCTGAATATGATTGGGTTAATAATACCCCAAGCCAGTGCCACTTTACAGGGAGTTCACATCACTCCAGGAATCATTGACTCATCCCATGAGGGGGAAATAAAACTGCTGACAGCAGCCACTGAGGGAATTTTGACTATTCCCGCAGGAGAAAGAATTGCACAATTAGTGATCATCCCAGTTAGTCAAGGTAACTGGGCATCTGTTCTAAGAGAAAATGGCATAGGATCATCTGGGAGACCAAAAATATATTGGACAGCAACTTTGTCTCAAAGGCCTAAATTGGAGTTATGGATCCAAGATAAAAATTTGAAGGGCTTTTAGATGCAGGGGCAGATGTATCTGTCATATCACAACATTGCTGGCTAACATCTTGGCTGACACATCAGGTGTGTATCATATTACAAGGCTTGGGCTATAATTCTGCTCCTCGACAGAGAGCCAAGGTCCTTCCCTGGAGAGATCATGAAGGACATCAAGGGCTTTTTCAGTCATATGTTCTGCTAGGATTGCCAGTTAATCTATGGGGAAGAGATGTTTTAAATATGATGGAATCTGTTCTAACAACTCAACCTGTCTCTCAGATGCTACAAAGGCAAGGGTATATCCCTGGGTTAGGATTAGGGAAGGATCAACAAGGCATCCCTAAACCATTAACTATTGAAGGCCAAATAACTAGACTTCCTGGGGATCAAATGGGTCTTGGAAATTTTTGGTAAGGGCTACTTTTAATACAGCCTCTAAGATAGAACCCATACCTATCACATGGAAGACTGACAATCCTGTATGGGTGGAACAGTGGCCCTTATCTAAAGAGAAACTAGAGGCTGCAAATAAATTGGTGAAAGAACAATTAAAAGCAGGACATCTTGTCCCTTCTATTTCTCCCTGGAATACTCCAATCTTTGTAATCAAAAAGAAATCGGGAAAATGGAGATTGCTACAGGACCTGAGAGCTGTTAACAAGGTTATGCAAATCATGGGACTGGTGCAATTAAGTTTGCCAGTTCCATCTACCATTCCTAAAGATTGGCATTTGATAGTGATTGATCTCAAAGATTGTTTTTTCCACATACCCCTGCATGAAAAGGACTGTGAAAAATTCGCGTTCAGTATTCCTTCTACTAACTTACAACAACCCTTGTGGAGATATCAATGGACTGTCTTGCCCCAAGGCAGGGCTAACAGTCCTACCCTTTGTCAAATATACGTATCTGCAGCACTACAACCCATGAGAGACAAGTATGAGCAGTTGTATATCATTCATTATATGGATGATATTTTAATAGCTGCACCTGTAGAAAGCCAATTATTGGCAGCATTTGGTGATCTGACTATGTGCCTGCAGAGTGCTGAATTACTTATTGCTCCTGATAAGGTTCAAAAGGTACCACCATATCAATATTTAGGACACAGATTAGCTTCTCATGGAATTAAGCCACAAAAATACAACTTAGAATGGATAAATTGCAAAATCTAAATGATTTCCAAAAACTTTTAGGGAACATTAACTGTTACGATCATCCCTGCACATTACTACAGGTCAACTACAACCTTTGTTCAATATCCTCAGAGGTGATTCTGATCCTGATTCCCCAAGGCATTTAACAAAAGAGGACCGTGAATGCATCACAAAGGTGGAGGAAGCCTTGGAGGAAGCACATCTATCTTATATTAATTATTCTGCACCACTGAAATTGATCGTATTCCTGTCTCAATATTCTCCAACAGGAGTGTTTTGGCAGACAGGGCCTATCTTGTGGGTGCATCAAAAAACCTCTCCTGTTTCCAGTGTTGTGCCCTACCCTACTGCTGTTTGCCAATTATTGTTTAAAGGATTAAAGATGTCTCTGCAGACCTTTGGTAAAGAGCCAGATGTTATTATACAACCTTATACTACAGCTCAAATACAACAGTTAGCTAATAATAACAATGATTGGGCCATTTTTGTTTGCACGTATAATAACCAACTAGACAATCATTATCCCTCTTGTAAACTACTTCAGTTCTTTAAGGAGCACCCTGTTGTTTTTCCAAAAATTGTTAAGTCCACCCCAATCCCTGGGGCTCAGACTGTCTTCACTGATGGCGCTTCCAATGGGACTATATCAGTCATTTCTGCAGAAAAAATAATAACACAGACCTTTACTCCAGGCTCTGCACAACAACTTGAACTCAGAGCTCTATTGCTTGCTTTGCAGATGTATCAACAAGTACCTGTAAACATATATACTGATAGCATCTATGTTTCCAGAGTGATTCCTCCTTTGGAAACTGCTGCCACTTTTTCTATGGGTTCTTCCATACAAGATCTTCTTGTTCTTACTCAGGACTTGCTTTGGCACCATAGAGAACCCTTGTTCATTTCCCATATTTGAGCACATTCTAATCTCCCTGGACTTCTTTCCAGGGGAAATGAGACTGCGGATGCTTACACTCGTATCCTCGTTCTCTCTTCCCTAGACAAGGCCATTAAATTTCATGAAAAATATCATTGCAATACTCAATCCCTTGGACACCATACTGGTATCACAAAAGAGCAAGCTGTCAGGATAACAACTACCTGTCCACAATGTGCTCCATTTATCCATGTGCCTCATCATGGAGTGAATCCACAAGGTTTGCTCCCCAATGATCTTTGGAAGATGGATGTTACGCATATAGTGAACTCTGGGAAGTTGCAGTATGTGCATGTGTCAGTGGACACTTTTTCTGATCTTATCTATGCCTCAGCTCATTCAGGTGAAAAGGTCAAAGATGTGAAGGATCACTGTTTACAAGCCTTTACTTTCATGGGAGTGCCCAAAGTTCTTAAGACTGACAATGGTCTGGCTTATACCGCCGCAGGCTTTCAAAAATTTTGTGAGGAGTACGAGATTACACATAAATATGGCATTCCATATAATTCCCAAGGCCAAGCAATCATTGAACGTACTCATCTAACTATTAAAACCTATCTTTCCAAAACAAAGGAGGGGGAATTCCCTTCCCCGCATGGTAGACTTGCTCATGTTCTCTACATCTTAAATTTTTTCAATGTTGATTCCAGTCGACGCTCAGCAGCCCTGCGGCATTGGAATCCTTGCCACTCTGATCTGGGCCTTGCCCGTTGGAAGGATTTACAAACTGGAGCATGGCATGGCCCGGATCCCATTTTGACATGCACTAGAGGCTCAGTTTGCATATTTCCCAAGAAGGCTGAGTCCCTTATATGGGTACCAGAAAGATGTGTTAAACTTGTTAATGCTCACAATAACTCCACTCAGGAGACTACTCCTGAGAATACTTCTTCCTTTTTGCCACAGGGTGAAGTGCTGGCAGTAGGCTGTAGTAATTGGGCTGGTAAGTATACTTCTCATCCGGATCACAGCCATTATTGGTCTAGCCCTCAGTGACCTTCTGAAGTCATTGAAACAGTCTCACAACTCATCATAATCCTGTTTCTCTTTTGGCCTTTTCCTTGTTATGCTCACATGGGACAGTTTATTGGGGAATTGTGAAATGGCCTCCTGTGTTAATGCCCGTAGGTTTTGATACGGAAATATGGCCTCAAATATATGCATCCAATGTCAGCACAGGCCTTGCCTCAATCCCCTTTATAGACAGAGAACAAGTTAATTTTACATTGTCCATTAATACTTCCCAGACATTCTGCTTTACAATATTAGATGGTAATTATGCTGATTCTACACCATGTGTTTTGCTTGGTAATGCTACCTTGCTCAATTTTCCAATAATCATACTAATGCTTCTGTTTTGGGTTTTGAGGATGTTTTATATCCTATTTTACTAAATTCAACGCCTCCAAAACATCTCCTTAGACCCTTAGGAACATGCTAGCCAGGGAGGCATCAATATGATTTCCATCTTCCTCTTCCCTGGTTAAGTTGTATCTCCACTCAAGCTTGGAAAGTCAAACCTCGTGGGCATTGGTATGGTCATAGGCCTGTATTTAGAAATGATACTCACCAATCCTCCCCTTATCTTTTTGATGATCCAAAAATGTACAAGAGACTTCAGGTATGGGAGAGTCATATGATGTGTGGACCTTCTGCGTGTTTAGATATGAGACCTATCCTCTTTAAGTGAGGAGCTGTCTTTAACGGAAGTGCCTTTTGGAATGTCTCAGGCTCCTTTGAAGGTTCTGTGTATGTAACTTTTATAAAACGCGCTGCATTTAGATCTGTGGTGTGTGTTACCTCTCCCTTCTTTTGGGTCGTTACTAATGGGTCCTTCAGTAATAATACCATTTTGAATTGCTCTCAGTCTCTTTGCTACCTAATTGTTGGCTGAATGAAACCAATGCCATTTTGGTCCGCGTTCCTACCTTTTTGATGTATCCTGTTAATGTGTCTAAGCCTTTCTTCCCAGTGCAACTTTACAGAACTCCACGGGTTTTTGGGATTACAGCTGCAGTAGTCGCAACCATCGTTGCTGCCTCTGCTGCTGCTACTGCTACAAGAATCACGCTAGCTCAGTCTGCTGCGATGGCTGTGACGGTGGAGACGATAGCTCGCCGTACTGCTGATGCAGTTATGTCACCACAGGCTGTCAACAATCATTTTCAAGGGGCATTGTTAAATTTGAATCAGCAGACCTCTTTACTACAGGAACAGATTAATGTATTATGGAGCTCCATACAAACCTTGTGTGATGCTCAGTATAAACATCTTTGTGTTATCCCTCAAAATGTTACTAACTTGTCTAGTGCTTTGTTAAATCAGTATTTAGCAGGACCCTGGAATTGGCAATATTTGAACTTTACTTTTCAATTGTTAGCCCAAATTGAGACTATAAATAAGACTCAGGTTGATTTAGTGGATTCTAGTGAAGTTCTCTCTGCTTTGCAAAAGTTTGGAACAATGTTACATCAGTGGGCTGGGTCAATAGCCTTGATTGTACTCCTGTTGGTTGCCATAGTACTGTTGGGATGGTGGTCCTGCAAAATTTTAAGATCAATTCGAAATCAACAAGGACATCAATATCAGGCCATGATAGCTCTTTACAGAAACGACCCCTTTGCCCAAATCTGGCTGGGCTTGGTGCAATCCTAGGAAAGTCAATGACAGGTAAGATGGGAGCGTGGTCACAAGCAACCTAAGACAGGAAGTATACCATGTCATCAGAAGGTATGCTCTCCGATGACGGGTAAGCTGTGTTCCAGGGTTCCCACAACCTAAGACAGGCTCTAGGAAAAGAGAGGGGGAATTGTGGGAGAGAGCTGGCCTGGGTGTTCCCACAGTACATAATGTGCAACAGTATCAGGTTTTTCAATCATGTGGCTTGGCCATAGTTCCGTGTTCTTGTAACAGTTCCGCATTCCCGTAAAACTGCAAGATTAGTAAAGCAGTAACACTCTGTAAGGCTTTAGCGCACCCTATAGTGCTTCCGGGTTAGAGGGCATCCTAGCATATATATATATATATATATCTGAGTCAGCGGAATAAGGAGAGAGTCCTGTCTTGTCCTTTGGTGTGTGTATGTGATTCTTATCCGCAGCTCCCTCGTCGATCCTAGTTTCACTTTGTGCTGGTGCAGGCGCTGGCATTGACTCTATATTGGAATTGAATAATTATGTGAAAAGTAGCAGATGGGAATAAAATTTTCAACTACTTTAACGGGAAGTTATAGATAAACAGGAGGAGGGAACTAGAATATATGTGTGGAAACAATATAGTTAGAGACATCAGTATGAAATCATGTTTATCTTGATGTAGATACAATTTTCATGCATAAGTATTTATTGATATGTATATGTCAGTTACAATTGGTGATATCCCAGTAGCAATGAGCACAGCTAAAACTCAATACTTCATTCCTCGACAAAATAAACCAGGGGTGCTTAGAGAATTAGGTAATTTTAGGAATTGTATACTACACAAGATGAGCCTGGACTGTCTTGTAGAGACAGAAAATAAGGATGTACATATCCAAACCCCTCTATCTCTTCTAGGATGCTACATGTCAAAGTGATACAGAAGACAAATGAAAATATCCCCAGTTGCTGAAACTAGAACAACTTAAACAGGAAAATAAATTAAGTCATATTGGATTTAAACCAAAATAAAAAATTGTCTACATTGATATAAAAAAATTATTGAATAGATGATTAATGGATGAAATAGACAAACTACTGGTACAAAGAAATTACAAATAATTTATGTACAAACCTCACCTTTAAGAAGAAATTATGAGGAAAATATAGAAAATAATTTTCAATTTCAAATAGTTATTTTTACAACAACCAAGCTAGTTTCTCTTTAGAGTAAGAAATAATGTTACTTCTGAATCATAAGGTGTTTCTCTCTCTTGCTTTCTCTCTGCCCTCAACAATTTGGGGATAAGTTTTGAATGATCAGATATTTTGGGGGTACCTTTCTGGGAAGTTTGTCTTCACTATGAAATGCCCTTATAATTAGGTCAAAAAGGTATGGAGTTTACATCTCTTCTGAAATGAATTGTATCGCTTGCTTCCTTATGAAAACACCCACATTTAGATTTATCCATTTTCTCTTCCTTCAATTACTTGGAGCAATTTAGTGCATGTATCTCCCTCACTTCCTTTTTTCTTCCCCAGTTTTACTCTTTGTTAAACAAAATTTAAGAATGATTAGAAGTCTTTGTTATATTTTGATTTTTCCAATCCAAGCATTAGTTGAAAAGAGAGACAGAAATGGTTTTAGCAAGATCTGTTGTTTTAGATTTGAAGACTGAACCATCCCACAGCTCCACAATGTCCTTTGGAAATTACTTATTCTATTGTTTTGTTACTGACTTTCTCAAGGAAGTCCATGATCTAAATAACAATCTACTAACCCAACTAACATCAAATTAAAGGAAAAAGAATGAAAAGATCACAGTGAAAATCTTTAATCTGAAGGTGCATTCCATGTTTTTCTCACATGGTTCAAACAATAATAGTTTTATCACTTCAAGAGTAACATTTTAAAAAAGCTCAAATTCTGAGAAAAAGAATATGTGCTAAGTACAAATATCTAGTAGTGTGCGTCACCTAAGCTAAATCTCAGTTTTGTGTTTGTTACTTGGCTGTCAAGAATCCTCACCTATTCTCTGTGGCTTGGAGATCTTCCTTTTGTGCATTCAGCTGGTCTCCATGCATGCGTCTTTATTATTTTCAACAACCTGGACAATTCACATTACTATAGCCGTATGTTTTGAAAACCTACAAGGCTAGCTATCCCTTGAATGGATAAACAATGCCAGATCTTCCTTTGTAAGAAAACCAATGTTTTCTGAGATTGCTAAGTATCTTTGTGTCATAATCAATCAGTAAGATATCCAGGGACCTCAGGTTCCTCATCCATTAAATAAGCAAGTAAGATTCTGTGACAATTAAAATTCTTCCTGGCTCTACATTCTATAAATCCATTTCAAGTATCAATTCAAGGTAAATTTTATTAATTAAAATTATTGCCTTTGCTTCTTTTTAAATAAGAAAATCACACACACACACAAAAGATTGGTTTTAAACAATAATGATTTCTTGAAAAAAATCTGTAAGGCCTTATCCTTTCTGAAGCAAACTTACTTTGACTTCTCTAGATTTACTTCCTGAGGAAAAAGCACAGAATTTATTGAAAGTTATCTTAGAGTTTTAATCTCCCTCAGGACATATGTCTTCCCCTTTCATTATTTTCATCCTTTTTTTCCAACAATATTGATTCTTTGATTTACACATCTGATTCAGTCTCTCTATCTCTCTCTCTTTCTCTCTCTTTTTCTCTTGCTTTCTCTCTTTCTTAAGTTTCTGAATCAGACAATTGTGTTTATCATTATCAGTGATTTTTGAATATGAGGTTTGAAATTTATATATCCATGCACAATTTTTTAAAAACTTTATTTTTAAATCTTACTATAAATAACATAGAAAATTATGCATTTTTATATTATATAAAAATGTATTTTTTAATATTATATAAAATGTTTTATTGCTATATATTTACATACCAAGAAAACATTGGTTTCCTTACAAAGGAAGATCTGGCATTGTTTATCTGATATTTTTCTGGTCATGTGACATCAGAAAGCCATACGTTTGAATACTGAACAAAAAATGCAAATAGTCCTTCCCAGTAACCTCTTTTGCTAATAGTTGAACATGTTAGACATATATTGCTATAGTTATGACAAAAGTATATGGTGCATTTTGAAAAATAAACAATCGAAAAACAAGATAGAACAAAAGTGTTCCTGGTCCTGGGTTACCATAAGAGTAACTAGATTTTTACAAACAAGATACCTGATTTCTATGGAAGAGCAAATATGAATCACAGATAGTCATGAGGAAGCAAATTTGGGGATTTAGTAAGGGAATTTTTGTGTGACTTTCAACTTAAGGTTTGTTGTCTGCGTTACATTACAAAGTCGTACATAACTTTGTTTTTAAAAACATACACAGATGACATTTGTGAAGATTATATAGTGAGGATAATTAGTGCTGCTTCTGCATATTTAAAATTGAGTTTGGAGACTTTGTAACCATGAAGTCATTACAGCACAAATTTCCTGAATTTCAAGGTCCTTATTCTAAAAGTTACTAAAAATAAGTAACAATCACTTGGACTTTAAATTTAGGCAAAGCAATGTCAAAGCCTGTTTGATCACTGCCTAAATAAGTTACTTTGGACTAGTTATTTAATCTTTAGTTTTGGTTTTAGTGTAGCCATCTGAAAATGGGGTCTATAATATTTACTTGAATGTGTTGTTATGATAATTAAACAAAAAAACTAAAGTTCTTAGCACATTGACAAGCCTACTCTAAGTACTTGATAAAATGCAGCTCTTTATTTTTATACATTAGAATAACAATGTACTTTCAAGGAAATAGATGGCTAACCTTACTTATCTGAACACTCATTTTTTAATTTACCTCTTTTTATCTTTTTTGATTCTATTCAACTAAATATATTAAGCTAAATAGTAAAAGCATAGTCAAGTGAGTATAATTTAGGTACTTATTTAATCGAATTCTATTTTTCTTCACGTTTGTGTATCCCAGGATCATTTCCCTTAACGTTGTGCCTCTCCCTTTCCCCTTCCCTATCCCAGCTTTCCCAGATCTCTATGGTGTTACCAGATGCAGGATAAGTCTATTTGCCCATTCTTCTCTGATGGTTGAACTTCTCTTTTCCTGCTTCCAAGCATTTGTTATCAGTCTTAAGAAAGGTTAATATTCACTTTTTTATTGTAGAAAAAAATGCACTCAATCTACAGTTGGACTGTATGGACTCAATCTTATCATTTACTCACATCAGACAGTTGGGATGAGGATCGTTTTCTGCAAAATGGTGATGTTATTACCTCTCCAAATGCCTTTCTGAAAACTTGTCAATTGGACAGTACTAGTTGAAACATGAAATGTATCATTGCTCTTGTCTCAGAACATTTCTCTTCCCATAATCTTTTCTTATATGTTTAAATCTTTGTTGTATTTGTAGTAAATTTTAATACATAAATAAATCTTTTAACTGTATATGAATTACATAATAAAGAAATAAATAATTCTTTCCAATTTTTATGCAAAGTATTATTGATATTTTGATGAAAATTATTTTTGTACATACATGCATATTTTTAAAAATAAATAATAATACCCTGACTATAGTGCCTATTAATGTTCAATACAACAGAGCCCATGCTAAAGATAATAATGAGTTAATAGATATCTAGTGAAAATGAAGAGTTGTGAAGGAATATTCCTGCAAGTAATGGAGAGTGTTACAGGATTCTCTGTACTCTCTCTATATACTAATGAGAACATATTATTAGTACTGAATAATGCCAAAGAAAAATAAGTTTCAGAATGGTTTAATGAAACTAGGGTATGTGTATGCTAGCACATTTCACAGATTAATTATATTTTTCAAATGTAGTGTATATACTCTAGGGAGTATTATTTAGACATAAAGAAGAAAGAAATTGCATCATTTTTAGTAAAATGGGTGGAACTGTATATCATAATATTATGTAAAATAAGCCAGCCTCAGAAAGACAAGTATTAAATGTTGTCTTCATGTGTGGGATCTAGAAAGAAAGAAAAAAAAGATCTGAAAATAACAGGGAGAATCTTAGAGAAGAGGAAGCAGATCATGCACAAGTTGAAGGAAGGGTAAAGGAGAGTAATGTGAGATAGGATGAGATCACAGAATGTAATTTGCCTGCATGAGGAGTTCACAATGAAGCCCGTTATTCAATATAATTAAAATGCATTAATAAAAATAAATAAATAAGTAAAACTCCTATAATTTGATGGCATAAATTTCTGTAGCAGTCACAAATTGTCAAAAATAGGATTAGAATTGTACCCATTGCTACAAAATGTCAAAGGTGTTCCGTGTTCACTTAATCTCTAAAATAAGTAGAACTGAAAGAATGTGTATATCCTTTCTTCATACAGGAAAGACTGTGACTATTTGACAGTGAACCAATACAGAAATGTGTAGATCATTAACTTTTAAAAATAGGAATAGTTCATCTTTAGCAACACATTCCTGTAGCCTAGTAGGTACTCAGATGAATGTCACTGAATGATAATACAGCTTTAAATTGCTGTCATTGCAGTATATCTTTGGAATTCATGATATTATCATAACTAATTCTATTTGATACAGAAATTCATATTAGTGTCTCAGTCCCATTTTTGAAGGCTGTTTATCAAAGTGTAAATTCAGTTTATTGCTGTAGAGAAAGCAGAAGTTGAAATCCGAGAAACAATCTCCAGGAGACAGGCCAGTAGACTCTTGTTACAGGACTAAAGAGAAGATGCCATGATACCAAGAGATGGTCTTGGTGATATTTCAGTTAGGTGAGAAAATTAATTAATGTAAGGATTTAGACACATAGATAAGGATAGGAAACAACATATGTGCAACAAAGGTATGCATATATTTCAAATTTGAGTAACATTTAGATGTATCTTTGAAATCAATCTCTCTTATACTAGCAATCAATTCAGTTATGTATGAAGAAAATATACTTAAGTATTTGGTAACAAATGACTACATTAATCATTAGACAACAATTTTGACAATTAATTTTTAAATCTTAGCATTACTAGCAATGTGCCTTTGTGATTTCTGGATAATATTTAAAATATATGAAATTAAAAAGATATAGAAAAAATTAATTGATATTTGCAAATCCCATAAAACTACTGTAAAACTGCAGAATAAGCAAAACAACAACACCATTCTTGAGATTGCTAATTTCTTCTATGAGAAACAAAAATCTGAGTAATTATAGATCTCATCAACGTTTTTGATTTTTATCCTTACGTAAAGCAATTATACTTTAAAATGAGTTCTCAAATATGAAAAACTACCTTATATTAGGCTGGAAAATTAGGAGTGGAGTTTTTTGTTGTTTTGTTTTTGTTCACTAATTTCTGACCTAAGTTCTGACACCTGATAATAGAGACCTTGGAAAAAATAACTCATTGTCCAATATTATAAAATAGAGAGAAGGCATTGGAAAATCAAATATTTTATTCCTCATTACAGTCATGTTAGTAGGTACCATGAAAGCCAGTGTGGTGCAAAATTCTTTCCTTCTTTTGTTTGTTATCACTGGGGATTGAATCCAGGGCTTCGCAAATGTGAGGCAACTGCTCTAAGCCCAGCCTTTTATAAAGTTTTAATTTTGAGACAGAATTGTCTGGTTGGCCTTAAACTTGTGATCCACCTGCCTCAGTCTCCTCAGTAGTTGGGATTACAAAGGTGTATCACTGTGCCTGGATAGTGCATGGTTAGTCATACAGACTCTGAAATGAGATACACTAATACTGCCAGTAAATGCCAAAAATGTGTCAAGAAGAACAAAGACTGCATGGCTAAAGAGCCCTGTCTGCCCCTTTCTGAATTCTGTGGCTTTTTAAGGATGCTCATGAGAAATCATCAAACAGCATTGGATAAGGAGGAACAATGTCCATTCTTTAAAAACTGCTGATATTTCCAGATATCAATGATGCTAATATTGTAAAATGTTGTTTTCACCTAAAATTGCCTTGTGAAGAATTTAGGATTTTCCCCTCATATTTGTTTGGTGCCTGATAATGGAATGTTACCTCTAAGTAATGAATAATTTCAGTGACAGATACATTTTTATCATTTCAATTCCATTTAGCCTTATCAGAATAAATCATATCAAATGTATTGTTTGATAATGAGAAATATGTGTAGCATAGAGTTATACAAATATTAGTGACTTCTGGATGATTCACAGATGTACAAAAATCAATGCTTAACAATAGATTTAGCAATATCAAAATAATAAAGACAAATATACTTCCTCCTGAAAAAATAATTTGAAGTTATTTTGAAAAAATGTCTTTCAGATAGAAAAAAAAATAAGGGGATTAATCATTGTTCTTTGGTTACTTTATCACTTTGGAATATGTCTTTCTAACTGGAAAAATAGTTAATAGAAGATTCACCATGTACTTTTCCAGCAAAACTACTTTGTGTAACTGAAGAGATCTATTTTATCAACAAACGGAAAGCATTATTTACCATCAAATACCACCATTACCATCAAATACAACATGCTCTGGCTGTGTTGTTAACGAATGGATCTTTGTATAGAGTTCCTATAACAATCCTGACATCAGTTGATTCAAACATGTCTTTTACCTCTGACAACTGACTAGCTCAAGATGCTAAATCAGTTTAGTCTATTTTCTTTGAAATAATATCCAATATTACTCCAATCCATACAATTATTTCTGTCTTCTTTGCCAAATCTGTACTCTGATCTTTTAATTACCTTCACTGCAAATTAAATACAATGAATACACTTTCCTTCCATTCTTTCCTTTTTTAAAATAACCTAGTGTCCAGAGAATCCATACCCTCCCTTGAGCACCTTCGCTTCTTGTTGATAGCCTTCTAATCATCACACATTGATGGCAGAATAAGAATATTAATACTATTTCATTGTTACATTTACCTTTAAAAGCAACTAATCCCTCATTTTTAAATAAAAGAAGTGCTGAATTCAGACCACCTGGTCAAAATACCTTCTTCTATTTTTGTTTTAAATACTCTTAATTATTCACTGACAATTTAGTCACTGGCTTGAAGGCTGTACTTGGTCCCACCACTATCCTGAGTGACAACAGCATCTTTGGGAGTTAATTTAATTCATGTTTTATAATTGTTGCTCCTCCTTAACTCTAATAGTTTTAAGCTTATACCATATACATACATTTTGTGGTCACAACCTAGAACTTCGAAGTAATCTACATTTTCATCATCTGATCTTATTTTTCTAGCTTTTAGTCTCTTTATTCAAATATATTTACACTTATAGCCTTATAGAGGTTTTTGTTTCTGGATCAATCTATTTTCTATAAATCCATCAGCTATAGTTGATCATCTCTTCCTTATGGAAGACTCTAGGGCACTTCAATTCTTAATCATTTTTATTACTATTTTATTTTCTTACCTGCAAGGATCTCTGAAATTTAGTCATTTAGTTAGTAAATATCAAAATGATACAAAATAAATTATGGCACACTAATTATTCCCATTTAAAAACTTGTTTCATCCATGTGTTTCCAAGTATGAAGTTTTCAGAAGTGTTATTTAAAAAATTTAAGTCTGAACTTAATCTAAGCTTTAAACATTAAATATTTTATAAAATTTTCTTGAGTTATGGGCAAATCTAATCTAAGCTCCAAACATTAAATATTTTATAAAATTTTCTTGAAGTTATGGGCAAATTTTAAAGGATTGGTAAAAAGTACATGGATCTATGCCCAATACATATTAGGTGGTACATGTACCCAATTACACATTAAGCTATTACATATTCTTGACTATTAAGGGAATAATCTTATCATTACTTTATACTGCAATATATAAATTCACAGGGTTCCTTTAAAATGTGATAAAAAGAGTAAAACTTGTTTTCTCGCAAAAGATATTTGAGCGCAACTTTAGACTGAACAAAACTTAAAAAAATAAGAATTCATATGCATGAAACAAAATAAAAGGAGGCATACAGGAAGGTTAAGAAGCAGGAATTTATAGAAATGCTATGCTTTTTCTCATATGTGGATGCTAGAGAGGAAAAAAGAAAAGAAAGTTGGGGAGGATCTCATGAAAATCAAAGAGAGATCAGTAGAGGAAAGGGAAAAGGAGGAGAGAGGAGAGGAGGGAAAAAGGAAGTTAAGGAAAATGATATTGGTCAAATTATATTGTTATATAGTGTGCATGTACAAATATACAACAACAGAGCTCACCATAATTTACAACTATAATGCACAAAAAGATGGAAAAAAATTAAAAAGGAGATTTGAGAAGATCGAAACAATAAAGAATGCGTGAAGGAATTTCTCATTGAAGAACTCTATTTTAACTGGGTACTGTGGCACATGCCTGCTACTCAGCTACTCAGGATGCTGAGTTGGGGATCACTTGAGCCCAGCAATTGAAATCTTGCTTGGGAAATATAGCAATATCCTGTTTAAGAAAAAATAAAAATTATAAAGTTTATTTTTAAAGGGACTCTATTTTCTAAGTCCAGTAAGAAGCTGACTAATCTCATGTATCAGAAAGGCATGTAAGTTAGAAATAAGAGAGGTGGAAATGAGAAGAAAACATCAATTTTTCCAAAGGTTCTTTGAGTCTAACCCAATAAAAAATAAAGGCAGAATATAACGTACTTATTAGGTATTTGTTTCTTCATTTTTTTTAGTAGCTACTGATTTTCATTCTTTTTAAATTCTTTGTCCATTTTCCACCTTTTCTCAATGAATTCAGAAGTTGTTAAGCATTAATATATTCTAGTCAGTGGAACTTAATAGAGTAATTTTGCTCTTTTTTTTGTTTTGTTTTGGTATCAGGGACTGAATTCAGGGGTACTCGACCACTGAGCCACATCCCCAGCCCTATATTGTGTTTTATGTAGAGACAGGGTCTCATTGAGTTGTTTAGCGCCTCGCCATTGCTGAGGCTGGCTTTGAACCCCTGATCCTCCTGTCTCAGCCTCCCAAAGTGTTGATATTACAGGCGTGAGCCACCACACCTGGCTCTGCTCATTTGTTTTTAATATGAGAAATAGCATATATATTTCTAATTTTGGATTTTCATATGAGAATATATTTAGTTTACATATGCATGTACAGAAACATATCTGAGCCCTATATTTTAAAATATGATTATCTGTCTAAATGATCTTGATTTATTATTCCATATAACAATATCTGTTCAAGGAAAATAGCTCTTACTTCTTAAAAATAAATAACCTTATGCTTTTTAATATGCATCATTTTTCTCCAGATTCAAGTATTTCTTCTCAATTGCATTGAGTTGGGTAAATGGAAGAAAATCAACTTCCTATAGCCATAGTAGTTTTCAAAGACCTCTTCTATTTTTAAGTGTTTATATTTTTCTTCTTCCTGTATAGTAGTGCCAGATTTATTTCCCTAAGCAGCTGTGAGTATGGCTTTCAGAATAAGTGTATGTAAAATTGTATTAGTACTGCAGCCTGTTTCTTGATGAGAGACAGCATTTGTACACACGTTAAGCTTTCAGATTGTCAAACTAATACATAAGTATGTAAAATAATTTCATATTTAGAATTTCAATTATATATAAAGTGAGTAGGCTGATGTCTGTTCTGACACATTATACATGATATAGGGATGACTGTGAATATGTATTGAGAGACTTGATTGGAAAACTCTCAGTTCAATCACTAGTCATTTATTTTTTACCTTGGATAATCATTCAGAACCATCAAGTTTCTCCAGGATACAGAGATACAGGCTCTACTTTACCTAATTCAAGGGGAGATAATTAGGATCAAGTAGAAAAACCAAACTGTCTTACACCAAAGTGCATACTCCATGGCACTATACAGATGTAAAATTTAGAATTTTATTACACTTCTAAAATTTTATTTTCTTGGATAATATGATTGCTTTGTCATCATTCTCTACTATTATCCTTTAATATTTACATATATTTAATTTATCAAGATAACAGTAGTTCTAAAACTTAAAATTAATAACAGTAACTAATACTTTTGGAAAATTTACTAAGCATCTAGTCTCATGCTAAATGTTTTAACATATCTGTCTTTCATTGAAACCTGAAACAATTCTATAATTTGAAATTATTATTATTTGATTTAGCAAAAGAAACTTAGTCTTGGGGATGTTAAGTGACAACTGCTTTATTTCAAACCCAAGATTTAAAGCTAGTTCTCTTTGGCACCAAAGCCAATTTGGCATTAAAACAAAACAAACAATGAAAGGAATTATGAAGCAATTAATAGCTGGGTTTCTAGAGTGGAAAATAACTAGACTTGAGTCTTGACCCTAATCCTAGGTTAGGTGGACTTGGGCAAACTTGTGTGTGTGTGTGTGTGTGTGTGTGTGTGTGTGTGTGTGTGTGTGTGTGTTTTCATGGAGAAATGGAGCTAAAAGTAGAGGATACTTCATGGAGTCACCTTTAGATTTAGATAATATTGTACAGAACATAATACCTATCACACAATACATACACACAAAATGTTTTTAATGTTTTATTCTTAAATTTAAGATCAATTAAACAGTAGAGTTGAAAGTAGCACCTACTTCAGAAGGATGTGGTGAGATAAAATGAGACCATGATTTCAAAAATGTACTAGGAATAAAGTAATACATGGTAGGTATTTCCATAATTATCATCATCAGGCCAAGGATTAGTTAATTTGCTTATTCATAGAGATGTTTGCTAAATTTTGTAAATAAATTTAAGCAAGAATAAATCCTGACACATAGGCTTAATTCTGCTACAAGATTTCCTTGTTGTCATTGGAATATGGAGACATCCACCCTTCCGGAATGTGTTCTGTCCAGTTTAGTTTTAATAAGAATCTATTAAGTGCACTTAATAGACTCACTTAAAACCCTGTTGGTTGTATATATTGTCATCTATTGTCTGTTGGTTGTATATATTGTCACTATTCACTTAAAACCCTGTTGATTGTATGTATTGTCATCTTTTCACCTCTCAAAATACACCAAGAAAGGCCCCACAGTTCTGAGAAATTGCCTCAGCATTCTGTTATGGCTCATTTAGATCATAATATTATATGAGGAGAATATAATTTGTCTTCTTGACTGAGCCCAAAAAGTCCAAAAAAAAAAAACCAAATCAATATTTGAGAGCAGGAACTTTGTGTTCTATTTATTTATAAAATACTCAAGAGGTAGTAAGCATCCATAAAACAGTCATTGAGAACAATTCTTTAGTCCACTACAATGGAAAAATCATATTTGGAAAGGAAAACTGTGAGATAAAAGGGCAGAGATCCAGCATATGCAAGATTCATTTGTCATGCAAAGCAATATACAGTCTATTTGTGGAACAGCATTTTTCTTTATGCTAATATTTGACATATTTTAATATAAAATTGAAATTAGGAAAAGTTTGAAATGCCATGGCAAGTTTAAATTTTATTCATCAACAGCTGAATGAAATGGAATACAATCTTGTGGTTGCTAATTTGTGAGGGTATGCTCTGATATACACTAGGAAAATAATGACAGGGTAGGGGGTGGAGGTAGACATAGAGAGCTAGAAAAAGTAATCTTATTAAAATCAAGCATGAATTCCAAAGACATAATGTTAATTACATCTGTGTTTTAGTAATGTAAAGTAAGAATAAAAGTAAAGCTAAATTTTGTAGTCTCTATACCACAATCAACTTTTATTTTTATGACTTAGATTTAGAAAAATGAAAGTCAACCATATCTTCCCCTATTTCCTTGGTTAGGAATGTGTGCAAGTTTATGTGTATGTGTGTGTATCAACACCTCTGTTTTTCTCTTTATTGTTGTTTATTCTCCCCAAGTTGATGCATCAATATATTAAACAATGAGTACTTATTCAGTGCCTCCCATGCTTCAAGTATTGTTTTAGGTATTTGGTAGAAATCAGTACACAAAACTAAGCCTTCTTTAGTATACTTTAGTAAGGAAAGGCAAAAGTAATTGACACTTAAAACTAACAATAATAATATCAAAACTATTGTGAGAGGGTGACTAATAATCTGCAAATTTCTAGGATTACACATAACTTCAATACTGTAGAGAAGCTCTGCCTCTCACTATATTTTTTCTTACTTTTTAAAAATGCATACATGGCAATTGTTAAATTTCAGAAAATGGCAACTTCACATTAATTCTTTGATAGCTGCAAGATCCAGATTGTTACTATTTCAAGCCTCTTTTTTATTTCTGATTTTCTATGCATGAAAATATATAAAACTGTGCTCATATATTTGTATGTAGTTAAGCATTGGTAGTATGTTTCAGGCAAGTGAAAATATATAAACACATAAGAAAACATGCTGTTCATGCCATTGGAGGCCTGCATCTTTGAAGATGTAGGTCCATATAAGTTACGCACATGCCTCCTGTGATCATAGCCCACATTTTCATTTCATTTTAGCATAAGTTCTTTATTTATGCTTCTCAGTTGTGCCCAAGCTTATAAGTTTCTGTAGAAAAGAAATGCTGTGGTTCATCATTAAATAGGATAACTGCCAGCACCATGACTATAAATGGCCAGATTAACCCTTGGTGAGAGCAAACCCATAACTATTGTTTAGTCTCATTTCTGCCTTTCCTGTATCACTATTTCCCACTCAGTAACTATTTAACACTGAGCTTCTTTCCCTCTGAGGAATTTGCACTCAGGGAAGCCCTTCAGTCCCTTCCCCTTCATTTTGTAGTATGAAGCTTGCCTCAAATGGAAAGATAATAACTTCCTTATTGTACTAGGAGGACCAAGTCTTAGGACCTGAAGACTTTTGTAATAAAGGACATCTTTGAAGGCTTGGTCTTATGAATTGTCCTAAAAATACTATCATTGAAGATACTTGGCTGAATCCTACCCATAAGCCCCCACTGGTTGCTAATTGAGGATAGTCCAAGGGGTGTGAGGATTAGTACTGATTTGTGTCTTTTTTTATAGAAGCTCTATTTTGTTTAGAATAATAAAATTATAATTTCTATT
Source organism: Xerus rutilus (assembly GCA_028644305.1). Taxonomy (NCBI): domain Eukaryota; kingdom Metazoa; phylum Chordata; class Mammalia; order Rodentia; family Sciuridae; genus Xerus; species Xerus rutilus. Next base: position 97,922,920 of record CM053408.1, on the reverse strand, counting down.
TTAGAACAATGTTTTTATCTTATAAAGACAAAAATTTGTATGAAGCCCTTGCTGCCACTTTTCGTTTCCCTCTCAAAAATTAAGTCTACATGCTCCAGTATGTTGACTTTTTATGATAAAAGTCATAATCAATTTAGTAAAGCAGGATTACTTTTGCCAGTTTTACAGGCTATCCAATCACATATTTTGGAATCATCTAGGTATGGGAGAATGCTCTTTGAAACATTTCTGGGCAGATAGTCAAGCCTCACTGGTAGGTTTTTTGACATCAATTGAGGCAACTCTTAAAAGCCCAGACATTAGATCAATAAGCTCAGACTCTAGACACATTTGAAAGGTGGAGAGTAGAGCCAGTCTTATATTCTGGTGCAAAGCCCAAGCTGATAACAGAAGCTAGTTTGCACAGTGTGTGCCATGATAGGTTTCACAGGGTGTAGTTAGCCATTAACAGGTGTCACAGTGAGGTGACAGAATATCCAGGAGAAGTTAACCCAATTAAGGTGATTAATTTCAAAGCATGGAATACTGATATTTGACACATAATTCTACCACATAATAGTGTGACTTTGGAAAAGAAACATAGTCTCTCAATCCTCAGATTCTCATATCTATACAACAGGGAACATAAAATGCTAGAGTAATTTATATACATCTGTTATGTAAGGAAGATTTATAAACATTTGAATCCAGAATAAATCCTGCCTAGGATCTAAAAATCCAGTAATGAGAGGAAACAAAACAAATAATACTAAGAGCACATACTTATTTTGCAGTAACAAAAGTAATGTTTTATTCAGTATTTCACAGATTGCAAAAGAAATATACAAACATTATATCAAATCTTTATTCAATAAATCAGGCAGGGTTTATTAATTCATTCTAAGGTTGAGAATAAAAAAATCTGAAAATTTAAATGTATTAGCTATGTTTAATTTATAAAAGGAATAAATTACATCCTAAAATGCCTGGAAGTTAAAAGAGATTTTACTAGCTTATGTAATAATAAAGTGTGAGATTATGGAGAGTTTCAGGCATAATTAATGTAAGGCTAATAAGAAAGTCATCTTACTTTATTTTTCAAAAATAGCATTACTTACATTTTGCTTCATTCTCAGGTACTGAGTGGTCTTCTCAGATAAATTTGAGCATATATCACGTGGTAGAAATAAAACGGCTGTTTCACCTTCAAATGAAAAGCTGCCATCAAGGTGGGTTCAATTTTTCAATAACATTTGAAAAATATCTGAGAGTAATTCTGACCTCAGAGGCTTGCATGACACATCCCTCAACCAGCATCTGTGTGTATAGAAAAATAATTTGCTATCAGACAAATGCTTAATGCACACAGAGTAGTGTAATGTGAAACCTCTCACTTGGCCCATGCGAACAAGAGTCCTGGACAAATGGATAACCCAATGAAAATTGAGGTTGATGCTCAAGAAAGAGGAAAAGATGCTAAGATGCCAGCAAAAATGTATACCTCTGTAGATAGACAGTTAAAGAAACATGATGCAGGTCGCAGCAGAATGCAAGTATTCTGAGCACACTCATACAAAGGAAGAAGCAAATAAAACTCTTTATATTTTCAAATCTAATGAGATGATAAAGAAATGGGGGAAAAAGGTATGTGCAAATGTGATGTGATTGAAAAGATAAAAGAAAAAAAAATAGTTGTTATAATTACTAGAGTAACAAAAGCAGTATGCTTCATATTAGATGAGCCTTGAAAGGCTTCATGGAAAGAAGCCCACTTAGAGAACTATACAAGCCTCATTTCTATTGCACATTTGGTAGGCACAATTCTAATTGAAGTTGTGACCAGAATTCTGTAGGTAATCTATCTGTACAGGCACATGCAGGGGAACTATTTTTCTATGCAATGCATTTTTGGCTGCTTCATTTCACCAGGGTATATTCCTTAACAAGTTTAAACATTATCAAATAGTGACAGATATGTACTCATTTCTGAAACACAAGCATAGCTGGTGATATTTCCTGCTGAGAAGCAGAGCTCTATGTCTGTTGAAGTTACAGCCCATAAATACAGGGCTGAGTCCTCAGTAATTACTCCTTCCTTTTAAGTCATGGGGCAAATAACCTCACATATTTATAGCCAACTCTATTAAGTATTCAATGATTATTTGTTGATTCATGCATTGATTTGAATGCAGGGTGGTGTTATTTGAAAGTTCGTGTTGGTGGGAAAAGATCTAATTGGTCTGATTAGATAGGCTGTATGGCCTTTATAATTATATGTATTATTTGGTGATATTTGCAAATATAGAATAGAAAGGAGAAATGCAGGAGGGAAAGGGAAAGGGAGGGAGAGAGACAGAGAAGGCAGGACTGATGATAGCACGTTTCAGCTTAGTTCACCGAAAATCTATAGACTTTCCCAAAGTTTGTTTCCATTTTTTTCTTTCCTTTTCACAGTATGTTGATATGAAAGACTTTTTAAAACACTGTATCAAATTTTGTAACTTAAAAAAGCTGTATCATTTTGATAGCACCCGTTCAAGCTATTACTTTGGATTAGCATAGATTTTAAAATACTGGGATCACTATTTGGTAGCCAAGCTGGTGCCATATAACTCTGGGAAGGTATTGTGAAACAGCATAGATGTATTATACTGGAAATAAATAACAATGACAACTAACTTAGTATGGTACTGATATAATTTAGTAAAATACTAAGCAGAAAGATTTTTTTTAAAATTGGCCTAAAGAAATTTATGGGGTTATGTTTTTTTAAATTATTGAATTATGAAAGCTTTTGAAAATAAAGGCTAAATTATTCTAATGTATATTCCTTCACCGATCTTTTCAGTCTTTGGATAAGTTAGAATTTTTTTCTATGTTTCCACGTAGCCATTTTTATAGAAAAAGACTATTTTTTTTTTTTTTTTGTATCAGGGATTGAACTCAGGGGCACTCGACCACTGAGCCACATTCCCAGCCCTATGTTTTGTGTTTTATGTAGAGACAGGGTCTCACTGAATTGCTTAGCACCTCACCATTGCTGAGGCTGGCTTTGAACTCAGGCTTCTCCTGTCTCAGCCTCCCAAAGTGCTGGGATTACAAGCATGAGCCACCGTGCCCGGCCGAAAGAGACTATTTTTATTTTGACAGGATGTAATGCTGTATAAATGTTGTAATCAATTAAGACTGTCAGCAGTGTGAACATATAGGACACGTGGAATCTACAAGCATAGAGGAGCTTGAGAATACAGAAGTATGGGATGGGTTAAAAGAACCAATTTAAAAGTATTTATCTTTCTACTTAAATCTAGGTTGCATCTTTATATGTTTTATAGTCTTCTATATGCTGGGCATATAAATCCTATTGTTTGCTATTATTTTTGGTGACAGTTCATTATTACTAAAGGGACATTTATTTGTGTGTAATAAATTAATAAAATTTTATTTTAGAACAGCTTTATTTTTTTTTCATTCAACAGGTATTTATTAAAAACCAAGTATGATCCAGACACTGTGTAAGGCACTCACCATATATTAGTAAGCAAAAGCAGATATGGTGCTGCTTAATTTTTTAAAATTTGTTCTAATCAATTATACATGACAGCAGAATGCATTTTGATTCATTGTACACAAATGGAATACAACTTTTCATTCTTCTGGTTGTACATGATGGAGAGTCACACCATTCATGCAATCATACATGTACCTAGAGTAATGATGTCAGTCTCATTCCATCATCTTTCCTAACCCCATGGTCCCTCTTCCCCTCCTTCTCCTATTCCCAATCTAAAGTTTCTCCATTCTCCCCATGCCCCTCCCCCAAAATGGATCCACTTATCAGGGAAATCACTTGGCTTTTGTTTTTCTGGGATTGGCTTACTTTGCTTAGCATGATATTCTCTAACTCCATTAATTTACCTGCAATGCCAGAATTTTATTCTCTTTTCATGCTGAGTAATATTCCATTGTGTGTGTGTGTATATCACAGTTTCTTTATCTATTCATCTATTGAAAATCATCTAGACTGGTTCCACAGTTAAGCTATTGTGAATTGAGCTGCTATAAATATTGATGTGACTGTGTCACTAAAGTATTAGAACAGTTTTAGATATACAGAAAATTTAAAAGACAATGCAGAGAATCTCATTCAGTTTTTCTTAGATTTTTCCCTAATGTGTTTATATTGTTCCAGGATTCTGTCCATGATACCACATTATATAGAGTTTTTTTGTAAACTCCTCTATGATAAGACATTTACTCAGACTTTCCTTGTTTTCATGACTTGTGCAATTTGAAGATTACTGGTCTCATATGCTCCTCAACTGAAATTTGTCTAATATTTTTCTCATGATTAGACTGGGATTATTGGTTTGAGGAAGCAGATCACAGAGATTAAGTGTCATCTTCATCACATCATACTAAGATGCACATCATCAACATGACTTATCAGTGTTATTCATCTTGCATACTTGATGAGGAGTTATGTTATACTTCTTTGAAGGTGGAATGTCCACAGAAATTACTTGGAATTATGCATGGGAGATTGTTATCTCATTCATTTATTCCATCATTCCTTCTTCACTTATTCATTTATATTAATATAGAATCTTGAATATTTCTTATCCATTTTCAGTTCCTTCAGCTGGTTTTGTTATCCCTTTGATGAACCTCCATATGTATGTGCATATGTACACACTTATGTGTGTGTTTAGCACATAACTGCGTTTTAGCACTAAAAAGTGTTCCCAGGCATTTATTTTGTGACCCTCTCTTATAATTAGCCATTTCTCTAAGGAGTCCTGGGTTCCTTCATGTTATGGTTTAGACATGTGATGTCTCCCCAAAATGCATGCATGAGACAATACAAATAATTATTTAGAGGTGAAATGATCAGGTTATGAGAGTCTTAACCTAAACAATGTATTAATCCTTCTATAGGAACTAACTGGGTGGTAACTCTAAGCAGGTAAGGTGTTACAAAGGGTGGTGGTACCAGTGGTTCTGCCTTTGGGATATATATTTTATCCTTGTTCAGTGGAATTTTCTCTCTGCCTCTTGGTGCAATGTCCAGAGCCACTTTCCTCCCCAACACAATTCCATGGCAATGTCTTCCCTTGGCTTGGGCCCTGAGGAATGGTGTCACCCATCTATGGACTGAGACTTCTGGATCTATGTGTCATAAACACTTCCTCTTCTTAAGTTTTTCCTGTTGGGTCTTTTGATTGCAGCAGCAAAAAAACAAAAACAAAAACAACAACAACAAAAACTGACTAAAACACTTTGATTACTGGATGATGTTACAAACCATGATGTGAGTGTCAGGTGTATTTATAGCTACTGGGATATCCTTGTTTTTAGGTTTTCTTATCTAAAAGTACATGAAAAAATATCTGTAGGTATTTTGAAAGTATAAGTAACTATAATTATTTTTACAGGTAACCACTTGAATGTATATTAAGCTACAGATGAGTTCATACTGATATCGCCTCCTCTAATCCATTACCTCGAAAATCATCTAATTTCCAGTCCTTGCATATTCAAAGCCTCCCACTGGAGTAAGAAATGTCTCCAACCATTCACTATCAATTTACTTAATTGTTGAATTCCTGTGTCCATAAATAGTAGTATCAGGAGTATCGATGCATATCACCTCAAGAAACAATTTTATTAACTAACACATTGAGCTTATTTTCCAATATTTTTTCCTAAATTTTATAGATTACATTCATTTCCCAACTTGTTAAATCCTCACACCCCCATTGTTGAAGTTATTTCCTGCTTTGCCCCTTTGATAGAGGTCAGTTAACTATAATTTTGTGAGTCCTCTTTGCCATTTCTGTTCTATTATATTTATCTATGTGTTTATTCTTTCAACAATATAAAATGGTCTTCATTACTATAGTTTTAAAATAAATCTTGAAATAGGTAATGTATATCTCTGACTTTTTTAAAAAAAAATCTTGTTTAATAGTTTCTTGAAATATCTTGATATTTTTCATTCTATGTGGACTTTAAAATAATTTTATTGATATCCAAAAAACAGTTCAATGGGATTTTGTTTGGGATTGATAACAATCTGTAGATAATGTTGGGAAGAATTGATGTTTCAATTCATATACATGAAGAATTTCTCCGTTTACTTAGAATTTTAGTGTTTTCTTTGGAGTTCTATACTTTTCTGCATAGTTTTTGAATATATCTTATTAAAGTTGTAGCCAAAAATTTTACTTTTTGGTGCTATCATAATTTCTTTAGCATTTTATAATTCAATTTTTCATTATGGTGTATAGTTAGATGACCTCATATATTTTCCTTTTATCCTCCAATATTGTTATATTTACTTAATTCCAGGAGCTTGTTAGGGTATATTTTGGAGGCTTTTCTTTTATCTTTTTTTGGCGGGAGTAGGGTAGCAGAGATTGTACCCAGGAGCACTTAACCACTGAGTAACATCCCAGACCATTTTTTAAATTTTTATTTTATTTTTTCAATTTTAGGCGAGGTCTCACTAGGTTGCTTATAGTCTAACTAAATTGCTGAGACTGGCTTCAAACTTTGATCTTCCTGCCTCAGTGTCCCAAGCCACTG